>CM076580.1:107031258-107232688 GCA_034641835.2 Pinus albicaulis | reverse complement strand
ATTCTTCGATGATACAATTCACAAAACCTCCTTTCTATATATAGGAGTCCATGGGGCCATAATGTAATCCTAGTGGGCCACAATGTAATCCTAGCCGACCTAAAAATAATAATTTAAGGGCACAATAATAACAAAATGGGGTTACAAGGGTACAACAATAACAATAAGGGGTTTACACTAACAATAATAAGGGGCTATACTAGTGATATAGGGACCTAACATGCCCCTCTCCTTCAAAAAAAGTGTTGTCCTCAACACTTGAGTAGCTGCGGGTGCTTCTGTATAAAATTCTCATCCTCCCATGTAGAATCTTCAGTGGGTAAGTTCTTCCACTTGATGAGATACTCTGAAATTGATCGATTCCGTAGTTGTCGAGTTCTTGTTTCCGTGACCACTTCCAGTTCCAATATGATTTTTCCTTCCTCATCAAGTTCTGGCAATATTGTTTGAACTGGAATATTTTCACCTATAACCTTCTTTAAGCATGAAACATGGAAAACCGGATGTACTCGCGAAGAAGCAGGAAGCTCCAATTTGTATGCCATAGTACCAATCTTTTGCAACACCTTGTAAGGACCATAGTACTTTGGCGATAATTTATTATCCTTCTTAGCTTGCTTGAGGGACATTTGTTTATATGGTTGTAGCCGTAAAAATACCTAATCTCCTACATCAAAACTTCTCTCGCTGCGATGTTGATCTGCCTGTTGTTTCATTTGATTTTGTGCCAAATTCAGGTTATCCTTTAAGAGTTGGAGAACTTCTTGCCGATGCTCGATGTGATCTTCCACTGCTTGAACCTTCGAATTTTCCCTTAAATATGATGTGATGGATGGTGGATGATATCCATAAAGTGCCATAAATGGGGTCATTTTTGCCGTAGTATGGAAGGAAGTGTTATACCACCATTCAGCGAGAGGTAACCACTTGACCTATTGTGTTTGTTTATCAAATACAAAACAACGAAGATATCCTTCCAAACATTTATTTACTATCTCAGTTTGACCATCAGATTGAGGATGATAAGATGAGATATGAGCCAATTGAGTACCCAAACAAGAAAATAACTCCGTCCAAAAATTTCCAGTAAAAATGGGATCTCTGTCGCTCACAATAACCCTTGGGCTTCCATGTAGCTTTTGAATTCTGTCCATAAATGTAGTAGCAATTGTACTTGCTTTAAATGGATGAGATAATGCACAAAAGTGTGCATACTTGGTAAGTCTATCAACTACCACCATGATGACACTCTTTCCTTCGGACTTAGGTAAACCTGTGATAAAATCCATTGAAATCTCCTCCCAACGTTGACCTGGAATGGATAAAGGTTGTAGAAGTCCTGGGGTCTTAATTGTTTCAACTTTATTCTGTTGGCAAACCAAACATTCCGCCACAAACTTTCGAATATCAGATTTAAGGCCATCCCAAAAAAATTCTTTCTTCACCCTGTGGTAAGTTTTTAAAAATCCTGAGTGTCCTCCTAAAGGAGAAGTGTGCAATTCCATAAGAATCTTTTGTTTTAGTTGGGAATTATTACAAAGATATAAGTGATCTTTGTACCATAAGGAATCATTTTTCCAACTAAATGTATCAGATGTACTAGGATCTTGCTGCAACTTTTGAATGAGTGTCCATACATCTTTGTCCTTCTTTCATTCATCTCTTGCTTCGGTTATCCAATCTGGTTGGATAATAGAAATGGCACAAAGCAATGCCTCCACCTCTTCATTCTTTCTTGAGAGTGCATCTGCAACAACATTAAGCTTTCCTTTTTTGTAGATTATTTCAAAGTCATAACCCAACATCTTTGTGACCCATTTTTGTTGTTCTTTTGACGATAGTCTTTGTTCCAAAAAGTGTTTAAGACTATCATGATCAGTTTTTACCTTGAAGTGTCTTCCCATTAGGTAAGTTCGCCATTTCTTTAGTGCATGTAGTATTGCTAACATTTCCTTCTCATAAATAGGTTTCTGTAAATAATTTCCTTTGATTGGACGACTTTCAAAAGCAATGGGTCTTCCTTCCTGCATTAAAACTGCACCAATTCCATTTCCTGAGGCATCACATTCCACAATAAAGGTTTTTGTGAAGTCTGGTGTAGCTAAGACCGGTGCTAGGCACATTGCCTCTTTAAGACGTTCAAAGGCCTTAGTTGTTTCAGGAGTCCATGAAAATGCATCTTTCTTCAATAATGTTGTTAGAGGTGCTGCTATTCTCCCATAATTCTTAACAAACTTGCGATAATACCCTGTTAACCCGAGAAATCCTCGCAACCGCTTTATGGTTGTGGGAACTTTCCATTCCTTAATGGCTTTAATTTTGTTAGGGTATACTTTAACACCCTCGTGAGATACAATATGACCCAGATATTCCACCTCTTGTACTCCAAAGAAACATTTGGATTTTTTTGCATATAATTGTTTCTCCTGCAATAGTTTGAGCACCCCGTCAACATGTTCAACATGATCCTTCCAAGACCTCCTGTAGATTAGTATATCATCAAAAAATACTAGCACAAATTTTCTAAGGAAGGGTTTGAAAATGGAATTCATCAACCCTTGAAATGTAGAAGGTGCATTGGTAAGGCCAAAGGCATGACCAAAAATTCATAATGACCCTCATGAGTTCGAAATGTTGTTTTTGGAATATCTTCAGTCTTCATTCTAATTTGATGATATCCTGAATGAAGATCCGACTTGGTAAAATAAATTGCTCCATGTAATTCATCCAATAATTCATCAATCACAGAATGGGAAATTTATCTTTAATGGTGAGCTTATTGAGCTCCCTATAATCCGGGCGCATGCGCCATGATCCATCCTTCTTGTGTACCAATACTACAGAAGCAGAGAAAGAACTTTGACTAGGTTGAATTATACCCGCCTCTAACATTTCTGCAATCATACGTTCAATTTCGCTCTTTTGGAAGTAAGGATATCTATAAGGCCTGATGTTTGGAGGAACACTTCCTGGAATCAAATGAATAGCATGATCATGATCATGAATAGGTGGGAGTCCTTGGGAGTTTCAAACACCTTGGAATGATTGTCCAAGACTTGTTGGAGATCTGCAGAAATAGATGATTTTGATGTCGGAACTTCTAGTGAGCATAATTGTGCAATTACGCCTCGTTGTTCTTTCTTTAGAAGCTTTGTCATGACATTAGAGCTTATTATCCCTCCTGGCTTCCCTTCAATACCCCGTAATTCGACTTCCTTTCCTTCTGAAAAAAATTTCAAGAAAAGTTCTTGAAAATTAAAAGCTACCGTCCCCAAAGATTGTAACCATTGTACTCCTAGTACAACATCAGCACCTCCCATAGGAATGGCAAGCATTGGGCTAGTCAATACATATTCCCCCATGGTTAGCTTGATATTATGGCATTTTCCAGAGCAATTTATAGTTCCTCCATTTGCAACCATCACTTGACATTCTGGTGCCGGGTATAGGAAACAATTTAATTCCTTGGCTACCTTATAATGAATAAAATTATGGGTGCTACCTGAATCAATCAACACTATTACCCTTTTCTTCTTTATATGTCCTTCTATCTTGAGAGTTTGAGGAGTGGTAATTCCTGCCAGTGCATTACACGATATTGTCGGATTCATTTCTTCCTCTTCTAGGGGTGGTTCCCGGTGTATATCTATAAGGCCTGATGTTTGGAGGAACACTTCCTGGAATCAAATGAATAGCGTGATCAAGATCACGAATAGGTGGGAGTCCTTTGGGAGTTTCAAACACCTTGGAATGATTGTCCAAGACTTGTTGGAGATCTGCAGAAATAGATGATTTTGATGTTGGAACTTCTAGTGAGAATAATTGTGCAATTACGCCTCGATGTTCTTTCTTTAGAAGCTTTGTCATGACATTAGAGCTTATTATCCTTCCTGGCTTCCCCGCAATACCCCGTAATTCGACTTCCTTTCCTTCTGAAAAAAATTTCAAGAAAAGTTCTTGAAAATTAAAAGCTACCGTCCCCAAGATTGTAACCATTGTACTCCTAGTACAACATCAGCACCTCCCATAGGAATGGAAAGCATTGGACTAGTCAATACATATTCCCCCATGGTTAGCTTGATATTGTGGCATTTTCCAGAGCAATTTATAGTTCCTCCATTTGCAACCATCACTTGACATTCTGGTGCTGGGTATAGGAAACAATTTAATTCCTTGGCTACCTTATAATGAATAAAATTATGGGTGCTACCCGAATCAATCAACACTATTACCCTTTTCTTTTTTATATGTCCTTCTATCTTGAGAGTTTGAGGAGTGGTAATTCCTGCCAGTGCATTACACGATATGGTCGGATTCATTTCTTCCTCTTCTAGTGGTGGTTCCTGGTGTATATCCTCTTCTTGTTCATTTTCTTCTTCTTCTTCACAATCTATGTAAAATAATTTCTTCTCAGCACACTTATGACCTTTAGTGTATTTGCTATCACAACTGTAGGAAAGCCCTTTTGCTCTTTTTTCTTCCAATTGTTGTGGTGTCAACCTTGTAGGTTGTGGAAATCTAGATGTAGCCACACTTCCTTCTTTATAGAATTGAGTAGTAGACTTCCTTGTTGCCATAATTTTACATCCAACTTTTCTTGCCAACCTGAATGCCTTCTCTAATGAATCAGGTTCCAGAACACGAACTTCATGTTGAATGTTATCCTTTAAACTGCCTAAGAAGAGATCAATCCTGTGGTCCTCTGAAATATCAGTTACCCTTATACTCAATTTTTGGAAGTCCTCAATGTGCTGCCCCACCAAACCCTTTTGTTTGAGATTTATCAATTGGGTAAAGAAGGTGTTGCTCTTTGTATCCTCATAATGTGCTATCATTTCCTCCGTAAAAATTGACCAAGTGACAATTTTTTTACGGGAGCAAAGCCATCGATACCATACAAATGTATTTTGTTCTAAATGTAAAGTTGCAATGCGTACCTTTGTGTGTTTTGCACGTTATGGAGATCAAAATATTGCTCCATCTGTAGTATCCATGTTACAGGATCCTTTCCATCAAACTTCCTCATATCCATCTTTGGAATATGGTGGTTCTTCCCGCCAACATTAGAGTTTGTGAAATCACAATTAACATTTATTTTGTTCTCATCATGAGGTTCTTCTACTATCTTTTCACCATTAGGAAACCTTTCTTGTATAAACTTTGTCAAACCTTCCATGTCTGCTTTTAGAAAATTCTTCATGTTTTCCATTTTCTCATCTATCTTAGCTTCCATGTCATCAATCTTAGCTTCCATGCCCACTTCCATGCCATCTATCTTAGCTTCCAAACCAACCATATTAGCTTCCACGCCTTTCTTCAAACCATCCATCTTAGTTTCCACGCCTTTCTTCAAAACTTCCATTTCATTTTTTGTTGTTCTTTGCGAGAGCGAAATTTGCTCTTGTAATTTTGATATGTCATGTTGCCATTCTTCATCTTCATGATTCATAGTAGAGCCTTCTGAAGGCTTAATGGGTGTTGAATTCTTTTTAGGGGCCATTTTAGAATACAATACTGATATATATTCTACACTATGCCCTTGGAATCAATTCAACTTGATTCTTCAAACAAGACTTATGCAATTCGGAAAAAAAATACACACCTTTTACTAGCTTTTAGGAGATCGATATTGAAATTTAATTATCTCTGTAATTGAAAATCTTCGATATCTGAAATTCAGCCCTGTAGTAGCCCTCTGAAGCTTCTTTCAAATGCCACAGGTCTGACCTAATTTTGATTCTCCAGGACAAAGTTGTGTCCAATCTCCCACAATAACCTAATTCTGGACTGGTTCAGTAGAGCGAACTTGTACAACTTGCCACGTGTCACTGTTTTGTCCTTTGTTTCTGAAATTGATAGCAAAGAAACTACAGGCCGTGTACTTGTGACTAATTTTAACGGCACTCCAATCCAATCTTCAGAGAGAGAGTTATTGAACTTTTCCCACGATCACCTCTTTGGTAGAGTCAGAGCAGCTTACATTCAGGATCATATCTCCAAAATTATTAGAGACAAGCTCTGAAATTTTTTGATGAATTTCTCTGAGTTCTTGCTATATGAATTCTAATTCTGAACCTTCGTAGAAAATAATTTATAACATGTAACTGACTGTTTTGAGGCTGAAAAAAATACTGGCTTCCTGAGATCATATCATTATTGAACCAAGCTCAAATTTTTCTTTAAACTTCACTTGGACTGACTCTTGCCCTAAACATTTCAGCTTATGAAACAGTAACATTATACTTCAGTACGATGACACATTTAGACATGAGAACCTAAATCCAAAGCTCATTTAAATATTTGTGTAGCTTGACTCCAAGCCAAGAAGAAAGGTATAAATATAAATAGCCTTACTTTGAGAGGCAGCCTCAATATTCTCATTGAACATTCTTGGAGGTATTCTAATTCACAAAACCTCCTTTCTATATATAGGAGTCCATGGGGCCATAATGTAATCCTAGTGGGCCACAATGTAATCCTAGCCGACCTAACAATAATAATTTAAGGGCACAATAATAACAAAATGGGGGTTACAAGGGTACAAAAATAACAATAAGGGGTTTACACTAACAATAATAAGGGCCTATACTAGTGATAGAGGGACCTAACAGAAAGTGAATATGCAGTTAGCAGAAGAGCTAAGAAAGCTTGAACATGTGATGAGTGTACAATTGGGATGTGAAGAACTCAGAGAAGCTGAGTTGAAAATGGAAGTTTCCATTTGTGAAACAGAACAGAGTGAAGTTATGGGTACAAGTGAAGAATGGAGATCTGTGAAAGATCTTATGAATCATGGTGAAGATTTAAGACATCAAGAAGTTTACCTTGCTAAAGAGGGAATTACTGATGATTTCCTGAGTTGTTGGGCAATTTTAGATCAACCAGATGATGTAAAGCCTTGTATTTTTTAGTCTAATAGTTTTGATGTGATTACAGGATTTGCAGAAGAGGATGATCAATCTTTTGAAGTTGTCAAAAGTATGGAAGAATATCTTTCAGAAGATAATTATTCTGAATTAAAGAATGATGAAGAATGTCTCTTGAGTGAGGAAAGCAGTGATACATTGTTATTTGAAGCTATTACATCACAAGAAAAATTTCTTGTGAAAGTAGAAGATGAGATTCAGTCTGAGGAGTTGATATATGAAGGAACATTTGAGACTGTTAAACCTTGTAATTTTCAAACTGAAAATTTGTGTATAAATGTAGAAATTGTAAGTGATGATGAAGTGCTTAAGGAATGCCAAAAAGAAATTGTATTGCTAGAATATTTGTTGAAAAACTCAGAGTATGACAGGGAGATTGCAGAAGGCAGGGCTCACTACAGTGGACAAGAACAAGAAAATATCATGGAAGCAGATGATGTGGAAGAAAGACTTGTTGATAGTCTAGAGAATTCTTCAAATAATTCTTTAAGGAGAATGAATCAGCATTTTAATGTGCTGATAGAGGAGAAAATTTTAGAGCAGCATATTGAAATGTTGCTAGAGGAAAGAAAGGCACTGAGGCCTTATGGTTTTTATTTTAATAATTGTTTTGTGAATGCATTTTTTGTTGCAGATGCTGGAGAAAATTTGACACAGTTGACAGTCAAATAAAAGAAAAGGAAGAAAATTATGTGGAAATATTTAATCCATGGAATAAAGAAATTAAATTGTTGGAAATCATGCTTAAGAATCAGGATTCAATATAGGAAGAGAAATCTCAATTTCAATATTTGGAAATGCAGAATGTGAAGGTGCAAGAATTAGAGGACATCAGCAACAAACTGAAGCAAAGAGATGAAGATAGCAGTAAAGAGTACACTATATACCAGTCCAATGAATTGTTGAAGGGAGAAGATAAAGAAATTGTAATAAGTGACAATCTGGAAAAAGTTGGTAGTTACAAAAAACAAGAGGGTAAGGATGACAGGGTGGCAGTAAGAATAAAAACTCAGCAATCAAGAGATGAAAAAAATCAGCAATCATAAGATTTATTGGACAGAGAAATTGAACTGATAAGAAGGATAATGATGAAATTATCTCAGAAGAAGACATCAGCAAGAAAGAAAAGAATCAGCAGCAGCAAAAGGAAGATAGTAACAAACTGTGAAAGTACAGCCAATGGAGCAAGGCAGCATAAAGTGTGGAGACCTGGAGAAAAACAACAAACAACACCAGAAATAGATGATAAATTACAAAACAAGGTGTGGGATCCAGGAAGACAAAGATTTAAAAGCATATGATCAGGAGATCATGATTATTTTTAACCTTAGGAGTCTGATGCAGGAGCATTAGGCTCAGAAAATCCTTTTTATTTTAATAGACATAGGGGTCTTTTGTTTTCAAGAGAATATTGGTTTCTTATGTAATTTTTAATGTTTTTGAGTGACATTTAGAATAGATATTGAGAGAAAATTTTAAATTTTCCCGAATGATTGGAGAACATGAGGGAAGTAGGATAGTCGAGATTCCATAGGAAATGAAAGATTTGAAATTTAGATTTTCTGAGTTCGGAATCTCCACAGTGAGCATTTTTGCATCTACGTTTCGGGTCTAGAACAAGACCCATCATCAGGACAAATGCTGTTGAAAAGAGAGGAGGATACAAATCATAAATATACAAAGAGTGCATGATGAAGGCTGACCAACCAAAAAATATATATAATCAATATTTTGAAATTAAATAAAATTAATTAAATTAATTAAAACCTTGGCTCTGGCTGATCACTCGAATAAAACCTGCCACCACATCTGCCTAGAAGATGATAAAGTAATAGCCAATGAAAATCACTCTTACAAAAGGAAAATGTGCAAGGCACTTAAAATCATCAAATATCCAGAAAACCTCAATAGGGATGGTGGTTTAGAAGTCAACAGAAATTGGGTGCCCTTATTTTCCCACGCTTAATGCTTATCCTTTCCCCTGTTGGCACCCTTGTCTTTCTCTTCCTTTCCCTTCCCAGTGCATCCCTACCCTTCTCTTCCCTTAAAACTTATAGTGACCTTGTATGTACTCTTCCCTTAACTTGTAAAAAGCACCCTGCTTACTCTCCCCCTTATGTGTTTTCATCTTTCCCCCCCCTCTCCATTTTATACCTTTTCGTCCCCCAACATTAAACCCTTAAAAACCTTTGCTTTTATCCTAAAAAACAAGTAGGTATTCGTATACTTAATATTAGTTTAATTTCTAGACTTTAATAGTTAAGAATTAACCCTCTCCTAATTATAATTTATAAAAACCCCCTTTATTCTAATCTTTAAAACATTCACCTTACCTCGACCACCCTTAAACTCTTGCGCCCTTCTTAAACAAGTAGTAGTAGTAATTTTGAATCATTAATATCAATTTTAATTATTGAATATCATTAGTAATAGTTATATTTAACTATTCCTAATTTTATTAAATTAAAATTGACATTATAAAAATTCTTAATAAGATTTTCTTTTTAAAAACATTAAGCTTATTAAAACTTTAATTAAGCAATATAAAAACTAGTGGGCTCTTACTTTCTCCCTAGCAAATTAATTTAGTATCCTTAAATCTCTTAAATTTATAATAATTTATTACTTAGATTTATAATATTTTATTACTTTAATATTTGTAATGGTAATATAATATTAACAATTCATTAATAATACATAAAACTAAATAACCTTTTAGGAGTATAATATCCTTAATTTAAGTTTAATTTATCTGTAATGAAATTTTAGGATTTTTGGCTAAACTTTAGTAAATTGATAACTATACATAAAATTAAAAACTTTATTAAAACTTTATTTAATTTATTTAATTTCAAAATATTGATTATATATATATTTTGGTTGGTCGGCCTTCATCATGCACTCTTTGTATATTTATAATTTGTATCCTCCTCTCTTTTCAACAGGATTTGTCTTGATGATGGGTCTTGTTCTAGACTTGAAACGTAGATGCAAAAATGCTCACTGTGGAGATTCCGAACTCAGAAACTCTAAACTCACACCATAGAAATCTGAAATCTATGATTTGAAATTTAATTTTAATTCCTAAAGTAGAATTAGTTTCATGATTTTATGGGATTAGTTGAGGCAAATGAGGAATTAGAAGATATTCAGGGTTTGTTGAGATAATGGAGGATCTGAACCTAAATTGGTTCATAATATTTTATATAAATTGTAAAGCTTCAAAGGAAAAAGGAGGTAGGAGACAACAGATAGTAGTAGAGGAGAGTGATTCAGGTTTTAGAAAAATATGGGTTTGTTGTAAGCCTACGGAAAATTTAGAGGTATGGCCACTAAATAGAATATCAGGCCTAAAGAAGAGAAAACGGAACATGAGGTGTTCTAGATTTATGTAAATATTGTTTATGAATGAACAGAGTATTGAATATGGGTGGTCTACATTGATTGTATGATTGATTGAATTATAGAGTGTGTGTGAGAAATTCTTAGAGTTTATGACAGGTATGTGATAAAACTCTATAATGAGGGTTTGAAATGGTGGTTCTGCATACCATTGAAAATATTAATGAAAATACTGAGATAGGGTATTATTATGAATTGAGCCGAAGAACATAAAGGGTTTTTATATATATTTGAGAAGAGTGGAAGAATTTGCGCTTGTTAAATTCAGTCATCGATCACTGAAAGGATCGATGACATAGGAAAGAAAATGATTTTTTCCAATTCGGCATTTGGATACATCGAACTATATGTATTAGAAGGACATCTGATCAGGCAGTGAACGTATTCTGGCATGGAACTGGAGAGATAGATGCATTAAACTACACAGAAAGCTCAGGAGGGAGTTATGCAGAAGAGTATCCAACACAGAGAAACATAGAATTATTAATTAGCGAAGAGAAAGCGGAATTGCAAAGAAAATTATTTGCATTTGTGTGGAGTTATAACAAAACCAGGAGTATGGAACCATGAATCAATAGAAGACGGAACCATGAAGTGGTTTTGAAAACCAACTGGTGGTTTTCGCGTAGCAAAAGGATGGTAAGTGGTATTTCTTTGATCAAATTTGATAGCATTTAGGAGTTGACATGTAGCATGGACAAAAATTCAATACCGCCCATTTCGCGTGAGTTTGGAACATCAAAAGGTATACACCTTTGTTATGCGATAACTGTTGATTTGTTGAGTTGGAGCGCGATGATGCGTCAACCGTCAGATTTGATTGCAGAAATGGACGGGTAAGTTTTAAGTGTTGTGGGACCTAGATATAACATACATATGTTGGTAGCTTTGGGTTTTATCCAAAGTTGAATTTCTAATGAATTGTGAAGCTGTGGGGCTGAAAGTTTATATGGTTATTTGTTGGTATCTTTGGTAATTTAAACCAAAGTCAAACTTTGATGTTAATCTTGGCCTCGACATATGTGCGGCTTATTTATCAGCGGAAAGAGTAAGTTATAAAGTATCGTGTTAACTTTATAACATAAAGTTTATGCTTCGAAATATTATGGATAGGCACGGTGAAATAAAGTTGTGGGGCCGTAAGTAATTATATGGTTTATTTGGGTTTTAAACCATATAACTGAATCATAAGCGGATATGATTTTATGCTTGCGCTTGGGTATTTTAACCTAAGTCAAAGTTCAAGGAAATGTGATCAAAGTTGGTATTTTTATGAGAACGGAAAATAGCTTCTGCTTAAGAGTATTTAAAGTCATAAAAAGTTTAGACTTTAGATAAGAGAAATCAAAGAATTTCCACTTATAAGGTTAACTTGGGATTGTTAAAAGGGTATGAAACCTTAATGAACAGAATAAATTTTTGGGTATGAGGTGGAAAATTCTGGGAATGATTGTGACATGCATTTTTACATGGAGAATGTGGGTTTTTTCTACTGTGGCAGCATCACCTTGACTGCCACTGAGGACAAAACCCATGCGAGACTTAGAAGGGAGAAAAACAAAAAAAGATAAATTGCAAGGAAAAATTTAGAATGCACTGGAACGAACCAAGGAGATATGTTTTGTATACTCTGATGAATTTTCTTGTAGGTCTCAAGCTACAAAATATGCCCTATTTTTACTTGAACAATACTTATTACTAAAATTAAGAGCCATATGATCTAGTCAGCCTCTTGAATTCAATATTATTTCTGATTTAGTTAAGTGTTTTCAAGAACAGGAAGATAATGTCAGATATTTCTTATGTGAACTCTATATGCATAATTTATTCCTGGAAGAACAGAGGGATGGGAACCCTAGCCCTTTCATTGGTGATGTGAAATTTCAAGCTTTTATATCCTTTGCAAGAAATAA
This sequence comes from Pinus albicaulis, assembly GCA_034641835.2. Taxonomy (NCBI): domain Eukaryota; kingdom Viridiplantae; phylum Streptophyta; class Pinopsida; order Pinales; family Pinaceae; genus Pinus; species Pinus albicaulis. Next base: position 107,220,447 of record CM076580.1, on the reverse strand, counting down.
AATAAAGTTGTATAAATACTATAGTATATTCCAAAGGAGAGGAAATGGTTTAGACCTTTGGGTCAGAGGAGAATCTAATAGACCACTACAAACTTTGGTCATGCAACAACCTTGGTTCATTTATGCTTTGGCTCCCACACATAAATATTTTCTTATCGCAAGACTTGAGTAATTTGAATACATTAAAGAAGAATCCCTTCAGGAAACACAACAACAATGGAAGGCATATCCTAAGGAGGTTAAGAACATAGAGCCTTTTGGTTACATAAACTTCCAAGTGGCAGCTAACCGGATGTAGCAGTATAGTTAGATGGTTCTACCTAAACAACCGACTTGGATTGGATGCCAATACAAATTCCCTATTATCTGGTATCCTTGAGATGGGTACAGTGTTGAGTATGAACTCCCAAAATGTTTAGAAAGCGAGGCCTTCAAGGTTCTTAGGAGAAAAAATGGATTTTGGAATCATGGAAAACAGTCTTACCCAAACTACTCTTTAACTTCGTTACATGTGAATAATCTTTTTTGCATGAGGACGCACAATTAGGTATGATGTGGGGTAATGTTGGGCCACGAAAAAGGTATAATTCCTCTCCTTATTTCCTGGATAATTGTTACATTTTTAGGGGATTTTATCCTTAATTTGCAATGGTTTAAGAGAAAAGGATGGCAAAAAAAAGTTGAAAATAGTATAATTAATGTGAGATTTTATGACTTCAAAAAGGTTATAATTCGGGTAAATTGTTATGCAGATTGGCCTAAATGAGCGATTGTTGTTCCTTGAGATATTTGAGCGAGATACTGATCAAGTCGATGTCGCATTTATAGCATATTACAGCACGATGTCTGAGTCTGGTCGAAGAATGAAGGGAAAAGGAAAATGATCATTACTATATGAAGGCTTATGGTTGAGAGAGAAACCCTGAGAATATTTCTATTCTCAGGATAGCTCTATAATCAGTTTTCAAATGTAATATATAAGACAACAAAGTGAAAGACATATTTTGTTGATGTTCCGTTTTATTATTTCACCTTTACTGTGTATAATATACAACGATATGAGTAGAAACTTGTTGAGGTTATTATGTAAAACACTTTGAAGTTAACAAATTTGCACGAAATTTTACTTTAGTCCTTTGGATTAAGTTTATCTAGGCAGTACTTCTGGAGACCATGGGCCCAGTCACCGAAGGTTTTATGTTGTGTAACCAGCTCCAAAAATGTAATATCCCAAAATAGGGATAATCTACAAGGTTGGGAATATCTTATAATATCCCAAGATTTGAGATACAACAATATGTAAACACAATAATGGAGTAGCAGGGACACATCAACTCATAAAATGTAAGAAGAGCTCATAGCCATCATATTAACTTGCTGCAACAAAATGTATACAGGATCTTGAGGAGATAGTCACTCAAGTTAGGCAATAATAGCCTCAAGAGAGCATGTACATGAAATATGATAAAATACTGCTACACAAGAATGTCCAAGGCTATGACAGCGCAGTTTTATAAGGAGAAACTATTGCTAGCATATGTCAATACATAGAAATATCAATATATAGCTCATAAAATATGGGGAGCAAAGATATAGACTCCCAAAGGCAATTTCTAGACAATCCTAGAAGGATTGGCTGAAATATGCAGAAATAAAAAATGTCAGAGTTGCAGGGTAGCCGCTGCAACTCAAGAACTAGAAATGGATGGAGACAACTGAAGATGCTGCATATGATGAATGAATCTCATCCAATGGATATCTCGGTGAAAGGCTGATCCAATCATTGAAGATCTCACCTTCAAAAATAGTAGTACAAACCCCTACTGCAAATACACTCAGAAATAACACAGTCAAGGAGATGGACTGTGCTATAGGATATGGTAAGTGCTTGGCCTGATTCTAAGGATGTGCAATCAGCTCCTAAATCTTCCTCACTGACCTCCTAGAGGAATAGAAGCTCCCTCCTCTGAAATATAAGCTCTAGAAGTGGTGTTGTGGAATCCTCCACTGCAACACCCTACAACACAACGTTTCCTGCTACAGGAATAATGTTGTAGCTAAAGGAGGTGGCTTGGCCTTGAGAATGAATGTGGATAAATGAAGTAAAATCCCTCAAGAGGCCTCTCAAGAAGGGAGAATGATTCCTAAACAGGAAATCCCTTGTGCTAAGCAGCACATCAATCTGAGTTAAACAACTGGAGAAAGCAAATAATCAGGCAGACCAAATTCTATAATCAATAATGTATCCATCTATGGCTGCCTTGTCCTCCCTTTATACAAATGAAAGCCTTCTTGCCTTGGCCCCCACACATTATTGTTTCCTCCACCAAATGACTTCTTCCCCTTTCACACTGCGTTGTCTTCCAAAGTGATCCACTCCCTCCATGGCAGCGCTATTGACTTGGTCAAACTTGACCTTGTCCTCATGCATTTGCCCCTTTTCACACTTGAGGGTACAAAATTTAGCTACTCTGATGATCCCTTTCTCACTATGAGGGATTTTATTCCTACTCATGGGCCTCCTTACCCATTTATTCACTTCCTAGATGATAAAAGCAAAATTAATGTTCCAATTAGCTCCATGCTAATTTTTGGGAACATTACAGTCCTCCCTCCCAAATGTTGCTTGTCCTCAAGAAACTACAAGCATAGGACTGAAGGGCCTTCTTGAGGCATGTGGGCTGAAATTGGGATCTGCCATCCCCATTTTAATCTCCCATCCCCAAGCAAACATCCATACAAAATGAGTTACCTCCCAACATGGCAACTCCTGAAAGTCTTCCTCCACCTTTGGCTCATGCAAAGTAGGTGGGCTGAGAATATGGTCATGGTAGACAAGGTAGTCTACCCCACACTATCTTTCTCTCAACTCATGATAAGTGTATAGTATGTGCTGATCTTTTGTTTCAAAAGTATTTTCCTCAAGCGGAAAAATGAAGAACAATCCTCCAAGGATCTCCTCTCCAACATTGAAGAACAAGCTGGCCCAAAGCATCTCATCCATGATAAATAGGACATGGTCATCATAGGGTATCCAAATGAGAAGTTTGATGAAGGTTTTACATGATGCTGCATGAGACAAACAATGTCTCAAGTGGACATAGTGCAGTCTCTTCCACTGCAACTTTAGAAAATAACATGGCAAGTGATGTTTTGACAAATAGCAAGTTGTGTGAATCATCACATCTACTAGTGAATAGTAAATGGATGAATGTGTCAACTAAGCATACAAGAAATAATCAAACACTTTCCCATGGTTATACAAAGGATGGTTTTCTCCATCATAATAGTTGGAAATTTTTTTTTTATGGGGCTCAACAATAAACTTACCTTGTTGTGGAATAATGTATTGTATGATAATGGTAAGAAGATGCAAATACTATGTTACATAATCAATAGATGCAAAAACAACGTTCTCACCATGTGTTGAAAGTAAAGTGATGCATGACTACATGAGTAAGTCCATGCTCCAAAATAACAGCGTTGTTGGCCTATGCAAATAGGCTCCTGCCAACCCATAGCTCAATTCTTTGACATGATTATTGTCAAAAACTCCTCCAACAATGTTGCTGCAGTTAGGAAATTCCTTCCACCATGGAAGTACTTCCTGTTTATCTAAGGCCAAGGAGTAGCCCCTTTGCACCATGATAGTGCCATCTCCTACTCCTGCAACATCATACAATATGTGAGAGCAAATCTGCCCTTTCTCTCTCAAGTACAACCCAAGCAACAAAAGTGTTTGCTGCCTCCTCATGCTCTCATCATACAACTCATGTGATGAAGACATAATGAATGATATGAATGTCACATCAACACCATGCATCCATAATCTTTGCTTCTCAATGATGCAAGCATCCTGCCACATCTTCTCCATCCCCATACCCTTAGGAAGAGTGTATGCCACGTGATGGCCAAACTCCTTCAAGAGTAACCAGCGCAGCCAAGCCTCCTACTGCCCGGTGTCATAGATATGCAAGTGGCTTACTAGCCTCTTTCTCTTCATCCACATCCACTCAATCATTTGTGGATGTCTCCTTCCATCCTCCATCTTGGTACTCCTCCCATGATGGCTACCATCCTCCCAAATCATATTTATGTCTGTGCATTTAATGGGATATTGAAATGCAATCTTCTCAAGGATCAAGTTGATCCCATAAGGACCCAAATAGGTGGTAGGAAAAAACCTCCCATCATGATTTGTAGGGCTCAATAAGTGTCCAACACAAACATGAGAGATTTTATCCATCCTAAGATGTCCTCCATCATCTATCTGCTCCTCCTTGAATCCATAAAGATCCAAGTGTGAGAAGGGAAGAACCTCCTCAAACTGTTGAAGAACCTTGAACTCCATGATGTGTTGGAGTGCACCTCCAATGAAATCTCTCCATGAGATCTCTTCCTCATGCATGTCCTTCCAAAACCAAAGAGGCCTTGGATCTGCTGCAAGTAGAAGTCTCTCTTTGAGCTGTGGCATGCTCATTGAAAGACTGTCATCTAGAGAGGAGAAAGAGTTTCTTATCTCCAGATGTCTACTCCTTCTGACTACTTCCTTCATGGCTTCCTTAATGAAGCTAACATCTGAATGCTCCCATGAGGAATGACTCCTCTTTTCTACATCACTGCTCTTGTACAACACAGTGAAATCTTGTTGTTCTAAATCAACAATCTGCATTGATGTGGACCCATCCATAATGTTTTCTGAAATGATAAGAGATGGACATTTAAGCATACCTTGGTGAAATTTGGAAGCTCCTTTCAGGGCTGCAAGAGTTTCCTCCTCATATGTGTTGACTTCCCAAACTGTTGAAAATGAAGGCTGCTCCTCCATGGTCACAACAGCGCTGGTACATGCCTCTTCAACTGGTGGTGAGGGCTCTTCCCTATTTTTTCCAAATCTTCTGATCATCCTTTGGTAAAATTCAGCAAGAGTAGATACCCTTGCATGGCTCCAATGGCTGAACTACCAAGTATTTGCTTCACCTTCAAGGTGCAGTGTTGCAATTTCTACAGCCTTTCTATCTACTACAGGATGTAGCAGGAAGAAAGCCTCTAGCTTCTTCACCCAAACATCTACTGCACATGTGAGTGATCCATCAAAAGTGGACAATAGGAATCTATCGCCTCTCATCATCCCATATTTGTGGGGTCTTCTTTCTTCTTTCAGCCGAATAAATTGTGGTAAAGCTAGAGTCTCTTTGAAGGCTCTAGGTTTAGCTCGGTATTCAGCAAGGTATTCACTTAGAACTCCATATTCCAAGTGTTCTTCATGCTTCATGTTTTCTTCTCTGTGAGAGTAGGAAGTGCATGGTCCTTCCTCTTCTCCTTCTTCCATCTTCTTAGCCTCCTTGGAGAGGTCCTTTCTGGATCTGAAAATTGATGAGAGCAAGCTCATCCTCTTCATCCTCTTCATCTCTTCTATCTTCTTATGGCTGAAACTCATAGGCTGAGCCAAAGATCATGCTCTGATACCACTGTAATATCCCAAAATAGGGAGAATCTACAAGGTTGGGAATATCTTATAATATCCCAAGATTGGAGATACAGCAATATGTAAACACAATAATGGAGTAGCAAGGACACATAAAATCATAAAATGTAAGAATATCTCATAGCCATCATATTAAGTTGCTGCAGCAAAATGTATACAGGATCTTGAGGAGATAGTCACTCAAGTTAGGCAATACTAGCCTCAAGAGAGCATGTACACGAAATATGATAAAATACTGCTACACAAGAATGTCCAAGGCTATGACAGTGCAGTTTTATAAGGGGAAACTGTTGCTAGCATATTTCAATACATATATATATCAATATACATCTCATACAATATGGGGAGAAAAGGTATAAACTCCCAAAGGAAATTTCTAGACAATCCTGGAAGGATTGGCTGAAATATGCAGAAATACAAAATGTCGAAGTTGTAGGGTAGCAGCTGCAAATCAAGAACTAGAAATGGATGGAGACAACTGAAGATGATGCATATGATGACTAAATCTCATCCAATGGATCTCTTAGGTGAAAATTTGATCCAATCACTAAATATCTCACCCTCCAAAATAGTAGTACAAATGCCTACTGCAAATACACTCAGAAATAACAGAGTCAAGGAGATGGACTGCGTTGTAGGAGATGGGAAGTGCTTGGCCTAATGCCAAGGATGTGCAATCAGCTCCTGAATCTTCCTCACTGACCTCCCAAAGGAATAGAAGCTCCCTCCTCTGAAAGGTAAGCTCTAGAAGTGGTGTTGTGGAACCCTTCACTGCAACACCTTGCAACACAACGTTTCCTACTACAGGAATAATGTTGTAGCTGAAGGAGGTGGCTTGGCCTTGAGCCTGAATGTGGATAAATGAAGTAAAATCCCTCAAGAGGCCTCTCAAGAAGGGAGAAGGATAACTAAATAGAAAATCCCTTGTGCTAAGAAGCACAACAATCTCAGTTAAACAACTGGAGAAAGAAAATAGTCATACAGACCAAATTCTATAATCAATAATGTATCCATCTATGGCTGCATTGTCCTCCCTTTATACAAATGAAAGCCTTCTTTCCTTAGCCCCCACACATTAGGGTTTCCCCCACCAAATTACCTCTTCCCCTTTCACACTACGTTGTCTTCCAAAATGAACCACTCCCTCCATGGTAGCGTTGTTGACTTTGTCAAACTTGACCTTGTCCTCATGTATTTTCCCCTTTTCACACTTGAGGGTGAAAAATTTAGCTACTCTAATGATCCCTTTCATAGTATGAGGGATTTTATTCCTACTCATGGGCCTCCTTACCCATTTATTCACTTCCTAGCTGATAAAAGAAAAATTAATGTTCCAATTAGCTCCATGCTAATTTTTGGGAACATTACAAAAAATATAAGAAAGGAGAGATCAATGCCTTAGAAAGCAACCACTTCGAGGGGGAAACCTACAATACATTACATAAATGAACAATTCTTTAATGCTACAAATGAAAAAACCTCCTTTCTATATATAGGAGTCCATGGGGCCACAATGTAATCCTAGCCGACCTAACAATAATAATGCAAAGGCACAATAATAACAATGTGGGGGTTACATGGGTACAACAATAAAAATAAGGGGGTTACACTAACAACAATAAGGGAATATACTAGTAATATAGGAACCTAACATTCTCCTCTGCTTCAAAAAAGTGTTGTCCTCAATGCTTGAGTAGCTCCAAGTGATTTTGTATAAAATTCTCATCCTCCCATGTAGAATCTTTAGTGGGTAAGTTCTTCCATTTGATGAGATACTCTGAAATTGATCTACTTCATAGCTGTTGAGTTCTTGTTTCCATGACTACTTCAGGTTCCAATATGGTTTTTCCTTCCTTATAAAGTTATGGAAATATTGTTTGAACTAGAATTTTGTCCCCTATAACCTTTTTTAAGCATAAAACATGGAAATCTAGATGCACTCACGAAGAAGCAAGAAGCTCCAATTTGTATACCATAGTACCAATCTTTTGCAACACCTTATAAGGACCATAGTACTTTGGCGATAATTTATTATCCTTCTTAGATTGCTTGAGGGAAATTTATTTGTATGGTTATGCCGTAAAAATACCCAGTCTCCCACATCAAAACTTCTCTCACTGTGATGTTGATTTGCTTGTTGTTTCATTCGATTTTGTGTTAAATTTAGGTTATCCTTTAAGAGTTGGAGAACTTCTTGTTGATGCTCGATGTGATCCTCCACTGCTTGAACCATAGAATTTTCCCTTAAAGAAGATGTGATGGACGGTGGATGATATCCATAAAGTGCCATAAATGGGGTCATTTTTGCTGCAGTATGGAAGGAAGTGTTATACCACCATTCAGTGAGAGGTAACCACTTGACCCATTGTGCATGCTTATCAGATACAAAAAAATGAAGATATCCTTCCAAACATTTATTCACTATCTCTGTTTGACCATCGGATTGAGGATGAGTTGAGCTATGATCTAGTTGAGTACCCAAACAAGAAAATAATTCCATCCAAAAAATTCTTGTAAAAATGGGATCTCTATCACTTACAATAATCTTCGGGTTTCCATGTAGCTTTTGAATCATTTCCATAAATGCAGTAGCAACTGTACTCGCTTTAAATGGATGAGATAATGGACAAAAGTATGCATACTTGGTAAGTCTATCAACTACCACCATGATGACACTCCTTCCTTCGGACTTAGGTAAGCCTATGATAAAATCCATTGAAATATCCTCCCAACGTTGACTTGGAATGGATAAAGGTTGTAGAAGAACCGGGGTCTTAATTGTCTCAACTTTATTTTTCTGGAAAACCAAACATTCCGCCACAAACTTTTGAATATCGGATTTAAGGCCATCCCAAAAAAATTATTTCTTCACCCTGTGGTATGTTTTAAAAATCCCGAGTGTCCTCCTAAAGGAGAAGTGTGCAATTCCAAAAGAATCTTTTGTTTTAGTTGGTAATTCTTGCAAATATATAAGCGATCTTTGTACCAAAAGGAATAATTTTTCAAACTAAATGTATCAGATGTACTAGGATCTTACTGCAACTTTTGAATGAGTTTCCACTCTTCTTCGTCCTTCTTCCATTTGTCACTTTCTTCATTTATCCAATCTGGTTGGATAATTGAAACGACACAAAGCAATGCTTCCACCTCTTCATCCTTTCTTGAGAGTGCGTCTGTAACAACATTTAGCTTCCCTTTTTTGTAGATGATTTCAAAGTCATAACCCAACATCTTTGTGACCCATTTCTGCTGCTCTTCTAATGATAGTCTTTGTTCCAAAAAGTGTTTAAGACTATCATGATCAATTTTTACCTTGAAGTGTCTTCCCATTAGGTAAGGTCTCCATTTCTTTAGTGCATGTAGTATTTCCAACATTTCCTTCTTATAAATAGCCTTTTGTAAATACTTTCCTTTGATTGAACGACTTTCAAAAGCAATGGGTCTTCCTTCTTGCATTAAAAAATCACCAATTCCATTTCCTGAGGCATCACATTCCACAATCAAGGTTTTTGTGAAGTCTGGCGTAGCTAAGACTAGTGCTAGGCACATTTCCTCTTTAAGATGTTCAAAGGCCTTAGTTGCTTCAAGAGTCCATGAAAATGCATCTTTCTTCAATAATGTTATTACAGGTGCTACTATTCTCCCATAATTCTTAACAAACTTGCGATAATACCCTATTAACTCGAGAAATCCACGCAACTTCTTTATGGTTGTGGGGACATTCCATTCCTTAATGGCTTTAATTTTGTTAGGGTCTACCTTAACACCCTCGTGAGATACAATATGACCCAGATATTCCACCTCTTGTACTCCAAAGAAACATTTGGATTTTTTTGCATATAATTGTTTCTCATCCAATAGTTTGAGCACCCTGTCAACATGTTGAACATGATCCTTCCAAGACCTGTTGTAGATTAGTATATCATCAAAAAATACTAGCACAAATTTTCTAAGGAAGGGTTGAAAATGGAATTCATCAACCCTTGAAATGTAGAAGGTGCATTGGTAAGGCCAAAAGGCATGACCAAAAATTCATAATGACCCTCATGAGTTTGAAATACTATTTTTGGAATATCTTCAGTCTTCATTCTAATTTGATGATATCCTGAACGAAGATCCAACTTGGTAAAATAAATTGCTCCATGTAATTCATCCAATAATTCACCAATCACAGGAATGGGAAATTTATCTTTAATGGTGAGCTTATTGAGCTCCCTATAATCCGGACACATTCGCCATGATCCATCCTTCTTGTGTACCAATACTACAGGAGTAGAGAAAGAACTTTGACGAGGTTGAATTATACCCGCCTCTAACATTTCTGCAATCATACGTTCAATTTCGCTCTTTTGGAAGTAAGGATATCTATAAGGCCTGATGTTTGGAGGAACACTTCCTGGAATCAAATGAATAGCATGATCATGATCACAAATAGGTAGGAGTCCTTTGGGAGTTTCAAACACCTTGGAATGATTGTCCAAGACTTGTTGGAGATCTGCAGAAATAGATGATTTTGATGTCGGAACTTCTAGTGAGCATAATTGTGCAATTACGCCTCTTTGTTCTTTCTTTAGAAGCTTTGTCATGACATTAGAGCTTATTATCCTTCCCGGCTTCCCTTCAATACCCCGTAATTCGACTTCCTTTCCTTCTGAAGAAAATTTCAAGAAAAGTTCTTGAAAATTAAAAGCTACCGTCCCCAAAGATTGTAACCATTGTACTCCTAGTACAACATCGGCACCTCCCATAGGAATGGAAAGCATTGGACTATTCAATACATATTCCCCCATGGTTAGCTTGATATTATGGCATTTTCTAGAGCAATTTATAGTTCCTTCATTTGCAACCATCACTTGACATTCTGGTGCTGGGTATAGGAAACAATTCAATTCCTTGGCTACCTTACAATGAATAAAATTATGGGTACTGCCCAAATCAATCAACACTATTACCTTTTTCTTCTTGATATGTCCTTCTATCTTGAGAGTTTGAGGAGTGGTAATTCCTGCCAATGCATTACATGATATGGTCGGACTCATTTCTTCTTCTTCTAGGGTTGCTTCCTGGTGTATATCCTCTACTTTTGAAGTTTCTTGTTCATTTTCTTCCTCCTCTTCACAATCTATGTAAAATAATTTCTTCTCAGCACACTTATGACCTTTAGTGTATTTTCTATCACAACTGTAGCAAAGCCCTTTTGCTCTTTTTTTCTTCCAATTGTTGTGGTGTCAACCTTGTAGGTTGTGGAAATCTAGGAGTAGCAACACTTCCCTCTTTATAGAAGTGAGTGGTAGGCTTCCTTGTCGCCATAATTTTACATTCAATTTTCTTGCCAACCTGAATGCCTTCTCCAATGAATCAGGTTCCAAAACGCGAACTTCATGTTGGATGTTATCCTTTAAAGTACCTATGAAGAGATCAATCCTGTGTTCCTCTGGAATATCAGTTACCCTTATATTCAATTTTTGGAAGTCCTCGATGTGCTCCCCCACTAAACCCTTTTGTTTGAGATTTATCAATTGGCTAAAGAAGGTGTTTCTCTTTGTATCCTCATAATGTGCTATCATTTCCTCCGTAAAAATTGACCAAGTGACAATTTTTTTACGGGAGCAAAGCCATCGATACCATACAAATGTATTTTGCTCTAAATGTAAAGTTGCAATGCCTACGTTTTGTGTGTTTTGCACATTATTGAGATAAAAATATTGCTCCATCTGTAGTATCCATGTTACGGGATCCTTGCCATCAAACTTCCTCATATCCATTTTTGGAATATGGTGGTTCTTCCCTCCAACATTAGAGTTTATGAAATCACGATTAACATTTATTTTTTTCTCATCATGAGTTTCCTCTACTATATTTTCACCATTATGAAACATTTCTTGTATCAACTTTTTCAAACCTTCCATGTCTGCTTTTATATCATTCTTCATGTTTTCCATTTTTTCATCGATCTTAGCTTCCATGTCATCCATCTTAGATTCCATGCCAGCTTTCATGCCATCCATCTTAGCTTCCATGCCATTCTTAAAACCATCCATCTTAGATTCCATGCCTTTCTTCAAACCATCCATCTTATTTTCCAAGCCTTTCTTCAAAACTTCCATGTCATTTTTTGTTGCTCTTTGTGAGAGAAAAATTTGTTGCACTTGCTCTTGTAATTTTGATATGTCATGTTGCCATTCTTCATCTTAATAAGTCATAGTAGAGCCTTCTAAAGGATTAATGGGTGTTGAATTATTTTTAGGGGGAATTTCAGAACCCAATACTGATATATATGCTCAATAGGCCCTTGGAATCAGTTCAAACTGATTTTTTACACAAGACTTATGCAATTTGGGAAAAAAAATACACACCTTTTTCTTGCTTTTGAGGAGCTCAATATTGAAACTGAATTATCTCTACGATTTCAGATCTTCAATATCTGAAATTTGGCCCTGAGGTATCCCTAAAAATCCTCTTTTGAATGCCATATGTCTGACCTGATTTGGATTCTTCAAGGAAAAGTTATGTCCAATCTCCCATAATGACCTAATTATGGACTGGTTCAGTATAGAGAACTTGTACGACTTGCCACGTGTTCACTATTTCCTTCTTCAGCTCTAAAATTGATAGAAAAAAAACTACAATCTGTGTACTTGCAGCCATTCTTTATAGAATTCCAATCCAATTCTCAGAGAGAGAGTTATGAATATTTTCCCACAATCACCTCTTTGAGATGAAATTCGGGAGCCTGAAAAATCCCTAACTTCCACAGATCCTATCTCCCAAATAATGTGAATAAATATCTTAAATTTTTCCGCAACGTTCCTTGGGATTGCAGCTTCACTCTGTGAAAATTCATCTTCTGAACCCTCGTAGAAAAAACTTTATATCGAAAATTCTGCGATGACCTTTTTAGGTTAAATTCAGGAGCCTGCAAAAAGCCTTAACTTCCACAGACCATATCTCTAAAACTATTTTGAACCAACCTTTGCAATTTTTCGACGATGTTCCTTATGATTTCAGCTTCGCTCTCCAAAAATTTCAAATTCTAAACCTTCATAGAAAAAAATTTATAGCGAAAATTCCACGATGACCTGTTTGGAGCAGTGAAACCCTAGAATCCAAAGCTTTGATACCAAATGTTGTGTAACCACGTCAAAATAAAATAAAATAGAGATCAACGTCTTATAAATCAGCCACTTCGAGGGGGAAACCTCCAATACGTTACATAAATGAACAATTATTGAATGCTACAAATGACAAAACCTCCTTTCTATATATAGGAGTCCATGGGGCCATAATGTAATCCTAGCCGACCTAACAATAATAATGTAAGAGAACAATAATAACAATATGGGGGTTACAGGGGTACAACAATAACAATAAGGGGGGTATACTAACAATAATAAGGGACTATACTAGTAATATAGGGACCTAACATTTTACTGTCTATTATGTATCATTGATAGTCATATTACCTTTCTATGATTCACATTGGTTGTATTACTTTTTACTTGCATTTTATTTTATAGTAGGTAATTGGTTGAATCCTGTATCTTGAATTTAGTTAAGCATTTTCCGAAATTATTGATTGGATTGTGGTACATAGATGAGAAGTGTGAATGTGTGAAGTTTAAGAAGTTACTTTTGAGAAGTAGAGACTTTTGAGCATTCATGTGATTAATAGTTTATCCTTATGCGTAGGATTTTCGGAGAAATATATTAAAATGGTTTGAGTTATAATATTTTATTTCATCAAAATTGTAATTTTCTGTTGTTATCATTTATTTATGCAACAATTGAATTAGAATAATGTTTCATGTAACTTTTCTGTAATAGTTATTTTTCACCTTTCCATAGTCTAAGACTCTATTCTTGCATATACTTTGTTGATAGCCTTGAAATAAAAGACAAATCCCAGGTTGATAAGGTTAATGAGATAGGATTAATATTTATTTTTTTCAGTCATATTAGTGCCCAACAGTAGGGAAATTTTCTATGGAGAAGATAGTAGGATTAATTTAGAATTTTTTCTACTTTCCAAAGCTTTGACCATATGTCCATTGGTATATTAGATTGTGCACTTCCTATTCCATTGCTAAATTAGTTGGCTTCAATAATTCGAGGTTGTACTCTCCTCTACCTATGTTAAACAATCCTTGGGAGTAAATCTCCATGAATTACATTTCATTTTTTCCCTCCATAGAGCATGGTAATAGTCATATGTATGTGATTTTCAACTATTTCTCTAAGATGGCCACTTAACACCATGAAAGAAGAGTATCACAAATAAATTAATTTCTAAAATATTCTTTGAGAGTTTTTGGGTTCATTTTGGGCTACCTAAAACCATTATTTTAGATAGGGACAACATGTTCCTTAGTACAATCTGGTCCAAACTATGGTCTCTAATGGATTCCAAGTTGACAAAATCGACCATTTTTCATCCCCAAACAAATGGAAAAGAAAAAGTGGTCAAGAGGATGATTGTGCATATCTTGGATATGAAGAAATACAAGTATCCACATACTTAGGAGGAAATCCTTCGATGTGTTCAACATAGTTGTAATAGAGGCCTCCACAACATTATTGGTCATAGTCATTTTCAGGTGTGCTTGGGTTTCCAACCAATGGCCCTAATTGATGTAGATATGCCCATTACAAGTTCACTAGAAATATCATTCCATGCTTAGTTTGAGGTAGATATAGCAACCATTTTTTTTTAATGAATCCAAAACCTCCAACAATATGTTCATGATCTGTTGTAGAGAGCTACTTCCAAGTATAAGCAATGGCATGACCAATAAAGGTTTCCACACAAGTTTTAGGTTGGAGATAAGGCATGGTTTCCTTTAAAAAAATAGTACCCATAGGACTCTATAGGAACCTTAATATACTCTGATATGGTCCTTACATTATGACAAAGGTTGTGGGTGAAAATATTTTGAATTGAGTATTCCCCCTTTCCGTGGCTTACACCTAGTATTTAATGTGCTGCTAATTAGACCGTATTTTCCACCACTATTGGGCACTGCATAGGCATACGAGTGATTCATCCCCGTAAAAATAAATCTTAAATACACTTAATAAGATACATTAGACCAATTCAAGGACACCAATACAAAGGATATCTTCCAGTAGCACATAAACTCTACTAGATCATCAAAGTAGGGAAGATTCTTCACCAAGGCAAGTGGCCCACTAAGACACAAATTCAACAGAATTTCCCCCATATGATGAGGGAAATTGAAATAATGGAGAAAATTTCTCCCTAATGGGGGATGAATAATCTAGGTGGATATCATTTTCCACCCACCTATTCCATTGGATCAACAATTCTATATCTTCTTTGTAGTTTTTCCATTGATTTTTGGGACCCAAACTATTAGGGTAATTTTTAGTCCCTAAATGATTTTTTTTTGGTGATTTTAGGGGACATTGGTATCCATAGAATCCCATAGTATTACTCAAAATTTGTATTCCATGGAGATTTCTTTCCAATGAGATATTGTGCACCCCAAACATATATTGTATACAAAAGTTGCACCCCAAGGAAGTTGATGTACCAATCAACCACTTCATGGCCTCCAAACCATTCGGTGATTCATCCTCTAAGTATATGGTTATGTACATATATGGTTACCTTTTTATGTTAAAATTCCATTCTTTCAGACTCATGTAATAGCTTTTGTGAATGTGTGTAGCCAACATCCCTCTCTCTCTTCAGAGATAGCTACCAACATTCTAGCTAATTTGCGTTCTATGATATTCTTATATTTCATTTATTAATAAAATTTGGGTTTTCAACATATTATTCTACTTTTTTTAATATTAATCTATATTTTTTTTCCATTTCATTTCATTCCTTTTATTTCATACCTTGTACTACTCAAATTAATGGTGAATGTAAAGAATTTAAAATTCTATGAGCCTTCCACGTTTAACCAAAAGGAGGGGAAAGTCCTACCTTCCATGGAGGACTTAGCATTAGATACTCAAGAAGTGTTGGTAGAGGACATAGTTTTGTAAAAGAGGTGTACACTCTATAAGGCAATGGTATCATAACCTTTGGAACATTTGGTTGAAAGGAAAACTTCCAAGTAAAGAAAAATGGTACTCTAGGGAGAATGTAAAGGAAATTTTTCTACACCTCATTCAATAAATATTTTGGGGACAAAAAGCCTCCAAAAATGGGAGGATTGGACTGTTATATTACTTTTCATATATCTCAATGCTTTCAAAGTGGAAAAATTGGAATAATTATCTTGCAAGATCATTTTTATCGACGAGTCCCTATTTGTAGAATTAGGATATGAAACATTCTGGAGGAATTTTGAGGCCATAGAGAAATTTTTTTGGGGTCCAAAAGCTCATAATTGTGTTGGAGTCCCTTATATTATTTTAGATACAAATATATTTCCAATGGTTCAAGAAGCATTTCAAGCATAGTTTGGATGCAAAAATTATGCCTCCCATAAGTTGACCTACCGTTTTGACCACCATGGTACAAGTGTATCCCTCATCAACACTCATTACTCTTGCATATGGGGATAGACACATGTGGACATTAAGTAATACCCTAGAAGGTTCAAAATTGTAACTCTAGTTGAGAGTTGAGGAATTCAAACCTTACCCCTCATTGGCTATCAAGCTATGTTATATATTGGGCCACTAGGAGGAGAAGGGGTTCAATTTTTTATGTTATTATGCTTTATTCCGCAGTTGAGGACATTGTATGGGAGTGGGAAGTAAGAGAGAAAAATAGAGAGGGATAAGATTTTATAACTTCCATACAAGCCACGGGTCTCAAGTAACTCCATAGAGAGTACCACTTATTTTTACTTGCACATTGTCCATACAATAGAAAAGAGATAAGAACAACCTCACCTTCTAGTCGATTTTTCTTCCATAAGGGTTTCCCACAACAACTGTTTGTGTCTATTGGGGATGGCATTTGTGTATTTATTTCTATTTTCCATTTCTTGCATTTTAGCTAATTTAATTAATTTAGTGGAAAAATAACTAGCTAAAGAATCAAGAATCTAAGGAAAATTTAATAGTAAAAGTTTCAGTCATTTCATCAAAACTATAATGGAAAATTGTTCTAGTGGAACATTCACGGTTGTTTATAAATCAGTTTGGTAATAAAATTAATACAAACAATTACTCACTTCCACTTAGAAACGAGTACTGGTTGTAGCAATCCAGTGGAATTTCTACACTCAACCATCACCTTTTTGCATTCCAAACACTTCCCTTTTTCACGCCTAGCTCAAGATATTGACTTCTTATACTATAAAATGTTTTCTAGTACCCTAAATGTCCAATGGAAGGTATATTGTGCATCTCTTAGAACACTATATTTTATAGCATCTAAGAATTTGTCACATAAATTCTTCCCTTGTGCATGACGATTCCATCCTTTTTTAACTCATAACTTTTGTACTTTTATTGTAAATGACCATTTTGTAGCTTTTTATTTATTTATTTATAAATGTATTGTTGATCTAAAACTTCAACTTCAAAAATTTTAATTTATCAAACATTTTTACATACACTTATGGTTATAGCATGCACTTCCTGCGCCCTTCTACTAAGTGCATCATACACTTTATTTTTCTTCCCCTTGATGTGATTGATTTTGAAGTCATATTTAACTATAAAATATAGCCGTTTAATTTGTATAAAATTTAAAATTGGTTGTATAAACAAATTATTCAAACCATTATGGTCTATTCTCAATTCAAACCCCATTTCCAGGATGTAATACCTCGTATTTTAAGGCATGAATGATGGATGCCAATTTCAAATCATGAGTTGAATAATTCCTTTCAGACTCCTTTAACTTCCTTTGTTCATAACTTATCACATGCCCATTTTCCACGAAGACTTCTCCAAGACTTTCTTTGCATGCATAAAATCACACAATGAAATTTTCAATTGGAGTAGATGTTCTAAGAATTGGTGCATTGATTAACAATAATTTAAATTGTTGAAAAATCCTTCTCACTTTCATGAAACCACCAAAATTTCACACCCTTATATTGAAAAGAAGTGATTGGGTCTACTATTATTAAGAAATTCTTAATAAATCTCATGTAATAGGATGTTAGTTCCATGAAGGACGATCTAACTTTTGTTACATTTCTAGGTGTTGGAATTCATTGATAGCTTTGATTTTCTCATTGATAGTTTAGGGTCAATATATCTATGGCAAGATCCATAATAAATTAAAATGGAAATGTATTGATTATTTATCTTACCTTCAAATTCAACCTTGTGAGCTTGATCATCATCCTACTTTTTGTCCAAGTCTAAGCGATTTCTGAGCATTCTTCTTGCCATGTCCTCCACTATATCAACTCCTTGAATATGGTTTACAATCCTCACCTTGTCTCATTTGTGAGGATATTATTTGTACATATTCTCTCCGTCATAATCCAAACACATGATGGGATGAAATATTATCCTTTTTCCTAATGAATATACTCTTGTTGGTACAATTTGGGCTAGTCGAGCTTGCCAATGTGCTTGAGAACTACTCCTAAAAAATCAAGGTTTGTACCCCTTCTTCCTTTGTTCCACCTTGGCCATTTTATTGCCATCCCAATATTCTTGAAAGCATGGTTTTTTTTTTTTCTTCTGCTGAGAAAGATAAAAAAAACATACCCCAATAGTTTCAAGGAATTTTCTTTCATAATCCTCCATGGTCATTCTCCCAAGCTTTATTTTAAAGAAATATTTCATCTTTCTATTAAGTAATGTTTAGAAAAATGTATTTTCTAAAATTACCTATTGAATTTCTTCTATTATATCCTCTTATATCTAAGTTCTTTAATTTTTTGGATTTGGTCCCACCACTTTAATGTCTTTCCATGGAAATGAAAAAATACAATTGAATCCTCCAAGTTAGATGACTAGTTGTACAATTGGAGATAATTCCTCATCCCAAACAACTAAGCTTCTATTTCTTCACTCTTATTATGGTCACAACCAAATGTTGGAGGCTGAATATTCCTAATATCTCCTACAAATTCATTCAATCTACGTCTCCCTCCTTAAATATGACTAGCGATATGCTTGGGATACTTTCAGAATCTAAAGAAACATAATCCCTCTTCGTTGATTTTTTTAGTGATAGTGTTGATGTCTACCAACACTACTAGAATGCCTTGAAATTTTGTCATCCTCCTTCTTGACTTGAGAGTTTTTTTCCTCCTCATGCCTTGAATCACATCCCTTGTCTATTTTCCTCTACAAATAACCTAATATTTCCAAAATCTAAATATTAATGTAATGTTTCTCCTCTTGGGCCTTGATCAACCTTTTATTATCAACCTTATAGTTAAGCACCTCCATCTCGAGAATCTTCATGGTATCCACCAGCTCTCTATTCTTTGAAATGGACTTTTCATGCCCATTTTATTATATTTTAGCATTACATATGTTGACATTCATTCCCCTGATTTCCTCCTCATGGTTATAGGACCCTTTAACATCTTGCATACTTTGAAATATGGCTTTTTTGATCCATAGTTTGAATACATATATATCTTTCGGTAAAATCACATAGCAAATAATTTGGTCGACGCGTTTTGAACCAGCTAGTGTGGTTGAATACTCTTAATCCTGATTTTAAATCACTCTTATTGGCCACTAGACACCTTCTTTCCATTCCCTAGAAAAATGTATGTATCAATTTAGAATTATGGGTTGATAAATGGATTCTCCTTAATAACTATATTGACTTCTCATTTTCCAATATGAGCTCTAGGATGAAATTTATGGCCTATTTTCCAATTCCCTCCTATACTACTATAACATCTTCTTATGAATTTGTTGAAAATCTATATGTTGATATTTCAAGTCTAACTTTGTGATTGAATTCTATTATGTCACTGATTTCTATTGACTACGTCTATGTACCAACACGAGCTCTAGTAAGGGATTTATATCCTCTAGAATCATATTGTTGTTTGAGTTTCCCCGTCTCTATTTTAGGAATATCTCTCTCATAATAACTCCATTCGGAAAATTTGATATCTCATTGGAAACATATTTCTTGTCTATTTTTTTTTTTGGTTGGTATTGTATGTTTTTAGACACATGGGATCCTTATTTTTTCATCATATTAAATATTTTTTAGGCCCTCAAAAGTGTGCTCTAGATTTGACCTGAAAAACCTCTTAAAAATATGAAAAATTATTGAGTTTACTGGATATTGTATGACATTGAATTGGTTTAAACCTCTACAACTACTAATATGTATATGGAAATTGTTTTTATGCATCATGGCCTAGTGAAATTTCAAGTAGATTATATATATCCCTTAGTTGAATTTGTACATAAACCAAGCTTCCATGATTTTCCTTAGAAATTTGGCACTTATGAAATTTATTCCATGCCCACTTTTTGTTTCTTTTGGCACCACATAGGTTGCATGGTGACTTGGAACCTTCCTAATATTCAATGATATGGGACGATCCCACCTCATGTGCCACCAATCCACCTAGCTCCCTCTCACTATATATAATTACATGTGGGGTCCATTCCCTACCTTTATCCTCGGAAGCCGCAACTTTCATGATCATGGGATATAACAATTGAGACTTGGTATAGATCAATGGTCCAAAATATATATTGGAAATAGAGATGATTGAACCATATCCATATCACTTACCTTCCATATATTTTATGGCTACAATCAACTTGATTCGATAGTGGACTTCCATATCAGGTTTATATGTGCCCACCTCTTAATGAGGCATGTGATCTCCTATAGATCCAATAAAAAAGTTTTAGCTTGATCTAATGGTTTGGATTGGATATTGGACCTAGAGATATGCACCCAATATCACACTACCCCACATCTTATGAATCTAATGATGGTGTATATTCCTTCAATATAATGGATATATTGATTTCAAGCTTGGATGTGCCCGATTAATAACACAAACCCTCCATTCCAAATTCACCCTATACTGATGCATGCCAAATCTACATGTTAAATTTAGTTTCCACTTAGTAGTGCTACCTCATTGCTAATGTCAATAGTGAAAAATTCCAAAATTTTATCTCTTTTTTTAATTATGTTAATAAATCCCATTTTTTCCAAAATTTTCATCTACATGAAATGTGTAACTCCATCATAGGTCATTTGACCCACTTCCTCACTGAATCTTGAGTTGCACTTATCAATTTTCTTCTTACACCTATTCATTCATTATCCTGAGAATCTTTTCTCCTCTGAATTTCACCAACATTGGGTATTTCACCTCCATTTTAATTCTTCTTTTCATGTTCAATTCCACAAATTTGCAAATTGTCCCTAATAGCACCAATCTATAGCTACAAAATTCTGAAACCTATGCTTTTGGATACTCATCTACTTCTTGGATTTGATCATATCTCATATGTCATAATTGTTTTTGAAATTTTCCCATTTCCTCTCCTTGAGGAGCTTCGTCGAATAGATAGCATGCTACCTACAACATTTTTTTTGAAGGAAAGTTCTATCCCATTACAACCCAAGTGCTCTAAATTTCACTCTGATACCATTCTATAAAGCATTTATCCATCCATTGGGCTGAATTAATACCTCCAATAAATATTATTTCCAAAATCTTCTTTTAACTATGGTTCGTATACTTATGATATCATGAATAAAGATGCCATCCTAGTATTTTTTATTAACTAAAATGTTAATATATATGTTTTCATGTGTGCCCATAATACTATAACGTGATATGTAGTAATAGCATGATATTAAATATCATATTTTGCATGCAGAACACACATATGAATTATAACAGTATGCACACATAATATAAACATAGAGAAATCATAAAAAAATACAATAATAACACTTATCTTTTAAAAATGGAACCAATTGGTTTCAAATGTTCCACATAACCATAAACCACACTTCTGTAATACTTTATGCAGTGGGTTAGCCCCAAGATGGGGCTTCTTTACTGCACCAAGGAAAAAGGCTTCCTAAAGCCAACTAAGGGCCATAATAGCAATAATAAGGTAATATACCAACTTACCAAACTCAAACATTCTATAACCTACAATCTCTCATCACTTATCAGCTTTCACCACCCAAGGTAGTGCACTCCCTTATCTGCAATTGCAGTCACTTAGGTTGTGCCATTACCAGTCTAGGGCACCAACGCAACACAATTCAACAAGGGATTCTAAGAGCCAACTAGCCTCAGGAGTTCCAGTTTCCCTTCAAAGTATTTAGGTACCCTTTAGGCCTCACACAAGGGAAACTATGACTACAATTTTCTCTAGGGCTCCATCCTAACATAAGCCAATCCAAGAGAAATTCACACAAAATTCCACATAGGATAAATAGGGTAACATAGAAACATTAGTATCCAAATATCCATAGAAAAAATACCATAGTCATAGTGGTCAGAGTCCATGAGAATAATGGAAGAAAATGATGAAAATTACATTAAGCTCTCCACATTTTATATTGGTGTTCCCTTTGAAGATAAATTTCCTACTTTAGGATAAAAACATGTGCACCTTTTAATTTTAGATCATTTTAATAATGGATTAGCCCACTATACTTAATACGATCATTTAGCGCTTAACCCCCTTTCCCACTGGTGGAGTTTTATCCCCCATTTATCTTTTCTAACTTGGTCTATAGTAGTCATGTATTTTTATTAATGTGAGTGTGATTACACATTTACATAGCTACGCTCATTGGCCTTTTAGCATAGAGGTTCATTGCTCTAAAATTTCATAGGTATTCTAGCCTCAAAACATATAAACATAGGCACACAAACCCCCAAAATACATGTTGACACCTAATCCTTGGTATTGGGTGAAAATGTAAAATATTGTATATAGAAAATAAGGAGAACGGAATATGAAGAGACAATGGGAGATGAATCCCATAAGTCACTCCCTCCATGTATATAATTATGTGCACCCTCAATTAAATTTCAAGTCATTTTTTGGCGAAAATACCTTCTGGCATGACATGGTATCAATTCCAACTATATTTATGGCATTCCTGCCCTTGTAACTCCCTCTTTCTCTTGGAAGACCTGCCTCTATACCTCTCTGCCTACTCCTGGCATGATTGTCTCACTTCCCATTGCAAATTAAACTCATTCATCTCTCCACCTCCCTACGCACTTCTCCATAAACTACTCCATACATCGATTCAACCTCATAGTAATACACTTCTTTCCCAATTTTTTTTAACTGCACTCCATATACGCAGTTCCACGCTGGTCCTCCATTACACATTGTTCAGCCTCATTCTTCGACCCTCAATTTAGACAATTTTCGGCCTCACACTCTAGCCCTCTATTATATAGTGCTATGTCCCTCTTGTCCGTCCCATTGTGTCGAGTCTCCCTCTGGGTTACATTTCCCTCAGCTCACACTGCTACCTCAATGCCTTCCATACTGCTGCATCTCCTCCTTGCACTTCCATCATGGCCCTCACCCTCCCACTATTTCTCAGGCATCCCTCCATTGTAGGTGCTTCCCCTTCACCATCGACTCTCATTATTGATCGGCCCCCCATGGCCCTGGCCCTCCCCGTACACACTTCCCCCAACCTTCGCACCTCCCACACCCTCGTTTCTCAGCCCTTGGCCTTTCATCCTCCCACCTACGCGCCCTCATATGCTACTCACATTGGTGCACTCGACCCACCCCCAGTTGCGACCCACCCCCAGTTACGCCCTCCCTCTACTATACTACCCTCACTAGTTACGCCCTCCCCCAGTTACAACCCACCCCCAATTATGCCCTCCCTCTACTATACTACCATCACTAGTTACGCCCTCCCGCAATTAAACCCTTCTCCAAATAAATCCTCACCCAGTTAATACCTCTGCACTTTTTTTACCAATTTTTTTTACAAAAAAACTAAATGCAAAATTTGTGTCTTTTTAGCACTAGAATTATTTTTTTACAGTAGTGGTAAAGTGATTTTTTATGATGCATTCACTAATATCTATTGTGGGAGTCGTTCTCTTTGGAAAGGAGAACTATCCTGAATGGTCAAGGAATATTAAACACACACTCATTTTTAATGAGTCGTGGAAAGGAATTTGTGAAGGAGATAGATAAAATCCACTTGCAAAGCCTACAACAGAAAAGGAGATCGCCATTTGGGATAACAAAAATAACAAGGCCTATGCCTTGATTGAAACATATGTAAATGAAGAGGTGAGTCACCATATTACACCATTTTCAAATGCATATGAAGCCTTGAAAAAAATTAAGGAACTCTATGACTCACATTCTGAACTTGAAGTTATTTAGTTAATGATTAAAGGCTATTCAGCCTTGAATTGAAAAATGGTGACCCACTTTCTTGAGTATCAGAAGTAAGATCTATCATGCATGACATTAAAAACACTAGTGTTTAAATTGACATATCTCTCATATCTTATGTCAAGGCATTTTATACCACATACTCACATTATCTTGATTCATTGCAAGCAAGTGAAAGCCTCAAGGAGATTACCTTTGACTCCCTTGAGAAAATATTTGCAGAGAGATAGAAGGATTTTAGGAAGAAGACAACTCCTCATTCTTCTAAAGAAGTTGTATGTCTTGCACATAGAGATAATAATCATGGTCAAGATTCTTTTATAGGGAGATAATAACCCTCATGAGTTCGAAATGTTGTTTTCAGAATATCTTCAGTATTCATTCTAATTTTATGATACCCTAAACAAAGATCCAATTTGGTAAAATAAATTGCTCCATGTAATTCATCCAATAATTCATCAATCACGGGAATGGGAAATTTATCTTTAATGGTGAGCTTATTGAGCTCCCTATAATCCGGACACATTCGCCATGATCCATCCTTCTTGTGTATCAATACTACAGGAGTAGAGAAAGAACTTTGACTAGGTTGAATTATACCCGCCTCTAACATTTCTGCAATCATACGTTCAATTTCGCTCTTTTGGAAGTAAGGATATCTATAAGGCCTGATGTTTGGAGGAACACTTCCTTGAATCAAATGAATAGCATGATCATGATCATGAATAGGTGGGAGTCCTTTGGGAGTTTCAAACACCTTGGAATGATTGTCCAAGACTTGTTGGAGATCTGCAGAAATAGATGATTTGATGTTGGAACTTCTAGTGAGCATAATTGTGAAATTACGCCTCGTTGTTCTTTCTTTAGAAGCTTTGTCATGACATTAGAGCTTATTATCCTTCCTGGCTTCCCTTCAATACCCCGTAATTCGACTTCCTTTCCTTCTTAAAAAAATTTCAAGAAAAGTTCTTGAAAATTAAAAGCTACTGTCCCCAAAGATTGTAACCATTGTACTCCTAGTACAACATCAGCACCTCCCATAGGAATGGAAAGCATTGGACTATTCAACACATATTCCCCCATGGTTAGCTTGATATTATGGCATTTTCCAGAGCAATTTATAGTTCCTCCATTTGCAACCATCACTTGACATTCTCGTGTTGGGTATAGGAAACAATTCAATTCCTTGGCTACCTTACAATGAATAAAATTATGGGTACTACCTGAATCAATCAACACTATTACCTTTTTCTTCTTGATATGTCCTTCTATCTTGAGAGTTTAAGGAGTGGTAATTCCTGCCAATGCATTACACAATATGGTCGGACTCATTTCCTCCTCTTCTTGGGTTGGTTCCTGGTGTATATCCTCTTCTTGTTCATTTTACTCTTCCTCTTCACAATCTATGTAAAATAATTTCTTCTTAGCACACTTATGAACTTTAGTGTATTTGCTATCACAACTGTAGCAAAGCCCTTTTTCTCTCTTTTTTTCCAATTTTTGTGGTGTCAACCTTGTAGGTTGT
Source organism: Pinus albicaulis (assembly GCA_034641835.2). Lineage (NCBI taxonomy): Eukaryota > Viridiplantae > Streptophyta > Pinopsida > Pinales > Pinaceae > Pinus > Pinus albicaulis. The sequence goes on along the minus strand of CM076580.1, from coordinate 107,195,134 downwards.
GGAAATCTAGAAGTAGCAACACTTCCCTCTTTATAGAAGTGAGTGGTAGGCTTCCTTGTCACCATAATTTTACATTCAATTTTTCTTGCCAGCCTGAATGCCTTCTCCAATGAATCAAGTTCCAAAACGCGAACTTCATGTTGGATGTTATCCTTTAAAGTACCTATGAAGAGATCAATCATGTGTTCCTCTGGAATATCAGTTACCCTTATATTCAATTTTTGGAAGTCCTCAATGTGCTCCCCCATTAAACCATTTTGTTTGAGATTTATCAATTGGCTAAAGAAGGTGTTTCTCTATGTATCCTCATAATTTGCTATCATTTCCTCCATAAAAATTGACCAAGTGACAATTTTTTTACGGGATCAAAGCCATCGATACCATACAGATGTATTTTGTTCTAATGTAAAGTTGCAATGCGTACCTTTGTGTGTTTTTCACATTATGGAGATCAAAATATTGCTCCATTTGTAGTATCCCTGTTACAGGATCCTTTCCATCAAAATTCCTCATATCCATTTTTGGAATATGGTGGTTCTTCCCGCCAACATTTGATTTTATGAAATCATGATTAAAATTTATTTTATTCTCATCATGAGTTTCCTCTACTATATTTTCACCATTAGGAAACATTTCTTGTATCAACTTTGTCAAACCTTCCATATATGCTTTTAGATCATTCTTTATGTTTTCCATTTTCTCATCGATCTTAGCTTCCATGTCATCCATCTTAGATTCCATGCCATCCATCTTAGATTCCATGCCAGCTTCCATGCCATCTATCTTAGATTCCATGCCATTTTTCAAACCATCCATCTTAGATTCCACGCCTTTCTTCAAACCATCCATCTTAGTTTCTATGCCTTTCTTCAAAACTTCCACGTCATTTTCTATTGCTCTTTGCAAGAGCGAAATTTGTTGCACTTGCTCTTGTAATTTTGATATGTCATGTTGCCATTCTTCGTCTTCATGAGTCATAGTAGAGCTTTCTAAAGGCTTAATGGGTGTTGAATTCTTTTTAGGGGCCATTTTAGAATCCAATACTGATAACTATTCTACAATATGCCCTTGGAATCAATTCAACTTGATTCTTCAAACAAGACTTATGCAATTCGGAAAAAAAATACACCTTTTACTTGCTTTTGAGGAGCTCGATATTGAAATTTAATTATCTAAATAATTGAAATTCATAAATATTTGAAATTCATCCCTATATTATCCATCTAAAGCTTCTTTCAAATGTCACAGATCTGATCTAATTTTGATTCTTCAAGGCAAAGTTATGTCCAATCTCCCACAATGACCCAATTTTGGACTGGTTCAATAGAGAAAACTTGTACGACTTGCCACATGTCACTTTTTCCTCCTTTGGCTCTGAAATTGATAGACCAAAAACTATAGTCCGTGTACTTGCGGCCACTTTTACAACATTCCAATCCGATGCTCAAAGAGAGAGTTATGAATATTTTCCCACAATCACCTCTTTGAGATGAAATTCAGTAGCCTCAAAAAGCCCTAACTTCCACAGATCATATCTCCGAAAATATTGAGAACCAATATCTGAAATTTTTTTAATATGTTCCTCAGGATTTCATCTTCGCACTCTAAAAATTTCAGCTTTTGAACCTTCGTAGAAGAAAAGTTATTACGAAATACCACGATGACATGTTTAGGTTAAATTCAGGAGCCTGCAAAATGACCTAACTTGCACAGATCATATCTCCTAAAATATTGCAAAAAAATATCTGAAATTTTGTGATGATGTTCCTCAGTATTTTGGCTTTGCACTTTAAAAATTTCAGATTCTGAACCTTCATAGAAAAAAATTTATAGAGAAAATGCCATGCTGACCTCTTTGGAGCAGCGAAACCCTAGAATCTCAATGCTCTGATACCAAATTTTGTGAAACCAGCTCCAAAAAGAGAATAAAAGAGATATCAACGCCTTAGAAATAAGCCACTTCGAGGGGAAAACCTCCAATACATTACATGAATGAACTATTCTTGGATGATTCAAATTACAAAACCTCCTTTCTATATATAGGAGTCCATGGGGCCACAATGTAATCATAGCTGACCTAACAATAATAATTTAAGGGCACAATAATAACAATATAAGGGTTACAAGGGTACAATAATAACAATAATGGGGTTACAATAACAGCAATAAGGGACTTTACTAGTAATATAGGGACCTAACAGAAGAGGACAAGGAAGAATAAACTTCAAAGACAGGGGGGGCATACAAGCTCAAACTGAAAATTTTGATCTTCATTGCATATGCTGCAATAGATATTGGCATGATGCATCCACATGTAAGCTTCCTTGGGACAGAATTGAGAAAAAAATGAAGCCAGAGATAAAAATAATGACAAAGTAAAAGGTAGAGCACCTAAATCTGCTCATTATGTTATGGAACATTGTAATATTGGAGTAACTGAGGACTTTTTTAATGCTTCACTTACTTCTTGGAGAAATTTTTGGTTTCTAGATTCAGGAGCCACATGCCACATGAGTTTTAAAAAATATTTTTTTGAAGAATTTACTAACAAGGTTGATGGAGCAGTATAATTTGTAGACAAATCTAAACTCAAGCCATTAGGGCTTGGCACAATCAAGTTTAAGTTGTCTGGTCTTCCAGAATTTCTTCTACATGAGGTTCTATACCTCCCAAAGGTTCTATACCTCACTCACTTGTCATGAGAGGGATAGAATAAATACTTATAAAGTTGCAAGGTAGCTATACTAAGGCACAAGACTTTGCATTCAGTTTTCACTATGATGAAGGTATATTCCCATAAAGTCTTTTATGGCATGCCATATTTGGAATCTTGAACTATGAAAACCTTTGATTTTTGAAGAAAAATGGTGTTACTGGTTTGCCTACAATTCCTAGCAAACTTAATCAATGTGATGCTTGTATTCTAGGAAAACATAGAAAACGGTCTTTTCATGATTCACATTCCAGAGCACATAAAAAACTTGAGCTTATTCATTCATATTTATGTGGCCCCATGCCTATTCCTTCTGCAAATAAAAATAAATATATGATAATATTCATTGATGAATACACCAAAATTTGTTAGGTTTGCTTATTGAAGAACAAATCTGATGATTTTCAAACATTCAATAACTTTCATGAATGGATTGAAAATTATGCACAAAATCATATTGGCCCTTTACACATTGATAATGGAAAAGAATACACTTAAAATGAATTTTAAAAGTATCTTCACCAACATGGAATCAAACATCAAACAACGGTGCCTTATAATCCTCAACAGAACGGTGTAGCTGAAAGAATGAAAATGACAATTTTAAATATGCTATGTTCCGTGATGTTTTTCAAGAATGTAAAATTGATTTTTTGGGTTGATTCAATTCTATGTGTTGTTTACATAAAGAATAGGTGACCTTCTAATGCAATTATAAATAAGGTTCCTTATGAAATGTGGCATGGCCACATTCCTTCAGTAAAGAATCTCAGGGTCTTTGGTTCCACTATTATGCTTTGATACCTAAGGAACAAATAAATAAACTTGGTGCAAGAAGTCGAAAATGTATCTTCTTAGGGTATTCAAATACCTCCAAAGGATATCGTCTCTATGATGAAGTTAATATGAAGTTTGTAGTATCTAGAGATGTCATATTTATTGAATCTTCCAAGAAACATAATGTTGTTGATCGGAAACTTGCTCTCTTGGATAGATTCACACATGCAAAGTCATTTCAAGAATTTGATAATCAGATTCCACATATTGAAGTGGGGATTCCTATACTGAATCAATATGTGGAATCTTCTTCCGAAGAACTCTCTCCCCCACATGAAGATCCAACCATGGATGACACTTTGAGTGATGTGATTGACAGAATTGGGAGACTAAATCTTGATTCAATCTCAATTTAGTCAAATGAATAGCCTGGGTCATCTTAGAAAGGTCCTTCAAAATGGATGATAGACACCTGAAAATTTTCATCCTGATGAGGTTGGAAATACAGGAACAATAATTTCCACCAGGAAAAATGGAGCTGATGTAGATGATTCTGATTCACCTATTTATATGGATGTTTCTTATAATTGTGAATTTAATTTGTCTACAGATCTTGAACCAACTTCCTTCAAAGAAGCTGCTTCTTATGATGAATGGAATGAAGTGATCCAAAAGGAATATGATGCATTGATAAAGAATGAAACTTGGAAGTTGGTTGATCCCCCATTGGGAACCAAACTAATTGGCTGCAAGTGGGTCTACAAGAACAAGTACAAAGCTGATGACTCACTTGAAAAACACAAAGCCATGCATGTTGCAAAATGTTTTTCATAGAAAGAAGGGGTCAATTATGAGGACACTTTTTCTTCCACAACAGAATGGGCTACCATCCAGACACTCTTTGCCTTGGCAACTTAGAATGGTTGGAAAGTCCATCATATGGATGTAAAAACTACTTTCTCGAATGTAGATCTAAAGGAGAATGTTTTTATGTCCCAACCAGAAGGATTTGTTGTGAAGGGCCAAGAACACAAAGTATACAAGCTTGTAAAATCCTTATATGGCCTCAAGAAGGCACCGCGAGACTGGTATGAGAAGCTAACTGAGCATCTTCTGAAACTTAACTTCAAACATTATGATCTTGATGATGCAACCTTGTTTGTCAAGAAATTTGGAAAAACGGTTGTATATCTTGTGGTGTATGTAGATTATCTTTTGATGACAGGGAACAATGAGAGTTATATTGAATCCATAAAGAAGGAGTTGAAAAAAATGTTTTGAAATGACTGATTTGGGCTATGTTCACTACTATCTTGGTATTGAAGTGACTCAACATCCTAAGTTTATATTCCTCTCTTAGAAGAAGTACATCATAGATCTATTGAACATGTTTGGCATGGTTGGGTGCAATCCTTTGACCACTCCAATGGAACAAAACTCGAAGCTCACATCCATTGAAGGGAAAGAATTTGAGGATACAACAAAGTATAGACAACTTGTAGGAAGTCTCATCTACCTGACTACTACCAGACCAAACATCTCATTTGTTGTTGGAATCCTCTCTAGGCTTATGAAAAACACTTATGAGGGACATTGGTTTACTGCAAAAAGAGTTCTAAAGTACTTGAAAGGGACTCAAGACTTTGTACTCAAGTGTACACGGGTGGGTGACTTCAACTTGATTGGATAGTTTGATTCATACTGTGATGGAGACAAAGAAACGAGGGTATCTACTTCAAGTTATACTATGAGTCTTGGATTAGGAGTTGTATCCTGGAGATCACACAAATAATTAGTTTCAACAAATTCCACAACTGAGGAAGAATATGTGGCAGCAGCTGAAGCAACAAAGGAAATTGTGTGGCTCAGGAAAGTTCTAGAAGACTTGCAGATGAAACAAGTGCATTCAACTCCACTCATGATCGACAACACTTCTACAATAAAGTTGGCCAAGAATCCGAAGTTCCATGATCGAACAAGGAACATCAATACAAAATACCATCTGATTCAACATCATGTTGAGGTCAAGACAATCCATCTACGTCATTGTTCCACAAATGAGCAGATTGTAGACATCTTCACCAAAGCGTCTGGAAGAGAAAATTTGGAAAGATTCAGAAAGATGGTTGGTGTTACACCAATTTTTAGTCATCTAACCTGTTACCATTAGATGAACCAAATTAAACCATGTAAGACCAAATTTTCCCTAGTAAAATTGCTTTCACTATGAAAAATAACTTAGTAATCCATAATTTATTAAGTGTTTATGGTATAAACACGGAACCCCATGAGGAAATATTGAATAAATCCCTATTTGTTTGGTTTTCCTCAAGGGATAATTAATTAAACCAACTTTTTATTAATGTTCTTGGTCATATTTAACTCAAAACAGGAAAATCAATTAGATAAATCACTATTTATCTTATTATTTTATATAAAACTTTATTTAAATAATATTCCTTGTTAAATATGACTAAATCATTTATAAATAATTGAATAAATCACTATTTATTTAATTATTACTCAACCATATTCTTAAAATAATAAATAAATCATTTATTTATTTATTATTTAAAAATAAAGGGATTTGACCAAATTCATATTCTTTTTCCCTCCAACAAAAATAATAAAATATTCCATAAAAGTTGGATCTAGATTTGGTTAATAATATTTTAACTATGCACCAATATCTAGACCAACTCAATGTTTTTTTATAAATATAAGAGTTTTTCCATTCACTCACTACCTTTTGTTGCCTAAAGATCACTTTGGATCTATACTTTTCGTCTGACTTTGATCCTCCATCATTGTCATATTTTGCTACCATTTTGCTTGTGAGCTCCCTTTGAGTTCCATTTTTGTCTGGGTTTTCTACACCATCAAGAGAGGGAGAGATCTTAGATCTGAAGCACTGAGGACATACAATAACCCATCCCATTGAGGGGGATTGGCAACATCTTTCTGTGTTCCCTTCCCTGGTGTCATAAATACAAAAAATTCTTTAAAAATATTCTTGTCTTGTCTATTAGATGCATGTAGCAACTCTTGCTTTTATTTGTTATTTAATGTCTTTCACTGCATAGATTCGGATTTTGTAGCCTTTATCTTGGTCAACTAATTGTATATCTATGGAAATTGGTAGCCATATTTGATGTTAGGGTTGTTTATTATGCACAGCTAAAGTGAGATTTTTTTGTATGCTTGCGATTAGAATTCACACTAACAGTTGGACTCACCAATATCCCTTCAGATTAAATGGGGGGAATGTTGACACCTAATCCCTGGGATTGGGTGAAAATTTAAATGATTGTAAATAGAAAATAAGGAGAAAGGAATATGAAGAGAAAATGGGAGATGATTCCCATAAGTCTCTCCCTCCATGTATATAATTATGTGCAACGTCAATTCAATTTCAAGTCATTTATTGGCAGAGTTACAATACATACAAACAAATGTGCAATCAAGCCCCCAAAATACTTACCATTAGGGGAATTTTGAGGTCTAAAATGGGCCTCCTAAGGAAATTATAAAATAATAGTGGAAAAAATCAAATAAGACTTGATGACATCATCAAATTTTAGAGGGAAAAATGGAAAAACTACTTTTTCAACTCATATTTTCAACTTATCTCCCAAATTTTTTACTCAAATTTCGTGGGGGAGTACTCGTTGGATGCGAAATTTAATTCCCCATCCAAGGAGTACCCATGTTGCATACTTTCGATGGGTCCTACTACACGAAAAATGAGAAGTACATAAAAAAACGTGATTACAATCACATTTTTTATGTATTTCTCATTTTTCGTGTAGTAGAGTTCATCGAAAGTATGCAACATGGGTACTCCTTGGATGAGGAATTAAATTTCGCATCCAACAAGTACTCCTGCTCGAAATTGAGTAAAAATTTTGGGAGATAAGTTGAAAATGCGAGTTGAAAAAGTAGTTTTATTATTTTATTATTTTTTAATATTTTTACCCTTTTATTTAAAAAATGGTGAATCATCCCCCATGGTTGACACCATCATCTTGAATCCTATTGGTTGTTATAAAGTTTATTTTTGTTGTACATTTTTCTTATGAGGCCCATTTTAGACCTCAAAATTCCCCTAATGATACACATAGGCAAAGGAACATAGGGAAAACACATCTTATCTCACCAACCTCAACATAATATGTACAATAGAAGTCATTGACGGTGTTATAATATTTGTGTGTGTGTGTGTGTGTGTGTGTGTGTGTGTGTATTTCAATTTTCTTATGAGATAGATTGATCAAAGAACTTATCAAATTAAACTCCTAAAATGATTTTTAAAACAATGGTTTCTACAAGTTTAAATTCACTATAAAATCTCCAAGCTTAGTTTGTTTGTCCTCGTTTAGGATTTCATAAACTAAGTCATGATTTTAAATACCAATGTAACCACATCTATTATAATTATTAGATAAAGGATATTTTCCAAGGATAATTGGTACCTAGGAGTGAAGAGAGCTTATGAAAAAGAGAGATTTGACTTTGGACAATGAATAGATACTTTTGATGAGAGTGATGTTTCACTTACAAATGGTAGCTTAATGGAGAACTGAGGTTTTAAAGAGGACTGGAAAGAGGTTATAAATCAAATGGCTTTGGTTGAGACTTCAAAAATTTTCTTGCAATTAGTAGCTATAGATTCATGGATGAAAGTGAACCAAGGTTTGAAAGGCAAAAGGGAAAAAAATATAAAATGATGAATTTTTTTATAACATGTCCATTTATTAGTCATAATAAACTCCATATGATTGGAAATTTTTTAACAACTAAAAAAATCATATATTTGTACTTTACAACATATTCCTGGCTTTAGTTGAGACTTCAAAAATTTGCTTGCAAATAGTAGCTATAGATTCATTGATGAAAGTGAACAAAGGTTTGAAAGGCAAAAGGGAAAAAAATATAAAATGATGAATTTTTTTATAACATGTCCATTTATTAGTCATATTAAACTCCATATGATTGGAAATTTTTTAACAACTAAAAAAATCATATATTTATACTTTACAACATACTCCTAAATAATATCGAACTTGATTTGTATTCTTTTCAATAAAGAACCCACCCAAGTTCAAAAACAATATCACGCTATTGTTGTCAACAACATCATACTATTGTCCTATTTATTTGAAGGAGTATTAGTTAAGGAAAAAACTATTTTCTCCAGTAACTATGTGACTATATGTTTGACGTATGGCATCAAGAAGTTTGATCTTTTATAAAGATGAGCAAACAAAGTAACTTGAAAGCAATTGTTTTGCAATATTTATGTGTAAAATTGGTGTTAATGAAATTAAAAATGAAAATTTTAAATTTATCATTAAGATCTATTATATTGAGATTATTATTGTTGACATTTATTTAGAATTATTTAGTGTGGTTCATTTAAGGATAAGTGTATTTTTATTTAGAAGAAAAAAACAGAAGTTCATTTATTAACCGAAGAAAGTTTTACATTAACTTGGATCATAATAATAACAGTGTGCAAATCCGTGATCCTACATCAGACTAGGATAAGTGTAGTTATAGAAGATGAACTTGATAGTTTTAAATGTTAGTAATAATAATCTCAATGTGATGAATTCCTAAATTGAATTTCAAATCCGTTCTAATCATAAGAAGCTCATAAAAGGCTCATTTTAAGAATAAAAATATTAAAATTGCCAGCTTGTTTTCCAATACATATTTTATCAAACATCCAACTCATTGGGATTTCATCATTTGGAGCTTGTTGGCTCACTGGTGAATCATATATAAAGCTCCAAAAAGCATCCCTTGACCCACTTTCACCGTGGGGAATGTTGGAAAAATTAATCTCAACCACCACAATTATTAAACTGGAAGCAACCATACTTGTTGTACATAAGTAAATCAACCAAGTAGATTTTTATTGCAGGTTATTTATTTGCAAGTTGAAGGATATGAATTAAAAGAAGTTCGAAGTGGGAGTACACATTCCCCATTCCACAACATATCGTATAATTAAAATCAAATGCATATTTAATGTAGGGTTAGTAAAACGTAAGGTCAATCTTTTATGACGCAATTGTTATTTGTATTCTAAAACATGTGCAGGCTCACAAAACTATTTTTTTGTACAACCTCCCATACAATGTTTTAATACTTTGACCTGTCATGAATTAATGTATAAGAAAATTTATGTTTTGAACAAAAAATTAATTAGTAGTCCTTTTTCTAGGTGGTGGATGTAAGTTTGAGAGGAAAGGTTTTATAGTAAGGTACTATGCAACTCCTGGTGAAGTGTAAACCTCAGTAAGAACTCTTGTTTTACTTAGTGAAGGAGTCGCAACTTCCATATGAATGTATTTCATGTATTCAAAATTATAATCAAAATGTTTTATTGTGTTTATCCCATTTACTTTGTTTTTTTTGTGTATAAATTTTCTTGAGTTTTTAGCTTTGTTTTGTTTCTAAACTCAACTGTGTGAATTAATCTCAGCAATTGTTGTCCTAAAGAAATACCCCTGCTTCATCTTTCATGCGGTATCATAGTGGGTGTAAAATTTTATTAGTGTAAGTTCAAGTGTTATACTAAGAATTAAAATTTGTTATGAAGGAATTATTTTTGGAGCATATTTACCAACAGGAAGAAAGTTTTTTTTTTATAGTTAAAAATTCAGCATCAAGCACAAGCTTGACTAATCCTCAAATACCTCGGTTTAATGGAACAAATTATGACTATTTGGCCATAACAATGAATGCTTTGTTTTATTCTCAAGATATTTTGGATTTGGTGGAGAATGGATTCCAAGAACCAATAGATGAAACAACAATAATGCTTTGACAAAAGCAGAAAATATTTGTTGAGGGACAACAATAAGAAGGATCCAAAATCCCCCTTCTACATTTTTAAAGTAGTTCATGAAATTATTTTCCCAAGGAGTACAACAGCAACAAAGTCCAAGCAAGCATGGGATACCCTCTAGATAGGTTACTAAGGCCTGGAAAAAGTGAAGACAACAAAACCACAAATGCTAAGGAGATATTTTGAGACAAATTGTATGAAAGATTCTAAGAATGTAGAATCCTTTTGTACACAAGTAATTGTATCAGTTACTCAAATCAAGTCTCATGGTGAGACACTTGAGGAAAGGAGAAAATTTGAGAAGTATGCCAACAATATTTAATGCCATTGTTGTGGCCATAGAAGAGACAAATGATCTCACAATTTTCAGTGTATGAGCTTCATGCATCATTGATTTCTCATGAACATAAATTAAATAGAGCAACAAATCCCCATTGAAGCATGCCTTCAAGACACAAGTCTCAATTGGTCAAGGTAGAGGCAGAGGAAGATAAAATGCCAAAGGAAGAGGCAGAGGAAGATAAAATGCCAAAGGAAGAGGCAGAAGACCACATAGAGGTGGGGAAGGAAACCCTTCAAGCTAAAGTGTAAGGGGCAACAATCAAAATCCAAGTCAAGGCCCAAGCTAAAATCAAGCACAAGGTCATAGGTATGATAAATATCAAGTTCAATGTCTTTATTGTAATAAGTATGGTCATTATGAAAATGAATGTAGAAAGAAGAAACATGATATAAGTAACAAACCAAGTGCAAATTTCACAAAAGAAAATCATAACCAAGATAGCATGTGTTTTAGCTTGTAATGTAGCACAAAAAAAACAAAGGGATGTATGGTTTCTAGATTCAAGGTGCAACAATCACATGACATGGAACATAGAAATGTTTACCAATCTAGATGAAAGTGTGAAATATGAAGTTACATTAGGGACTGATACCAAAGTATTTTTCATGGGAAAAGGAAGAGTCCACATTTTAATAAATAAGGGGGAGAGAAAGTACATTTTACTTGTTTATTTTGTCCCTAGTTTGAAGCATAACCTCATAAGAATTGGACAACTCATGCAAAAGGGATACACTATCTTTTTCAAGAATAGAGAGTGCACAATTTTGGATAAGTCTCCAAGCAAACAACTGATTGCAAAAGTTCAGATGACAAGAAATACAATGTTTCCCCTAAAGATAAAACTAGATTTGAAGGAAGAAGGTGCATAAGCACAATTGTCAATGAATTCACAAGAGGATGAAATAAAAGTTGCAGTTGTGACACAAGTAAAATTTCAAGCAGAGGTCAAAGATGAAAACTGGTTATGGAATTTGAGATTTGGTCTTCTCAATTTTGGAGGCTTGAATTTGCTGCATAGGAAAGGAATGATGAATGGATTGCCACTCATAGAAAAACCAGACAAATTATGTGAAGGACACATCTTGGGAAAACAACATAGAGATACATTCCTAGAAGGAAAGTCAATAAGGGAAAAAGGACCCTTGGATATTTTCCATTCATATTTATGTGGACCAATACAGGCACCGTCAATTGTGGGTAGCCATTATTTCTTGACTTTCATAGATGAATACACAAGGAAGACATGGGTCTACTTCCTAAAAAAAAAGTGAAATGTTTCCGCACTTTCGCCAATACAAATATCTTTTTGAGAAGAAAAGTGGACACTACATCAAAGTTTTGAGGACTGACAAAGGTGGAAAACACATCTCAAATGACTTCCTTCATTTTCGCATCGAGAATGGCATTCACAATAAATTTACAAATAGTTATATACCTCAAAAAAATGGTGTCACGGAAGGGAAAAATATGACCATTATGGAAATGGTAAGGAGCATGTTGAAGGAAAATAATTTCCCAAGTGACTATTGGGTTGAACCTATCGCTTGCTCAACATATATCACTAATAGGTTTCCAATCAAAAGTTTCAAGAACATGATTCCTAAAGAGGCATGGAGTGGACGAAAGCATAGTGTCACTCATATGAAATTGTTTGGATGCGTGGCTTATGCACATGTCCCAGATGAATTAAAGAAGAAGTTGGAAAACAAGGGGGAGAAATACATATTTTTTTGGTATAGTGATAAATCCAAGGCATATAAGCTCTACAACCCATTAACCAAGAAGGTCATAATCATCAGAGATGTGTAGTTTATAGAAGAGGAAGCATGGGATGGAAGTTTAGAGAATACAATCAATGTAAAAACATGTATACCACAGGAAGACAAAGAGGAATTGACCGAAACAAGTAATTCCTCAATGGTGACTCCTCATACTCCTATTCAAACTCAAAAAAGCAGTCACTAAGTGACACCATTAAAAAAATTTTAGGACAATTTCGCACACTCAAGCAAGTACTACTCCAAGCACACTGCAAAGACCCGCAACATCATCTAATTCAAGCACAACATCAAGTGACATGTCAAGTCCATCCTCCACAAGCATAAGAAGACAAAAATTTATAAATTTAAGTGCAAAATGAAGATGATAGTACTACAGGTTTGAATTCCATATTTGCATTAATTTGTCATGTATATGATCCAATATATTTTCAATATGTAGTCAAAGAGGAAAAATGGATCACAATGATGGATGAATAAATAGAAGCAATAGAAAAGAATGATACATGGGAGTTAGTGGACCTTCCGCAAGGAAAATAAATAATTCTAGTGAAGTGGGTCTATAAGACCAAGAGAAATGTCGAAGGAAAGATTGAAAGGCATAAATCAAGGTTAGTTGTCAAAGGATACAAGCAACAACATGGGAGAGATTATGCAGAGACGTTTGTGCCAGTCGCGAGGATGGAGACAATGCATACAATATTGTCAATTGCCACACAACATAAATGGAAAGTGTATCAAATGGACGTAAAATCAATGTTCTTGAATGGAGTGCTGAGAGAGGAAGTATATGTTGCACAAGCACCTGGTTATGAGGTAGAAGGCTAAGAATACAAGGTATTTATGTTAAAGAAAGTTATTTATGGGTTGAAGCAAGCACCGTGTGCATGGTATAGCAAGATAGATGCTTACTTTATGGACAATGGATTTGAAAAATGTGACGATGAGCCTACTCTCTACATCAAAGAGAGTAAACATAAGCCTCTTATTGTTGTTCTATATGTAGATGATTTGATTTTTACATGGAGTGAAAAATTACTCATTTTTTATTTCGAAGAAGCTATGAAAAGTGAGTTTGAAATAACAGAATTAGGGTTGTTAAGGTAATTTTTGGGCATATAAGTGAAGAAAATAGAAAATGGTATTTTTATTTCTCAAGAAAAGTATGTAGCAGACATTTTGGAGAGGTTTAATATGCAAAATAGAAAGCCTACACCAACTCCAATTGTCATGGGGTTAAAATTGAGAAAAGAAGATTGCAGCAGTAACGTCAATCCAACATTATACAAAATTATGTTGGGCATATTGATGTATTTGACAGCAAATCTGTCAGATATAATGTATGCAGTAAGCTTTATGTCAAGGTTCATGGAGACACCTATATGCATTGGCAAGCAGGTAAAATAATTCTAAGGTATGTCAATGGGAAAACAGAGTATGGTATTTTATACACTGATTTTAGGCTAGTTGGTTACACTGATAGTGACTGGGAAAGAAGTGTTGATGATAGAAAGAGCATGTTAGGATATGTTTTTCATTTAGGTTTGGGAGCCATTTCATAGGCCTCGAAGAAGCAGTCGTTAGTGTCATTGTCAATAATAAAAACTGAATATGATGTCGCAACAACAACAATGCGTCAAGCAATTTGGATGAGAAGAATGTTGAGGGATTTATGTGATGAACAAGAGGGAACAACAATTATTTATTGTGACAATAATTCCACAATTACACTCTCAAAGAATTCAATTTTTCACAATAGGAGCAGGCACATTAACACTAAATATCCTTCAATTACATAATTTATTAACAATGGGGAAATTGTGTTGCAACACCATAGGTCGCAATATCAATATGATGATATCTTCACAAAGCCATTGGCACGCGAAAACGTTTTCGATCTAAGAGACTCTTTGGGAATTGTCAATAGTGGAAATTGTGATTAAGGGAGAGTGTTGGAAAAATTAATCTCAACCACATATCAAATAACTAAAATCAAATGAACATTTAATGTAGGGTTGGTAAAACTTATGGTAAGACTTTTATTTCGCAACTGTTATTTGTATTTTTAAACATGTGCAGACTTCGAAAACTATTTTTTGTACAATCGCCCACACTATGTTTTAATACTTTGACCTGTCATGAATTAATGTATTAAATAATGTAGCTTCCATATGAATGTATTTCATGTATTCAAAATTATAATCAAAAGGTTTTATTGTGTTGCTCCCATTTACTCTGTTTTACTCTCTTTTGTTGTGCGTAAATTTGCTTGATTTTTTAGCTCTGTTTTGTTGCAAAAGCCAACTGTTTGAATTAATCTCCTCAATTGTTGTCCTAAATAAAGCCATCTGCGTGTTGGTGGATCACAGATGAAAGTCCAAAAAAAAATGCCAGTGATAGTAACTATCAATCTAGCAACTAATGTTACTATCATGTGAAAAAAACAACTCATTTGTTTGTAAATAATGTGTCCAAAGATGAGTTTGTGCGAAGGAAAATCGAGTGTCTCTATGAATCCTCTCCTCTCATTGCGCGGTATATGTATATGCCTCTTGTGTTATTAGTCGCTGCTTTTCCAAGGAATATAACATTCGCCTAGCTTCAACTAAAAGGGATGATGAGAGGATATTATAGATAGAAGCATTTCAAAATGAATATCAATAGTATTTTCAATCAGTAAAATTAATGAATAAAACATTGTTGGTTTTAGATATTCTGTGTTCTCAGTGAAGTGCAAGTAATTTTTTTTATGATAAGAGATACTTTTGAGCACCTTAATTCTAGTTGTTTGAAGCTTAAATACCCCAAAAATTCTCTGTTATCAAATATTTTCTTCATGAAAGACTTAAGTTGGGAGACCCTTGTGAACACGCAGAGGGCTTTATTTAGGACAAAGTGAAAGAGAATGTTGAAATTTGCAAGTTGAGATAAAATGCAAAGATAATCCTTTCATTTAATACTAATAAATGTAAGTCACACAATGTGTAGAATATTTAGTTAAGTCTATAAGTATGATTCATTTTGGAATAGGGTTTATAAAATATTTATTTAAAAAAAATAAAGAAAATATACTATTTAATTGAAATCAAAATTTCCAAATTATTTTCCATTTTCTATTTTCATTCTAGTACTAATTTTACAAATTACAAATAACTCATAAATATTTTAATTAATATCTATTTTTATTATCTATTTAATTATATAATTATACTAATTATTAATAATTTAAATAATAAACATATTAAAAATAAAATAAAATAAATATATAAAAATTGATTATTATATATATATATATATATAACAAATAAAATAATAAAACATATTTGTGAAATCTAAAATGCAATAACAATTAAAATGCTCATAATATAATGAAATTAAAGTGCCCACAATAAAATGAAATAATAATAAGAATCAAACTAAAATGCCCACAACTAAAATGAAATGGAAACTAGAATACAAATAACAAAAAGCACTTGGATTTCAATATGCTAAATAAATGAAAAAAAAAAAATCCAAAATGCTTCATCTTATCATGCTACATCATATTGAAGAAAATTAAAAAATATAAATTCAATCTGGCCATCATAGAAATGAATTTGATATCTGAAATATACATAAACATGGTAGCACAAACAAATACTCTTTCCAAACATGAAAAACATGCTTCATATAATAGAGTGAAGGAGATCAAGCTTATAAAAATAAATAAAATTGAGATTTGATTTTTTTCCTTGAATAAAAATATAGTAATAAATTAAAATTAATTTATTTTAGTTTTGAAATTATTTATTAATTTATTATAATTATAAATTATAAATTTATATTGATTTAAATTTAATTAAAAATAATAATTATTTTTATAATTATTATAAAATAAATTAAAATATAATATTAAATTAAAATCAATTCATTTTAATTTTAAATTTATCTATCAATTTATTAGAATTGTAAACTAAAATTAATCAATTTTTTATATTTATAAGTTAAAACCAATTCATCTAAAACAATTAAAACAAAAATTTAACTTTTAACTCTTAAATTTATTGTGAATGGATCTAATTAAATACATATCAAAGTACATAGCTTGATATTTATTAAATAATACACAACAAAGAGCATTTTTATGTTCATTGCTGCCAAAATATATAAATATGGTTAGGTCAAATGGTTAACCTTAATTGACTTCACTCATGTGACCTTGGAATATTCTGGAAATCAACAATAAACTTCAGATCAAGACACAAGTATATTTTAAAATCGATCAATCTCTTATATTTATAAACTAAAATCAATTATCTAAATTTTAAATTTATTGAACATCAACCTTGACCAGAAATTTAACCTTGAACATTGAATCTAAATTTTAAACTTTTTATATTTATAAACTAAAATCAATTCATCTAAAATCTAAAATCTTAAACCTACTGAATATCAACCTTAACCAAAAATTTAATCTTAAATCTAAATCTTATACCTTTTATATTTATAAACTAAAATCAATTCATCAATTTTAAATTTATCTAAATTTTAAACTTACTTAACCTAAACCTTAACCCGAAATTAAACCTTAAATTTAAATCTTAAACCTTTTATATTTATAAACTAAAATCAATTCATCTAAATCTTAAACCTACTAAACATGAACCTTAACAAAAAAAAATTTAACCTTGAGCCTTAAATCTAAAAATTTAACCTTGAGCCTTAAATCTAAATTTTAAACTTACTGAACATCAACCTTAACCACAATTTAAACCTTAAATCTATTGTGCATGAGCCAACTTAAGTAAATATCAAAATACATAGCTTTATATATACATTAAATAATACATAACATTGAGTCACTTGCATCAAAATGTTTTCGATAAGCTTATTATCAACAGGATGAAATAAAAGTCTAACCTGCAGAATTATACTATACTAATATTAATATCTAACAACATATTTAAGTGAAATAAAATTCTAACCTGCAGATCATAATAATATTTGAAATTCTAGCCTTACTTCACAGGCCTAAATTCAAGAGTCTATACAGGCCTAAATTCAAGAGTCTATACTAATATCTGAAATTCTAGCCTTACTTCACAAGGCCTAAATTCAGGAGTCCCCAAGCGGTGTGAGGCCAGGATTTCTCCTTGGCCTTCATCAGCAGCACCCTTGTCCATGCAATCCACCCTTCCCATGACATCCTTTTGTCCCAAGTTGTACCCCACTCTAACAGTAGCCTCAGTGCTGTCTCTGCTTCCATCTCTGCTTCATCATATCTCCCCTGGGAATTGTATATCTGAGCCAGAACAACATGGGGGTCTCCTATGAAAGGATTAAGTTCACAGACTTTTACAAAAAGGGCTTCAGCCTTCTGATTGTTCTTCTCCCCAGGGGGCATACTAATAGCTTCCCAATACAAATCTCTGGCAGTCACCTGATCTGAAGGATTCAGAACAGCCCTGCAGTGATCAAACACAGGAGGGATCACGAGCTCTATCTCTTGAAAACCCCTCTTCTTATTCTCCTGTTCTCCATTCTTTCTTTTCCCTTCTTCCCTCTGGAACAGTTTCTCCTCCCTTCCAATCAAAGTATAGAGAGCCCCCATTCGAGAAACGGAATTCATCCAAAGCCCAGGCTTGATTTCGCCAGGCCACAGAGTAGTCGATGCATTCCCACTGTAATCCGCAGTTCCAATGGTGTTATCAAACAGATTGTCCAGAAAACTGAACCTCTGGTCAATCGAATCCGCCATGGTCATGAAGAGGAATATGGCAACCAATCTTCGGGGAACCTCAACATCCTCCCCACTTCTGATATGCTTCACTCTCACACCATCAGCAGGCAATACCTTCTGTATTTTTCTTCTCCATTCGGGCAGGAAAAACCCTTCCAGCTTCTCCTGGAACTGGGTTTTGTGAACCTCAAACTTGTCATGGATTTCACCAAGCCAGTTGCCATTTTGGTCATCTATTTTTAATTTCTGGAGCTCCAAATCCTCTGCCTCGGCTTCTTTCATGGATTTCTCTGATTCTTTGAGGCCAGAGACTAATTCTTCATCAGTAAAATGAAAGAGGAGATCATCATGGATGAGGAGCTGCCTGGGCACAATACAGAACAGGTGCACAAGCTCTTCCGCAGCATCTCCGATGAGGTCTGTCACTTTCTGCCTGTCAACACTTGGCTGAAAGATTGCAAGATTAACATAAGAATTTGAGTATACAGAATGGAATAAACCGCACCTGGCAACAGAATGAGGGGCGTTCCAGAGTTTGAGAATTCGATAAACACCCATCAGATGACTGAAGAAGTTGCCATTCGTGTGCCAGCACTCAGAGGCCCCCACTTGTCTCAGTGCTTTCATGAATTTCGGTAGCGAAGGATCGATCTCATCATACGCTTCTCTCAGAAACGGCCTCGCACGCTCCAAAATCGCTGGAAGCTCAGAACTCGCCATTGCTTGCTTTTGCGAAGAACAGATATTATTACAGGAGATTGGAATTACAAGCGAAGTTGCATGAATTAGGTAGAGGAGGCGAATTGTGAACGAGGAGGAAATCGCAGAATATATATAGGGTTAGATCTCTGAATCGAAACCTTACACCCGTGAGAGCGATAGACCTTCACTGCGTAAGTGGTTGGAAGCTGTCAATTCGCCATTGCTAGATGTTGCGAAGAAGAACCATTATTACAATGGGATGGATTTTGTCTAAATAATATTATTACCTCATTGGTTGTTTTAAAGCCATTAAAACAATATATATAGATAGATATATATTTCATTATATTATTAGAAAGTAAAGTAGGAAATATATTTAAGTATCAGGAGAGTTTTGGCAGCACATTATATTAAATATTATTTTTGGGATTCAATTGTCCTAAGTCATTATCATGAGAGATAGTTGTAAGTGACTAATTTTTCATGATGTTTTAATATTCTATTTAGCACTCATTCTCATTGCATCCAGTGATGCTCACAGGGGTGAAGAAGTGGGATTGGAAGTAGTGAAATGAATCACCCCGGTAACCAGGAGATCACCCAAAACTCCTCTGGCTTAAGCGCGCTTAACTCTGGAGTTTTCCCACCCAATCAAGCCCACTTAGCGTGCTATCTCATGGGTGGATAAGTGGTTTTGACATATTCCTTTGTTTCTGGGAACCTGTAGTAAAATTTCCCAATTGCATTTCCAATGGCTTTTAGCTAGGAGGGATTCCAAAGATGCAAAAATAGGTTTGGAAATCTGACCCAAACTGGTGCTGAGGTTATGATTGTTGTTGAGGGGTTTAATAAGTAAATATACTTATATTTATGTAATAAAAAAATTATGTGCACTAAATATCCATTTTATTGTTTTGGTACTTTAATATGAATTTATTGAAAGAGGTAAGTTTTTTCTAAATATATTAAGGAAAAGTACAATTAATTCTTGATCATGTTTTTAAAAGAGAGAAACTTGTCAACTATAATTCAATTTTTAAAGAGAAAAAAATATTATAGAAAATGAAAAAAAAAAATTATATGTAAATTAATGGAGTTAAGAAGTTCATTCTACAATTTACAACCCAGTATGAGGGGATGTGTAAGTTTGTCCGTGCTTGCGTTGAGTTGACACTTACCACTTTAAAATAAAAATAAATTATACTGGAAATTGAAAAATAATATTGCCTATAATAAAAAACAATGAATACTTTGTAAAGTAATTAGAAGTAAAAATATGTATGAGTAAGATGCTTAAACTTTATACTTTTCAAAATTATTTCAACCAAAGATTTAAATAAATTATTTGAAGATCTATGTCAACTAATTTATGTTAAAATAAAATTTTTGATGTTGTATATAAAAAATATTCAATATGGGTTATCAATAAAATATTTTAATATGAATATTTAGAATTCTTTCTGTAATAATCACATACAAAAAACATTGTCGACGTGGTTCGAACCAACCAATGTGGTTCATCATCACCTAGACCTGATGATGAACAACCGGATTGGTTTGAAAAGCGTCCACGATGTTTTTTGCATATGATTATTACTGAAAGAATTCTAAATATTTAAGATGGATCAAAAAATCCTAAATTCTAAAAATATTTTAATATGAATTAATATTGACATATACTTAAAATTATATTAATAATAAAAAAATACTTTTAATTTGCACCTTATATACATGTAAAATATTTTAATATCAATTTTGTATCATATATATATATATATATGACTAAAAGAATAAGTTTTTTATGGTTAAAACTTTTTTTTGGTCCTATATATTTTATATAGCATTTAAAAATACAATTTAAATAATGAAAAATTATACATTATATTTTGTACTCTAAAAAATTGCAAAAAAAAAATTTAATTTTCTTGAACTCATATTAAATCAGTCTTTAAAATAAATCTTGTATTTATCTTCCATATTAAAAAATAAAAAAAAACAAAAACAAGATCTACTTTATCAAAAATAAATAAATAAATATTTAATAGAATAGATAAATAAATAAATATTCAATCTCTGCTTTTCTGTCATCCAGAGCAAAGAAATCTTTCACTGAACCGCATTTAATAAATGTGATTGCATTATTAATTTAGTAAAGTATTTTATAAGAACAATAGTGCATTTCATTTTAAATCTGGAGATTCCCTCTTAACATTGTATCCCGACCATTCTGTGCATGTGTTTTGTCGTCTTTTATTTGGATGAAGTTCTAACCGTGATTAGGGTAAGTCACGGTATATATTATATTATATAATAATATAATATGATAGGTTTGAGAGATGGTTTTTTTATTTATAAATTTTGAAAAAATTATTTGGTAAAGTTTATATAAGAAAAATATCATCTACGCATTTTGAATCAATTGTTGTGAAGCGTAGATAAAGGCTGACAATTTAAATAGATGTAAAAAGAATCAAACTAGCTTTTATAGTATAACTACTAATTTAACTAAATTAATTAGAAAATTAATCTAAAGAAAAATTTAAATTATTTTTTTATTTATTAAAAGAGTAAAAATAAGATTAATATTAAATTATTAATTAATTAATTTAGTATTATTTTTTTTCTAAATAAATAGATAGCTTTTATTTGATCTGAAAGATTTTTTCAAAAATAATGTGATATATTATGTTAAATAATTAGATAGAGATAGGTTCTATATATTAATTTAATTTATAATATAATTTTAAAATTAGATATAATAATAATAATAAATTAATTTTCCAAATACGTAATGAACTAATCAAGTTGGTCACCAAATTTGTTTGTCAACCCATTCAATAGTACCCTTGTTAAGTTGAGAGCCATGCATTTCCACTTGAATAATGCATGGCTAGATATAATTTTAGTTACCCAAAACAAGGGCCAGTCCTTAGGTATTACTCAAAACAAGGGCCATTCCCTTAGATTCTCTCATATAATACTGCTTCTAAATAATCACAATTTTGTTTTTATGTGTTAGATCACATCTTAGGTTTATGTCATATATTTATTAAATAAAATAGTGTATATTTATTAAATCAAATATAATTTATTAGACTTTAATTTTATATTTTAAAAAACATATAATAGAAATTGAAATATTTTTTTTAAATAAAATATGATTATTAGAATTCACTTTTATATTTTAAAAAACATATAATATACATGTGAAATTGAAATGATTTATTTGAAATAAAATATGATTTATTAGACTTCACTTTTATATTTTAAAAAACATATAATAGACTTGAAATTGAAAATGATTTCTTTGAATGTCTGAAAAATATAAGCTTTATATTCCAACTTTGAAATGTGAAATCCATAATGCATATTATTGGGATTAACCCACATTCCTTCAACTTTGAAATGTGAAATCCATAATACATATTATTTGGATTAACCCACATTATTTTACAATTAAATTCTTGCTTCGTGATTAATTTGTACCCATATTCAACTTATAAGGAAACATCACAAATCACACTTAGTTTCGATCTATTTGATGATGAAATTCATTATAATTCTTTAGGTTTTAATGACATTGATCCTTACATGTGTCTGATGTATAAAGACCAGTGTCACGATACCCTTGTGGATTTTGTGGCCTTTGCAGTGGCCTCCCTTAGATTTCATGACATACGAATTGTTGTCACAAAAATCGGGTGGCCTTCTCAGAGTGAACCTGAAGTACCTGACTCCTATGTTGGAGAATGCAGCCATTTTTAATATGAGACTTGTCAGGCATGTGTCTGAGATCCAACCCACATTCATGTGAGCTTTACAATCCTTCAACTTTGAAATGTCAAATCCAAAATACATATTATTTGGATTAACCCACATTATTTTACAATTATATTCTTGCTTCATGATTAATTTGTACCCATATTTAACCTATAAGGAAAAATCATAGATCACACTCACTTTCAACCTATTTGATGATGAAATTCATTATAATTCTCTAGGTTTTAATGACATTGATCTTGTAGAAACTTTAATACATTTATGTATTGCCTGGATTCTCTTGATCTAACAATTATATGCCACTGTTAAATATAGAATCGCTTCTACAAAAATATTTGCAGAAATTTAAAACACGATCGCCAATTGCAAACACATGAAGAAAGATCAATCACACATAACACAGATGTTTTAACCCAGAAAGATAAAGCTAAAAACCCACTATCATTTATTATGTATATATCATGGATCATGAAACAATCTCATACAAAAATCTAATCCAAGAGCTATCAGTACAATATATAATCGTCTCACACTGTGATACATAAAATTGGCAAATACATGCGCCAATTTATTGCCTCCTAACAACCTACCTCCACTGCGCAATCCCTGCTGATAACAATCCCTGAATGAATGAGATATTGCTTGCCTTGACTATGCAATCCTCATTGGCATCTCCAATGTGTGTGTGGTTGCATTAGTGCACCCACTAATGTCACAACTAATAGTCAAACTGTCCCTTTCACACATCTCTCAACAGGGTCTCCACTGGAAATGACATGCATGTAGTTAATAGTAGTAAATATTCAGTCGCATGTGAGACCACTGCTTGTGAATTAATTAAATAATTAATTCACTGATATCTCACTAGTGTATGTTCAATTACAACTAGCACAACTGAGCTTAACTCACTTAACTGAGTTAAACTACTTTACAACTCACATAACTACACATCCGACTCTGTTACAACTTCGAATCACTTAGTTACAACTAAGTCCACTTGCATGTCCCACCAACCAACCTTTGAACTCTAATTTCTCATAGCTAACATGTTTGCCACTTCAGCTAACTATTTCCAAGTGCTTCTTGAGAATAGATTAATATTTATTGTCTAGCTATTATTAAGGGATAATAATAGTCGACATGCATCTATAAATAGACATGCGATATATAAATAGACTTCGCACATACATCTAAAAATAGAACATCATCTATAAATAAACTTCTGCTATAAATAGAATTTGCTCATCTATTCTAAAAATAGACTTATACCTAAAAATAGCCCGAGGCTCAATCCTAGTGTAGGTGCTTAATTTTCACTAGGATCATCATCTTGTTGAATCTCAACACTCCCTCTCAACAAGAAAGCGATTATCCTTCACCTCGATCCTATCTCTATGGAATTCGAATTTTCTCCTGGTGAGAGCCTTCGTCAGAATATCCACATCCTGATCTTTCGTACGAATGTACTGAAGCAACATGATCTATTGTGCACAAAATCTCTGATATGATGATATCGGATATCTATATGCTTAGATCTATCATGAAATAGAGGATTAATCGAGAATTTAATGCAAGTCTATCTCCCTCTCAAGCGACAACCACATGGCTTTCCCCTCATCAAATTTTATATCCCGTCGAATAACACTAATCTTATTGTTAGGAAAATACACACGATAATTATGGGGTGTTTCTATGTACCCAAAAAATATCCCAACTTCAGCAGTCGGCTCCAGCTTCTTCCTGACATTCTTGGTCAAATGCACATAAACATATGAGCCAAAAATATTAAAGTGAGAAACATCTGGTTTCTTACCAGTGAAAGCTTCTTCAGGTGTATTCATGCCAAGTACTATTTGAGGACAACAGTTTTGCACATAAACCACAATGTTTCATGTTTCTGCCCACAAATGCATTGGTAGGCCCTAATCATGCAACATTGCTCGTGCTGCATCCACGATCGTTTTGTTCTTCCTCTTTGTGACCCCATTTTTTTGTGGGTTATGAGGCGCTTTGAGTTCTCTTCGAATTCCTTCTTTGTTGCAGAAGTCTTTGAATTTGTTAGATATGTATTCTCCACCATTATCGCTCATCAGAGCCTTCACTTGCTTCCCCGACTCTTTCTCCACCAATTCCTTAAACTCACAGAACTTTGAGAATGTTTGATCCTTTTTCTGCATGAAGAAGATCCAACATTTACGAGAAAATTCATCAATAAAAATAACATAATACCTGTGTTTTGTTGTTGAAGCAACCGAGAATGGTCCACACACGTCTGTGTGAACTCTCTCTAGGATCACCGAAGCACGGTTCTCCTTTTCATGAAAGGGGGACTTTACATACTTCCCCTTGGTGGAACCCTTGCAATAATCTAACTGAGAAAGTGTTCCCATTAGAAGTCCAGTAGATATTTGATGCATGACTTTCAAGGATCCATCATGAAGATGACCCAATTGCCTGTGCCATAATTCACCCTCATCACCTGTGTTAGAAACTCATATTTTATTTGAGAATTTTGCACTGTAGTCAAAAAAAAATTTATAAATAATTATGTTGTCTTTGTACTTGTTTTTGAGCCTTGGTATTGCACCAAGAGTGTTTCAACTATCAAGGGATCCTTAACTCTATTTATCAACCCAGGGTTCATACAAACTTAGAGGTGACAGTGATATATGCACAATAGATGGGATTCTATTTATGCCACCCTTAACTATGACATTGGATCAAAGGTGCTCGAAGACCATTTCTCCTACTGAATTAGAATGAAAACTTGCTGATGAAGGTAAATTTGAAATCTACTTCTAGCTATGAGAGAGGAAATATCATTGACTCAACTTGTAAATGGTAACTAATCAATTCATGAATGGACAAAGGCTAAACTACTTGCAGAAATAAAGCTATTTTATCTTGAAACATTCATCAAACTACCAAATCTACTTGCAAAAAGGAAGCTAATTTCTCTTGCATAATTCATCAAACTATCAATCAAAATGTAAATTAGTAGCCTACTTATATCATATTTGTGATAAAGAAACTAACTCTAATTTGTTTTGCAATGAAGAAAAGGAAGGTTTGGAGTGCCCTAGAAGTTTCCCCTCATCATAAAATCATAGTTGGGGGCCATTATTCATCTAGATTAAGTCAACATTGTAGTGGGGATCAAAACGGATGAAGGGAAGTGGTGCTGCAGGTTTTCCATTGGAGCCCTCTATTGCTACACAAGGGCTTCCAAGTGGTTTTTGAAGGTGAAAATGATGTCTTGAGGGTATGGAGAGGTGGATGTAGGTTGAATCAAATGAATGAAGGTTGGTTTAAGCCACCAGCCAAGCACAAGGCCTCTCATAGGCCTATCTTGCACTAGGATGAGTGCTCATGATGTACCTAGGAAAAATGACTTATGAAACTCAGTTTTGGGATAGAATATGGAGGTGAAAAGAGAAGGTGAAGGAGATCAAGATGGAAGTGGTAAAGGTGTTATTTCCTGCAGATTAACAAAACCTTGTAATCAATCACATGCATGCATCCATTTATCATTGAAAAAAAAAGAGATAACTTATGATGGAAAATATGAGTTAAATTTAAATAACATCTAGTTTATGTCAAGACTCTCATATAATCTCTAAAATGACTTCTAAGCTACAGAAAGAAAATGTAAAACATGACAACCGTCATTAATCTCTTTCCAAGAAATCATAAACATAATATTTTTGGACTATGGTTGTGAATCATTCTAATCATTCTCCCACAAGAGAGGCGATGTAGAGGTTGAAACCACAGATTTTGATAGATTAATCTCTACTTAAATACGAGAAACTAAGAAATACTTGAAGCTAAGCGTTATTCAAGAAATCCCTTCTACAGATAGAAGCAATCTCTCTAGCCCAATGAGTGTGTCTATTAACAAACGAAACAAAAGAAAACAAACTCTCCTAGCTTAAATTAGAATGACATGAGAGAGGAAGATGGCCTACCTCACTCCTTTGTAGTCACTTGTTGATGTTAATCTCGATCTCCTTACTTCCAAGCCCACTCCTCGCTATTCCTTTACTTATGAATACCTACAAGAGAGATCAAACAACGACAAAAAAAGAAATCATATTATATTGCATTCTAATGTAACCATATGACAGATCAAGGAGAATCATACTAAGCAAGTCACCATTGACAAGCTTATGGAAAGTAAAACATGATTTGTATTACTAAGGAATTAAATAGGGGAGCATACAACCAGTGCCTTGATGTTGGAGGCCTCCTTCGGGATGGGTTCCCAAGTCCAAGCCAAAGAGTTGAAGCATTCCTTCTCCTTATAATTTTCGCAGCATCTAGGAACATTCGAGCACTACAAAGGAAACAACAATGACCAACCATTGGGGGAAGGAATGGAATTCATTTATAGGGAAGCTGGAGAAAGGTCCATATCTTAAGGGGAATTTCCTTAAAGGTAGGATCAAGGACTCAAAATTGGAGAACTCAAATCAATCTTTAGCCAACTGATGCAAGAATTTTGTTCTCGAGACTTCTAGAGGAAGAAGCTTCTGCTCCATTTTTGGAGAACCTACTTGAAAGGACTAGCGCGACTTTGGAATTTAATTCCCACACTTCCAGTGATGTTTAAAAGTTACACACATGGTGACAAGTGCGAGGCTATATAAGAGGGAAATGCGTTGGGCTTTCAAATTAGATTTTTCACAATATTTTTGCAGGAAGTCTTCAAGGAATTTCTCTTTTTGGTCTTCAGGGATGTTTTGAGTATATTATTCATGGTGAACATTTTTTCACATATTTTTTCTCTTTTTCAGATTTGTGGCATGAGTGACACAAAGGAGGAAATTTCGGCTATGGAATGGGGAGTGAGACAAAATATTGTGTAACAGATGCCCTCTAAAGCATGAAAGAAGAATGGGAAAATACAAATCAAACATCGTCAAGGCAAGGAATTGGAAAATGGCATCGTCAAGAGACCTGCAAATCAAACATAATACAATATATGTGACATCTCTGATGTAAATATGCCCACAATACATCTCTAAATAAGCATCGAACAATACATGAATCCACGACATGGACAACCATCGAACCAAAAAGGATCATAAGTGTGGATCCATCGCATGGGTGTAGCAATCCGTATAGAAAGGATTATGTATACAATAATGAATACTCCACATAGCCTGGATTTACCAATGAAAACAAGGGTCCTAATCAGTATCCTGACTCGTCCAAAGTACGAATCTAACCATGTGAATATATGTGTTGATGTCGAACATGGTAGAAACCACCTGATTACTGATCAATGAGGTAAAACATTAATAGGAATGAGAGAAACCACCAATAATGATGATGGCCCTCAAGGTACGACAACACAATCTACAAGTGTGAATAAGAGAGTGGAATTCAAACACTTGCAAAATCATTCGATCGAAGGCCAATGATGTGAACCTATCTGTAACAACCTTGGTGAAAAAAAATCATGTAATAAAGTTAAAATAATAACCATGGTTGATGGGACACTTATTCCAACCTGAATATTGGGAAAAAAATCCTAGGGGGTGTTCATTTGGTTTATTATGGCTAAGGAAATTAGAAAATGCTATGGCTAAGGCATTAAAGAGGCAAAAGTCTTTTTGGGCACATTTATTTATGAAAATAATTGAAATTAGGAGAAAAGGAAGGTAAAAGGTCACAGGTTGTAGGTGAGGAGGAAATTGAAGGAAAATAATGGAAAATGAAGAAAATAGAGGCCTCTTCTATAAAAAGGCTTCTAAGGATCAGTTTGTAAACTTTTTTCATTGCATTTTTGGAGCTCCCTCATTATTCTCTCTCTCTCTCATACTCTTAGATACTTAGATTTTTCTTGGAGAACTCTTGGAGAGTGTGGATACTTGGTGATTTGGAGAAAGAAGGCAAAGGAAGAGTAGGAAAGAGAAAGTGGACATCGAGATCATCAGCTACAACGAGACATTGCAGGTACCGAGTTGCATGTATGTTTTCCTCACTAGCTTTGGCATGCATGCGTGTGCATGTGAATTTTCCTAGTATTTCCATTCCCTAGGCAACCATGGTATTGTCGGTTTATTTCCATTGATTTTTTTCTAGTTGTTTCTCATGATTCCTTTAGTTGTTGGGTTGAGTTATTAGTTTGTGGAAGCCTTGGTTGGATAAAAGCTCTGGAAGCTCTATAAACAACTGTGGGTTGAGTTACTATTCCTAGAAGACTTGGTTGGAAAAATGCTTTGGAATCCCTAGGTGGGTTGAGTTTCTAGTCCTAGAAGCCCTGGTTGGACAAGCACTCTAGAAGCCCTGTAACAGTTGGGGTTGAGTTACTAGTCCCGGAAGCCCTGGTTGGAACAAACGCTCTAGAGCCCTGGAGAAGTTTGGATAGAGAAAAATCCATGATGGTTGTGATGTCCGGCTGTGAGGTGGAATCACAGGTTGAGGGTTGAGGTGGTTTGGCCTCTGGATGCCCTGGATTGATTTTTATTGATGTGTTTGATTAAGTCCCACATTCATACTTGGAATATGGTACGGGGATGATTGGCTGAAGTGATACTTGTCTCCGCCAATATATGGTCAGGTGGAACATTGAAGTCCCATAACCTGTTGGTTTTTACATTCATTAATGAAGAGCTCATTTAGCTGGTATTCGGTATGAAAATATACTATTTTATGTATGGATTTCATTGTTATTATATTCATGGAATTTCTATTGTTAACTTGCTCATTATAAGCAAGTATTCGTTCAATGATTATGTATGGCTCTATTCATTTTTTTCCTATAAATGATTATCCCATGTATCTATGGTAAAATTGATTGTATGATAACTTATGATGTAGGGGACCAATGCTTCTTATCCATTCTCAAATAAGAAAGAGACCCCTTTGTTTAAATATGTTGTTCATGCTTGTAGATGCTATGTTTGTGACATGTCTGACGAAATGTATGTCATGGTTGGGTGGGGTCGTATGAGTTCTGGGTGATGTGATTTCTTCTATATGGTTTTTTAACGTTATTTACCCACTCCTGAAGTTACAAGAAGTTCTAGGAAGTGACTTGGGCTCAGGGGATGTAAATGTGGCATATATCTCGGAGCTACTGGCAGAAAATTCATTGTTTGGGCCTAAGCCGCTACCTTGGAAAGGCTAGCCCATGGTTCTAGGGTCTAGAGTTGCTACCTTTGCCTTAAAAGCCCGCAGATCAGTGCCAAAGTGGCTAAAAATCAGTTCCCCCCAAGGGAACTAGGCACTAGAAGGTTGGGTTACCTCCTAGGGATGTCAATGATGCAATGTAAGGTGTGTTTTTGGTGTTTCCGTCGGTTGCACTTCCTTAAAGTCATCTAAAAGGTTGAATCTCATATTAGTAGCCTCTCGTCACATGTTTACCCCTATTGGCCAATTACTTGGGTAAATGTGGGAAGAGGGTGTTACAAAGTGGTATTAGAGCATGGTTCAACTTTTGGAATTGATGGGTGGTGTGTTGTTCATGCTTTTATATTGATTGCTTACTTGTTTTCATACCTATGTTGTATGTGGTTTTTGTGCTCGTGTTGTGTTGGCCATGGCGGTAGTGGTATTTCCATGGATGTGTTTGTGGTGGCCATGTGTGTATGACTGATTTTTTTTTTCTTATTCTATATTGTGCGTGCACACTTGTTGGCATATGGTTACATATTGTATGTATGTTGCTTGTTTGTGCTAGGTCACATATTGGGCATGTTGTGTGTATCCGTGTATGCTGGCTTGAGTGATGTTATGTGTTGAACATGCATTGGTCGTTCATGCTGGGCTACATGTTTCTTATGTTGTGTTTCTTTCATGCTTATGGTTGTTTGTGGTCAAGCTTGCATTAGTGTGTATTTGGTATGCTTATGCATGGATGACTAAACCCCAACTAGAATCATACTTATGTGCTAGTATACCTTGTGATACAAGTTTATATGTTGTTTTTATTTTTTATATACATGTATCACGCTAATTGGTTAATCTTACAGGAAGTATCCTCCCAAAATTACACTAAGGTACGTTGATTTAATTATGAATTGGTTTATTTGACATAGTGAAAATTATAGGAAGAATTCAAAGATGAATAGAAAAATGGTAGACTACAGACATTCTCCATATGAGTCATACAGGAAGCATGGTGTTGGAAATTCACCTGATTTGGAGGATACACTGAGAAACCTAAAGAAAGTAATAAGGAGTTGTAAGGAAGACAATGATAAAATTATACAGGAATAGGAAAAGAAAGCATAGGTTAATGCAACCATCCTTCAAACTTTGTCAGAGTTGCAGAAACAGGGGCCACTTAGGATAATTTATGGGCCAGAGAATGGGACCAATGGAGCATATGGTAGTAGGTCTCGCGGTGGTGACAAGTCGGATTGGGATGACATAGTTAAAGATGGCAGATTTTTGGATACTGCGGATAGGAGAGGTGACAGACACATGTATCGTTCTAGTCCTAATTTAGATAGGCATCATGATATTCATTGGTATCATCCTTATAGGAGGAATGATAGGGGCTATTACCGAAAGAGTTTAAAAAGGAAAAACCACCTACATTTGACCAAGAGATGAAGAAACCACATGATGCAGAGGCATGGTTGCTTGGCATGAAGAAGTTTTTCAGATTGCATGATTACTCGGAAAATATGAAAGATAGGATAACTACATTCAGCCTTAGAGGTAGAGCAGAAATTTGGTGGGAATATGTCAAGAACATTACAGATATTTTTGAGGAGGATTTTACTTGGAGTGAGTTTGAAAGGCTATTCTGAAAGAAGTATCTATCATAGAGATATTACGATGACAGGGCAAAGGTGTTTTATGAGTTAAAGATGGGTTCCATGACAGATGAGGAATATACTTGTAGGTTCTTGGAGTTACTGAGGTATGTGCCTTACCTCAAGGAGGAGAAGGCCAAGATTCAAAGATTTATTAGTGGGTTGCTGATTGTATTCAAAGATAGGATTGAGTTTGATGAGCCCATATCATCGAAGGAGGCCATTCGGAAACTCAAGCATTGTTATGAACAATCGAAGCGCAGATTAGAAAATAAGCCAGATTGGAGAGGTAATGATAAGAACAAAGGAAAATGGGATAATGAGTGAGCAAGGCCTCAATATACAATAACAATGAGAATGTTGCACCACCAAAGAATTCAATACATTTGGTAGAGGACATGGATTTCGATTAAAGGAGTAGAATAAGAATTAGGATAGGGAGCTAGTGAGGTGTTGGACTTATGGAGGAGATCATTGTAGGAGATATTTTCTACAACATCAAGGTGGAGGACCGGAAATCTACAATACGCAGAAGGCACAGACAATGAAAGATGTTGGGCATAGCATTCCTCGGATCTATACAGCCATGGAAAATGTGCAGTAAGATCATCAAGATTTTATCATTCAGATGGACAGTAAGCTTTTTGATCAAGTTCTTTCTAGTTTGATTGACCCTGGATCTAACTATAGTTATATTAATCCTAACTTGGTGTATAAGTGTGGTTTGAGTAAGGAAATGCATGCAGAATATTGGTTTGTGCAGTTAGCCACAAGTACAAAGAGAAGAGTTCACCATTGGGTAAGAGCTTGCACATTTGAGCTAAACATTATGCGTACAAAAACACACTTGAATATAATGCTTTTGGGATCATACATTATGCTACTGGGTATGGATTGGTTATATCTTCATAGGACCAAGGTATATTTTTATGACAAATCTATTGAGTGTGTGGATGACAATGGGGAGCCAATAGTATTGCAGGGAAAGAATAAAGCCACATCAGTTAGGATGGTGACAACCATGGAGGCCAAGCGCAATCGTAGGAAAGGATGTGTGCTATTCACATTTCATATCTCTAGTGACAAAGGTAAAGAAGTTGAGGATGCAGATGTGTTGAACAGGTATCCAGTGTTGAAACAATTTCATGATGTGTTTCCATCAAATATTTCAGAGTTGCCACCACACAGGGAAGTATACTTTTCTATGGATTTGGTGCTAGGGGAAACTCCAACATCAAAAGAATCTTACAGGATGAGTACACCGGAGTTGGTGGAGTTGAAATTATATTTGAATTAAATGTTGGACAAACTCAAGCCATCAGGACTTGGAACAATAAAGCTTAAGTTGTCTAGTCTTCTAGACTTTCTTCTACATGAGGTTCTATACCTCCCAGAGTTGAGGAGAAACTTGTTGTATTTGGTCCACATCAGTCAGAAAGGACACTCCATTAATATGTTTTATGGCAAGGTTGATGTCAGAAAAGCATCAGATCACTCACTTGTCATGAGAGGGATAGAAGAAGAAATACTTATAAAGTTGCAAGGTAGCTACGCTCATGCACAAAACTTTGCATTCAGTTCTCACTATGATGAAGGTTCATTCCTATCCAGTCTTTTATGGCATGCCATATTTGGACTCTTGAACTATGAAAACCTTCGATTGTTGAATAAAAATGGTGTTACTGGTTTTCCTACAATTCCTAGAAAACTTAATCAATGTGATTTTTGTATTCTAGGAAAACATAACAAGCAGTCTTTTCATGATTCACATTCCAGAGCACATCAAAAACTTGAGCATATTCATTCATATTTATGTGGCCCCATGCTTGTTCCTTCTGCAAATGAAATAAATATATGATGACATTCATTGATGAATACACGAGAATTTGTTAGGTTTACTTATTGAAAAACAAATCTGATGATTTTCAAACATTCAATAAATTTCATGAATGGATTGAAAATGATGCACAAAATCATATTGGCTCTTTACACACTGGTAATGGAAAAGAATACACTTCAAATTAATTTTAAAAGTTTCTTCACCAACATGGAATCAAACATCAAACAACGGTGCCTTATAATCCTCAACAAAATGTGTAGCTGAAAGAATGAACATGACAATTTTAAATATGCTACGTTCCATGTTGTTTTTCAAGAATTAAAAATTGATGTTTTGGGTTGATGCAGTTCTATGTGTTGTGCACATAAAAAAATAGGTGTCCTTCTAATGCAATTAGAAATAAGGTTCCTTATGAAATGTGGTATGGCCACATTCCTTCAGTAAAGAATCTCAGGGTCTTTGGTTCCACTTTTATGCTTTGATACCTAAGGAAAAAATAAATAAACTTGGTGCAAGAAGTCGAAAATGTATCTTCTTAGGGTATTCAAATACCTTCAAAGGATATCATCTCTATGGTGAAGTTAATAAGAAGTTTGTAGTATCTAGAGATGTCATATATATTGAATCTTCCAAGAAACACAATGTTGTTGATCGACAACTTGCTCTCTTGGATAGATTCACACATGCAAAGTAATTTCAAGAACTTGATAATTAGATTCCACATATTGAAGTGGGGATTCCTATACTGAATCAATCTGTGGAATCGTCTTCCGAAGAAATCTCTCCCCCACATGAGTATCCAACCATGGATGACACTTTGAGTGATGTGAATGACAGAATTGGGAGACTAAATCTTGATTCAATCACAACTCAGTCAAATGAATAGCCTGGGCCATCTTAGAAGGGTCCTCCAAAATGGCTGATAGACACTTGAAAATGTTCATCCTAATGAGGTTGGAAATACAGGAACAAGAAGTTCCACCAAGAAAAATGGAGGTGATGTAGATGATTCTGATTCACCTATTGATATAGATGTTTCTTATAATTGTTAATTTAATTTTTCTACAGATCTTAAACCAACTTCCTTCAAAGAAGCCACTTCTTATGATGAATGGAATGAAGAGATGCAAAAGGAATATGATGCATTGTTAAACAATGACACTTGGAAGTTGGTTGATCCCCCATTGGGAACCAAACCAATTGGCTGCAAGTGGGTCTACAAGAACAAGTACAAAGCTAATGGCTCACCTGACAAGCACAAAGCCATGCCTGTGGAAAAAGGTTTTGCACATAAAGAAGGGGTCAATTATGAGTACACTTTTTCTTACACAACAAAATGGGCTACCATCCAAACACTATTTGCCTTGGCCAGAAGGATTTGTTGTGAAGGGCCAAGAACACAAAGTATGCAAGCTTGCAAAATCCTTATATGGCCTCAAGAAGGCACCACAAGACTGGTATGAGAAGTTAACTGACCATCTTCTAAAACTTAACTTCAAACATTATGATCTTGATGATGCAACTTTGTTTGTCAAGAAATTTGGAAAAGCAGTTGTATATCTTGTGGTGTATGTAGATGATCTTTTAATGACAAGGAACAATGAGAGTTATATTGCATCCATAAAGAAGGAGTTGAAGAAAGGGTTTTGAAACGACTGATTTGGGCTATGTTCACTACTATGTTAGTATTGAAGTGACTCAACATCCTAATTTTATATTCCTCTCTCATAAGAATTACATCAGAGATCTATTGAACATGTTTGGCATGGCTGAGTGCAATCCTTTAACCACTCCAATGGAACAAAAATCGAAGCTCACATCCATTGAAGGGAAATAATTTGAGGATGCAACAAAGTATAGACAAATTGTAGGAAGTCTCATCTACCTGACTACTACCAGACCAAACATCTCATTTGATGTTGGAATCCTCTCCAGGCTTATGCAAAAGACTTATGAGGGACATTTTTTTGCTGCAAAAAGAGTTCTAAAGTACTTGAAAGGGACTCAAATATTTCTACTCAAGTATACATAGGTGGGCGATTTCAACTTGATTGGATACTTTGATTCATACTGTGATGGAGAAAAAGAAACTGGGGTATATACTTCAAGTTATACTATGAGTCTTGGACTAGGAGCTGTCTCTTGGAGATCACAAAAATAATCAGTTTGAGAAGATTCCACAACTGAGGCAGAATATGTGGCAGCAACTAAAGCAACAGCGAAAATTGTGTAGCTCAGGAAAATTCTAGAAGACTTGCAAATAAAACAAGTGCATTCAACTCCACTCATGATCGACAACACTTCTACAATAAAGTTGGCCAAGAATCCAAACTTCCATGATCGAACAAAGAACATCAATACAAAATACCATCTAATTCAACATCATGTTGAGGCCAAGATAATCCATCTACATCATTGTTCCACAAATGAGAAAATTGCAGACATCTTCACCAAAGCGCTTGAAAGAGAAAGGTTTGAAAGATTCAGAACGATGGTTCATGTTACACCAACTTTTGGTCATCTAACCTGTTATTATTAGATGGACCAAAGTACACCATGTAAGACCAATTTTACCCTAGTAAAATTTCTTTCACTATGAAAAATAACTTAGTAATCCATAATTTATTAAGTTGTTTATAGTCTAAACAGGAAACCCCATGAGGAAATATTGAATAAATCCCTATTTGTATGGTTTTCCTCAAGGGATAATTAATTAAACCACACTTTGATTAATTTTCCTGGTCATATTTAACCCAAAACAGGAAAATCAATTAGATAAATCATTATTTATCTTATTATTTTCTAGGAATAATTATTTAAAACATTATTTAAATAATATTCCTTGTTAAATTTGACTAAATCATTTATAAATAATTGAATAAATCATTATTTATTTAATTATTACTCAGCCATATTCTTAAAATAATAAATAAATCATTTATTTATTTATTATTTACAAATAAAGGGATTTGACCAAATTCAAATTATTTTTCCCTCCAACAAAAATAATGAAATATTCCATAAAAGTTGGATCTATATTTGGTTAATAATATTTTAATTATGCACCAATATCTAGACTAACTCAATATTTTGTTATAAAAAGAAGGGTTTTTCCATTCACTCACTACCTTTTGTTGCCTAAAGATCACTCTAGATCTATACTTTTGGTCTGACTTTGATCCTCCATCATTATAATATTTTGCTACCATTTTGCTTGTGAGCTCCCTTTGAGTTTTGCTTTTGTCTGGGTTTTCTACACCATCAAGAGAGAGAGAGATCTTAGATCTGAAGCGCTAAGGACATACAAGAACCCATCCCATTGAGGGGGACTGGTAACATCTTTCTATGTTCCCTTCCTAGGTGTCATAAATACAAAAATTCTTTAAAAATATTATTGTCTTTTCTATTGGATGCATGGAGAAAATCTTGCTTTTATTTGTTTTTTAATGTCTTTAAATGCATAGATCTAGATTTTTTAGCATTTATCTTGGTCAAATAACTATATATCTAAGGAAATTGGCATCCATCTTTGATGTTAGGGTTGTTTTTTATGCATAACTAAAGTGAGTTTTTTTTGTACCCTTGCGATTAGAATTCACACTAACAGTTGGACTCACCAACATCCCCTCAGATTAAGGGGGGGAATGTTGACACCTAATCCTTGGGATTGGGTGAAAATGTAAATTATTGTAAATAGAAAATAAGGAGAACGGAATATGAAGAGAAAATGGGAGATTAATCCCATAAGTCACTCCCTCCATGTATATAATTATG
Organism: Pinus albicaulis; assembly: GCA_034641835.2. Taxonomy (NCBI): domain Eukaryota; kingdom Viridiplantae; phylum Streptophyta; class Pinopsida; order Pinales; family Pinaceae; genus Pinus; species Pinus albicaulis. Next base: position 107,158,078 of record CM076580.1, on the reverse strand, counting down.
TGCACCCTCAATTCAATTTCAAGTCATTTTTTGGCAGAGTTGCCTCTTATCTCACCACTTACATAATTACATACACATAGGAAAAGGAACATAGGGAAAACACATCTTATCTCACCACCCTCAACATAATATGTACAATAGAAGTCATCAAGGGTGTTATAATATTTGTGTGTGTGTGTGTGTATTTCAATTTTCTTATGAGATAGAGTGAGCAAATAACTTATCAAATTAAACTCCTAAAGTGATTTTTAAAACAATGGTTTCTACAAGTTTAAATTCACAATAAAATCTCCAAGCTTAGTTTGTTTGTCCTGGTTTAGGATTTCATAAAATAAGTTATGATTGTAAATACCAATGTAACCACATCTATTATTATTATTATATAAAGGATATTTTCCAAGGATAATTGGTAACTAGGAGTGAAGAGAGCTTATGAAAAAGAGAGATTTGACTTTGGACAACGAATAGATACTTTTGATGAGAGTGATGCTTCACTTACAAATGGTAGCTTAATGGAGAACTAAGGTTATAAATAGGACTGGAAAGATGTTATAAATTGCATGGCTTTGGTTGAGACTTCAAAAATTTGCCTACAAATAGTAGCTATAGATTCATGGATGAAAGTGAACCAAGGTTTGAAAGGCAAAAGGGAAAAAAATATAAAATGATGAACTTTTTTATAACATGTCCATTTATTAGTCAAAACTCCATATGATTGGAAATTTTTTAACAACTAAAAAAATAATATATTTGTACTTTACAACATATTCCCGAAGAATATCGAACATGATTTCTATTATTTTCAATTAAAAACCCACCCAAGTTCAAAAGCATTATCACGTTATTGTTGTCATCAACATCATACTATTGTCCTATTTATTTGAAGGAGTATTAGTTATGGAAAAAAATATTTTTTCCAGTAACTATGTGACCATATGTTTGACGTATGGCATCAAGAAGTTTGATCTTTTATATAGATGAGCAAACAAAGTAACTTGAAAGCAATTGTTTTGCAATATTTATGTGAAAGATTGGTGTTAATGAAATTAAAAATGAAAATTTTAAATTTATCATTAAGATCTATTATATTGAGATTATTATTGTTGACATTTATTTAAAACGATTTAGTGTGGTTCATTTTAGGATAAGTGTATTTTATTTCAGAATTAAAAAACAGAACATTCATTCATTAATCGAAGAAAGTTTTACATTAACTTGGATCATAATAATAATAGTGTGCAAATATGTGATCCTACATTGGACTAGGATAAGTGTAGTTATAGAAGGTGAACTTGATAGTTTTAAATGTTTGTAATAATAATATCAATGTGATGAATTCCTAAAATGAATTTCAAATCCGTTCTAATCATAAGAATCTCATAAAAGGCTCATTTTAAGAATAAAAATGTTAAAATTTCCAGCTCGTTTTCCAAATACATATTTTCATCAAACATCCAACTCATTGGGAGTTCATCATTTGGAGCTTGTTGGGTCATTGGTGAATCATATATAAAGCTCCAACAAGCATCCCTTGACCCACTTTCGTCGTGGGGAATGTTGGAAAAATTAATCTCAACCACCACAATTACTAAACTGGAAGCAAGCATACTTTATGTACATGAGCAAATCAACCAAGTATATTTTTATTGCAGGTTACGTATTTGTTTGAAAGTTGAAGGACATGAATTAAAAGAAGTTTGAAGGGGGAGTACACATTCCCCATTCCACATCATATCGGATAGTTAAAATCAAATGCACATTTAATGTAGGGTTAATTTAACATAAGGTCAAACTTTTACTATGCAACTGTTATTTGTATTCTGAAACATGTGCAGGCTCACAAAACTATTTTTTTTGTACAACCTCCCATACTATGTTTTAATACTTTGACCTATCATGAATTAATGTACAAGAAAAGTTATGTTTTGAACAAAAAATTAATTAGAAGTCCTTTTCCTAGGTGGTGGATGTAAGTTTGAGAGGAAGGGTTTTACAGTGAGGTACTATGCAACTCCTAGTGAAGTGTAAACCTCAGTAAGAACTCTTGTTTTACTTAGTGAAGGAGCCGCAACTTCAATATGAATGTATTTCATGTATTCAAAATTATAATCAAAAGGTTTTATTGTGTTTATCCCATTTACTTTGTTTTTTTGTGCATAAATTTGCTTGAGTTTTTAGCTTTATTTTGTTGTTAAAGTCAAATGTGTGAATTAATCTTAGCAACTGTTGTCCTAAAGAAATCCCCCTACTTCATCTTTCACGTGGTATCACAGTGGGTGTAAAATTTTATTAGTGTAAGTTCAAGTGTTTTACTAGGAATTAAATTTTTTTATGAGGGAATTATTTTTGGAGCATATTTATCAACACGGAGAAAGTTTTTTTATAGTTAAAAATTTAGCATCAAGCACAAGCTTGACTAATCCTCAAATACCTCAGTTTAATGGAAAAAATTATGACTATTGGGCCATACCAATGAATGCTTTATTTTCTTCTCAAGATATTTGGATTTGGTGGAGAATGGATTCCAAGAACCAATAAATGTAACAACATATAATGCTTTGACAAAAGAAGAAAGGATTTGTTGAGAGACAACAAGAAGAAGGATTCAAAATCCCTTTTCTACATTTTTAAAGTGGTTCATGAAATTATTTTCCCAAGGATTACAACAACAACAAAGTCCAAGCAAGAATGGGATACCCTCTAGATAGGCTACTAAGGCATGGAAAAGTGAAGACAAAAAAAATACAAATTCTAAGGAGATATTTTGAGACAAATTTTATGAAACATTCTGATAATGTAGACTCATTTTGTACACAAGTAATTGTATCGATTACTCAAATCAAGTCTCATGGTGAGACACTTGAGGAAAGGAGAAAATTTGAGAAAATTTTGAGAAGTATTCCAACAATATTTAATGCCATTGTTGTGGCCATAGAAGAGACAAACGATCTCACAATTTTGAGTGTATGAGCTTCATGCATCACTGAATTCTCATAAACATAGACTAAATAGAGCAAAAAATCCTCATTGGAGCATGCCTTCAAGACACAAGTCTCAATTGGTCAAGGTAGAGGCAGAGCAAGATCAAATTCCAAAGTAAGAGGCATAAGACCACATAGAGGTGGGAGAGGAAACCCTTCAAGATAAAGTGTAAGGGGAAAAAATCAAAATCCAATTCAAGGCCCAAGCCAAAATCAAGCACAAGGTCATAGGTATGATATATCTCAAGCTCAATTTCATTATTGTAAGAAGTATGGTCATTACGAAAATGAATGTAGAAAGAAGAAAAATTATATAAGTAACAAACCAAGTGCAAATTTCACAAAAGAAAATCAGAACCAAGATAGCAATAGCACAAGAAAAACAAAGGGATGTATGGTTTCTAGATTCAGGGTGCAATAATCACATGACAGGGAACATAGAAATGTTTACCAATCTAGATGAAAGTGTGAAATATGAAGTTACATTAGGGACTGATACCAAAGTATTTGTCATGGGAAAAGGAAGAGTCCACATTATAACAAATAAGGGGGGGAGAAAGTACATTTTAGTTGTTTATTTTGTCCCTAGTTTGAAGCATAACCTCATAAGAATTGGAAAAATCATGCCAAAGGGCTATACTATCTTTTTCAAGAATAGAGAGTGCACAATTTTGGATAAGTCTCCAAGCAAACAATTGATTGCAAAAGTTCAGATGACAAGAAATAGAATGTTTCCCTTAAAGATAAAACCAGATTTGAAGGAAGAAGGTGCATAAGCACAATTGTCAATGAATTCACAAGAGGATGAAATAAAAGTTGCAGCTATCACACAAGTAAAATTTCAAGCAGAGGTCAAAGATGAAAACTGGTTATGGAATTTGAGATTTGGTCATCTCAATTTTGGAGGCTTGAATTTGCTGTAGAGGAAAGGAATGGTGAAGGGATTTCCACTCATAGAAAAACCAGACAAATTATGTGAAGGACACATCTTGGGAAAACAACAAAGAGATACATTCCCAGCAAGAAAGTCAATAAGGAAAAAGGACCCTTGGAGATTTTCCATTCATATTTATGTGGACCAATGTAGGCACCAACAATTGTGGGTAGCCATTATTTCTTGACTTTCATAGATGAATACACAAGGAAGACATGTGTCTACTTCCTAAAAAAAAATTGAAGTGTTTTAGTACTTACGCCAATACAAATATCTTGTTGAGAAGCAAAGTGGACACTACATCAAAGTTTTGAGGACTGACAGAGGTGCAAAATACATCCCAAATTACTTTCCTCATTTTTGCAGGGAGCATGGCATTCACAAGAAACTTACAATGAGGTATACACCTCAACAAAATGGTGTCGCGGCAAGGAAAAATATGACCATTATGGAAATGGTAAGGAGTATGTTGAAGGAAAATAATTTCCCAAGTGACTATTGGGTTGAAGCTATGGCTTGCTCAACATATATCATTAATAGGTTTCCAATCAAAAGTTTCAAAACATGATTCCTGAAGAGGAATGGAGTGGACAAAAGCATAGTGTCACTCATATGAAATTGTTTGGATGTGTGGATTATGCACATCTCCTAGATGAATTAAAGAAGAATTTGGACAACAAGGGGGAGAAATGCATATTTGTTTGGTATAGTGATGAATCCAAGGCATACAAGCTCTACAACCCATTAACCAAGAAGGTCATAATCATCAGAGATGTGCAGTTTATATAAGAGGAAGCATGGGATGGAAGTTGAGAGAATACAATCAATGTGAAAACATGTATACCACAGGAAGACAAAGAGGAAATGACCGAAACAAGTAATTCCTTAATGGTGACTCCTCATACTCCTATTCAAACTCAATAAAGAAGTCACCAAGTGACACCATCAAAAAATAATAGGACAATGTCGCACAATCAAGCAAGTACTACTCTAAGCACACTCCAAAGACCCGCAATGTCATCTACTTCAAGCACAACATCAAGTGACATGTCAAGTCCATCCTCCACAAGCATAAGAAGACAAAAATTTATAAATTTATGAGCAAAATGAAGATGATAGTACTACAGGTTTGAATTCCTTATTTACATTAATTTTTTTGTTAGGACATTTCGACACATAGGAAATAGTTAAGAATAATTTAGTCTAGTGTAGAGTTAGGTAAAGTGTGTTTCTTTACCATGTACATTTGTAACTTATAATCTGACGGTCACGATTTGTAGCGATCCGACGGTTATCTCTCACCTCGGTATTAATGGCACTTGATCTGTGACTTAACACCCGATTGGTCCATGATCTCTATTTAAAGAGCATGGAGGGTCATTTTTCCGGTAACCGTTTATGAGAGAAACATATGTAACTTTTATTCTTGTATTAATAAATTCCCTGAAGTGACCGAGTTGGCTCAGGGCGTGGACGATTTCCCTCTTTGAGGGTTTTAACCATGTGATTATACTGGTGTACTAATTTGTGATCTGTTTGTGAGTGGTTACCTTTGGTTCTTGATCTACGGAACTTACCCTGTAAATTCCTACATGGTATCAAAGCTATTTTGAGGGCTGCGTTCGTTGTTGTTTAAAATCCGAAGCCGGTTTGACTGCATGCGAATGTCGTTTGTAGATCTATCATTTATGAACATTTTTGGGCTTGGATAACTGCTCTGTTGTGTCCAGAGCATTTGTAACAGTGAGGAATGCCTTTCGTTTCATGCGAAAACGTTTCTGGCTACCCAAGTTATCTCAATTTAGATCTGGAGGTATAAAGCATCTATTTTGTAGTTAAATTTGTTAATAGTTTTGCTTATTTCGGTTTTATTTCTGTTTATTTTCGGTATCAAGGTTTTATTTATTTTCTGGATCTATACCCTCTTCTCTGTGTATGCTCTTTGTTGTGCACTCCATGCGATCTCGACAAATCAAAAACAAGAAAAAGGGATTTTTTTTTTTTGTTACATATGCTCTTTCCCCGTGTCATTGTGCGATCTCGGGAAATCAGAAATAGTGAAAAAGTGATAGTTGCCGGTAAGGATAACCAAAAATCTAACATTCTGCCGTAAGGCTTTCCATTTCATTTTTTTTTCTCAGTTTTTGTGTTTTTTTTTTTTTTTTGTGCAGGAAAAGGCACACACACCGAAGAGTAAAAAAAAAAAAACCTTCCTCCTTTCATTCAATAACGTGATCCTTTGACTATCTCACTTGGTGAGGGGTTAGTTTATGAGAATAAAGGTCTTGGGTTCAATTCTTCTTCTCAAGCTTCTTTTGTAAAAAAAATTTGTTCAAAGGGGCGATTTTTTTTTTTTTTTAAAGCTGCACTTCATCCCGTTCTCGTAACTATTCGGCATCTACAACTCAGTTTTTTTTCAAAAGGCATAACTTCTTCATCCGGAAGCCATTTTTCGAGCCGTTTTTTTGAAACTGCCTAATTTTTTGAGATCTTTCCATTGGAGCAGTTAGTTTCAGCTTTTCTCAGCTTCAGTTTAAAAAAAAAAAAATGGAAAGTTCATACCCAATTATTCTTAACAGCACCAATTATTTCCGATGGCTACCTCACATGGTAGATATACTTAGAAGTAAAGGGCTTTATATAATAGCCACAGGTCAAGAAACTAAACATTATGATGATGATAAAGTTCCTAAATGGGAAAATAAACAAGATCAAGCACGAGGGTTGATAGGAATGTCCATTGCTCAAGATCTTCGATTTCACATCCTTGACATTGACATCCCTGATAAAGCCCTAGAAAAGCTAAATAATGTTTTTGGCATTCAAAATCAAATCAGGGCCCACCAGCTTGAAAATGAGTTGCTTACTTTGGACCCTAATAATTTCTCCTCTATTGAAGACTTTTTTTCCAAATTCAAGACCCTTAGAATTCTTTTAGAAGGTTATAAGGTAAAAAAGGAAGATGGTAGCCTCATCCATTGCATTCTTGCTAAGCTTGGCCCTGCATACTCTGTATTTGTTTCTGCCTTCCATTACACTAGAGAAGCCATCATCTCTTCTGGAACCACCTACAAGAATCCCTCTTTTGATTCCTTTTGTGATTCTTTGATAAGGGAACAAGAAAAACTCTTACACCTTGGTCTTATCACTCCTTGAAATGCTTCTAAGAAAGCCTTAGCATCCCAACAACAACCATATCAAAAGAATCCCAAGAAGCAGTATCCTAAAAAGTATGGTCCTAAACCAAACAAGGGTCCCAAGCAATTTCAGCTGCAAACTGAAAAATCAAATCACCAAAATGATAAAGAAAATAAAAACGAAGGGAAGATGACAGATAGAAATTGCAAATTTTGCAATCGTGATGGCCATATAGAGTCCAAATGTTTTAAGAAGATGGAAGCCTTAGAAGCAACAATGAAGAAGCACAACATCAATTTGGAGCACTCTTCACCTTCATCTTCAGGCATGGCACTTTTTGCTTGTGGTTGTCAAGCATCAAGATCTGGTTATGCATTAAATGTATCTTCTTCTTCTCCTTCTCATGAGTGGCTCATTGATTATGGAGCTTCTTACCACATGGCTAAAAATAAATCCATGTTTTCTTCTTTAAATGATTGTAACACCAAACATATTTATGTTGGTGATGATAGATCTCTTAGTGTTGTAGTATCTGGAACCATTCATCTAGATAATGGTCAGTTTAATGATGTGCTATGTGTTCCTACCTGGTCATGCAACCTTCTATCTGTTTATCAGATAACTCATTCAAGTGAAGGGAAAATAGTAGAATTCTCACCTCATGAAGTTGTAATCAAGGACCTCAAAGATCCTAAACATATTTTAGCTACTGGCATTGCTAATGATTCCACAAGGTTGTATAAGTTTGACAAATTTGGGTCATCATCTCTTTCCTCTATTTTTGTTGCTCATAATGATGATGTGAGAACACTTTGGCATGAGCGATTTGGTCACTTAAACTATCGCTCTCTTCAAACTCTATGTAAGGAAAATATGGTGACGGACCTTCCTATGGTATCTTGCCGAGATGGTGTTTGCTCCGGATGTGTACTCGGAAAACATCATCGGGATAGTTTTGAAAAACATGCCTCTTGGCATGCTTTAGCCCCTTTGCATCTTGTGCACAGTGATCTATGTGGTCCATTTCCTATTGTTTCTTTCTGTGGTTTCAAGTACTTCTTAACTTTCATCGATGATTTTTCTAGATGCACTTGGGTATATTTCTTAAAACTCAAGAGTGAAGTTTTTAACATGTTCTTGGCCTTTAAGGCCTTTGTTGAGAAACAAGATGGACATCAAATTCTTAAGTTAAGATCAGACAATGGCAGAGAATATGTTAACAAGAAATTTATCAACTTCTGCACTGAGCATGGAATTCAATTGCAACATACTGTTCCATATACTCCACAACAAAATGGTGTCGCTGAAAGGAAGAATCGCACCTTAAAATAAATGGCTAATTGTATGCTTCAATCTAAAGGACTTGGTCTCAATTTTTGGGCAAAAGCCATTAACTGTGCAAATTACATAATAAATCACACTCCTACTAAGGTTTTAAATAAACTAACTTCAGAAGAAGCTTGGAGCTCAATCAAACCAAATGTAAGTCACTTTCGTGCTTTTGGAAGTGATGCTTGGGCCTATATTCTAGATGCGAAACATAAAGCCTTAGAACTTAAGGGTGAAAAATGTATTTTTGTTGGATATACTGAAGATGTCAAAGGATATAGACTTATTCAACCAAAATCCAAAAATATAATCATTTGAAGAGATGTAAAGTTTGATGAAAATATATCGCCCTGCGAGCCAAGTTCGGCGGGTGTGCCACCTTTGGCCTGCGAGCCTGATTCGGCATATGTGCCACCTCTCTCTCTCTCTTCTATTTTTTATAGAATTCCTTCTAGTTCATATGATGACAGCGAGGATGAAAATCCTCCTCCACCTCGTGAAATTATTCCTTATACTCCATCGCTTCCAAGATGGGTCCGCTCTACTTGGGATGCAGCAGGTTCTCTTGCAGGTGACCCTGCCGATCAACGACGTACATGTTCTCAGTTCGAAAGAGCTTCTTCCTTATTGGCTCAAGTTCCAGAAAAAATTGATCCAAAAACCTTTGAAGAAGCCTCTGGTCATCCAGATTGGGATGAAGGTATGAATGAAGAGAATCGTTCCTTATTGGCAAACAATACTTGGGATCTTGTTCCTCTTCCAAAAGGAAGAAAACTTGTCAGATGCAAATGGGTTTACAAAACAAAGTTTGGACCAGATGGAAAAGTGGATAGACATAAATCTCATCTTGTCGCTAAAGGTTTTTCACAAGTTGAAGGAATTGACTATACTGAAACTTTCCCCCTTGTTGCCAAAATGAATTCTATCTACCTTGTTCTTTCCCTTGTTGCCTCCTTTAAATGGGAAGTCCATCAGATGGATGTTAAATCTGCCTTCTTACATGGAGATTTGCATGAAGAAATATACATGGAACAACCCCTTGGCTTTATCCAAAAAGACTCCAGCCTTGTTTGTCGCCTTAGGAAGTCTCTCTATGGTCTCAAACAAGCTCCTTGGGCTTGGTATGCCAAAATGGATAGATTCCTCTTAGATAATGGCTTTTCTAGGTGTCATTCTGACAACATTGTCTACACCAAGAAAGTGGGTAATTCCTTCACCATCCTTGTTCTTTATGTTGATGATATTATCCTTACTGGTAGTGATCCAAACCATATAAACTTGTGAAGTCTAGCCTCAAGAAAGAAATTTGAAATGATAGACTTAGGACACTTTCATTATTTCCTTGGTCTTCAAGTCTTGCAATCCAAGGAAGGCATTACCCTCTCTCAGTCCAAGTATGCCTGTGATCTTCTACACCACTTTCACATGGAAGACTGTAAGCCTACCCCTTTTCCTTTTTAGTCTGGAGTCAAGCTTTCAATCAACTGTACTACCCCTGAAGTTGATGCTACCTTATATCGTCAACTTGTTGGTAAACTTTTGTATCTAACCCACACCTGTCCTAACCTTTCCTTTGCTATTGGTATTATCGCTCGGTTTATGCACCAACCTCATGAAAGTCACTAGAAAGAAGCTAAAAGAATACTTCGATATATTCAAGGTAAAATTTAGTTCGGGATTCATTACAGTGCAGGAGCATCTCCCTTGTTGATTGGTTTCACTGATTCTGATTGGGCTGGTGACCCTGATGACTGGAAATCCACTGCAGGATATGTATTCACTCTTGGTTCAGGACCTATTACTTGGTCTTGTAAGAAACAAAGTGCCATCTCCCTTTCTTCAGCAGAAGCAGAGTATCGTGGTGCAGTTGAAGCCAGCAAGGAAGCCATGTGGCTTCGTCAGATCCTGTCTGAATTTGGTCTTCATCAGCAGCATCCAACTACACTTTGGTGTGATAATCAGAGTGCCATTCAGCTATGTAAAGATCTAGTTCAACATCAGCGTATGAAACACATTGAACTCCACATACAATTCATCAGAAATCTCATTCATGATCGTGTTCTTGAAGTGCATTACTGTCCAATCAATGATCAAGTAGTCGATATCTTTACAAAGGCTCTCACAGAAGCGAAGTTTACCAAACTTCAATCCTTGCTTAGAGTTCAGGAAAGTTGTCATTAAGGGGGGATAGGCTCTAATGTCTCCTTCCTTCTCCTATTGTGTCACCTTTGTAAATCCTTCAATCCTATCCCAATTTGTTCTTAAGGGGGGATGTTAGGATATTTCGACACATAGGAAATAGGCTCCTTTTGTGTCACCTTTGTAAATCCTTCAATTCTATCCCAAGTTGTTCTTAAGGGGGGATGTTATGATATTCCGACACATAGGAAATAGTTAAGAATAACTTAGTCTAGTGTAGAGTTAGGTAAAGTGTGTTTCTTTACCAGGTACATTTATAACTTATAATCTGACGGTCACGATTTATAGTGATCTGAAGGTTATCTCTCACCTCGGTATTAACGACACTTGATCCGTGGCTTAACACCCGATTGGTCCATGATCTCTATTTAAAGAGCATGGAGGGTCATTTGTCCGGTAACCGTTTATTAGTGGACATTCTGCAAGGAAAATAAATAATTTGAGTGAAGTGGGTCTATAATACCAAGAGCAACGTTGAAGAAAAGATTGAAAGACATAAATCAAGGTTAGTTGTCAAAGGATACAAGCAACAACATGGGAGAGATTATGTAGAGATGTTTGTGCGAGTCTTGAGGATGGAGACAATGCGTACAATGTTGTCAATTTCCACAAAACATAAATGGAAAGTCTATCAAATGGATGTAAAATCAATGTTCTTGAAAGGAGTGTTGAGAGAGGAAGTATATTTTGCACAAGCACCTAGTTATGAGGTAGAAGGCCAAGAATACAAGGTGTATATGTTAAATAAATTTATTTATGGGTTGAAGCAAACACCGTCTGCATGGTATAGCAGGATAGATGCTTACTTTATGGACAATGGATTTGAAAAATGTGATGGTGAGCCTACTCTCTACATCAAAGAGAGTGACAATAAGCTTTTTATTGTTGTTCTATATGTAGATGATTTGATTTTTACATGGAGTGAAAACTTACTTATTGTTGATTTCAAAGAAGCTATGAAAAGTGAGTTTGAAATAACAGACTTGGGGTTGTTAAGGTATTTTTTGGGCATATAAGTGAAGCAAACATAAAAAGGTATTTTTATTTCTCAAGAAAAGTATGTAGCAGACATTTTGGAGTGGTTTAATATGCAGAATAGAAAGCCCACACCAACTCCAACTGTCATGGGGTTAAAATTGAGAAAAGAAGATTGCAGTAGTAATGTCAATCCAACATAATACAAAAGTATTGTGGGCATATTGATGTATTTGAAAACAAATCTGTCAGATATAATGTATGCAGTAAGCTTTATGTCAAGGTTCATGGAGACGCCTATATGCATTGGCAAGCAGCTAAAATAATTCTAAGGTATGTCAACGGGAAAACGGAGTATGGTATTTTGTACACTGATTTTAGGCTGGTTGGTTACACTCACAGTGACTGGGAAATAAATGTTGATGATAGAAAGAGCATGTCAGGATATGTTTTTCATTTAGGTTCGGGAGCCATTTCATGGGCCTCCAAGAAGCAGTTGTTAGTGTTATTGAAAAAAATAAAAACTAAATATGATGTCGCAACAACAACAATGTGTCAAGTAATTTGGATGAGACAAATGTTGAGGGATTTATGCCATGAACAAGAGGGAACAACAACTATTTATTGTGACAATAATTCCGCGATTACACTCTCAAAGAATTCAGTTTTTGATAATAGGAGCAAGCACATTGACACTAAATATCCTTCAATTACATAATTTATTAACAATGGGGAAATTGTGTTGCAACACTATAGGTTGCAATATCAGTATGATGATATCTTCACAAAGCCATTGGCATGCGAATACGTTTTCCATCTAAGAGACTCTTTGGGAATTGTCAATGGTGGAAATTGTGATTAAGGGAGAGTGTTGGAAAAATTAATTTCAACCACATATCAAATAATTAAAATCAAATGAACATTTAATGTAGGGTTGGTAAAACTTATGGCAAGACTTTTATTCCGCAACTGTTATTTGTATTCCGAAACATGTGTAGACTTAGAAAACTATTTTTTGTACAATCGCCCACACTATGTTTTAATACTTTGACCTGTCATGAATTAATTTATTAAAAAATGCAGCTTCCATATGAATGTATTTCATGTATTCAAAATTATAATCAAAAGGTTTTATTGTGTTGCTCCCATTCACTCTGTTTTACTCTCTTTTCTTGTGCTTAAATTTGCTTGATATTTTAGCTCTGTTTTGTTGCAGAAGTCAACTATTTGAATTAATCTCCTCAACTATTGTCCTAAATAAAGCCCTTTGCTTGTTCGTGGATCACAAATGAAAGTCCAAAAAATTGGTAGTTACAGTAACTATCAATCTAGCAACTAATGTTACTATCGTGTGAAAAAAAACAAGTCATTTGTTTGTAAATAATGTGTCCAAAGATGAGGCCGTGAGAAGGAAAATCGAGTGTCTCTATGAATCCTCTCCTCTCATTGCATGATATATATATATATATATGCCTCTTGTGTTATTAGTCTCTGCTTTGCCAAGGAATATAACATTCACCTAGCTTCAACTAAAAAGGATGATGAGAGGATATTATAGATAGAAGCATTTCAAAATGAATATCAACAATATTTTCAATGAGTAAAATTAATGGATAAAACATTGTTTGTTTTAGATATTCTTTCTCAGTGAAGTGCAAGTAATTTTTTTTATAATAAGAGATACTTTGAGCAACTTAATTCTAGTTGTTTGAAGCTTAAATACCCCAAAAATTCTCTGTTATCAAATATTTTCGACATGAAAGCCTTAAGTTGGGAGACCCTTGTGAACTTCCTTAAATGCTATCTTTTTGCCGTCAAAGTGAAAGAGAATGTTGATCTCACTATTGAAATTTACAAGTTGAGATAAAATGCAAAGATAATCCTTTCATTTAATACTAAATAAATGTAAGTCACACAAGTGTGTGTAATTTTTAGTTAAGTCTATAAGTATGATTTATTTTGGAATAAGGTTTACAAAATATTTATTTAAAAAAAAAAAAATTATATACTATTTAATTGAAATCAAGGTTTCCAAATTGTTTTCCAGTTTCTATCTTTATTCTTATACTAATTTTACAAATAACACATAAATATTTTAACTAATATTTATATTTATCATCTATTTAATTTATATAATTATACTAATTATTAATAATTTAAATAATAAACATATTAAAAATAAAATAAAAAATATATAAAAATTAATTAATATTAATAAAATAAGATATATATATATATATATATATATATACAAAACAAGTAAAATAACAATATATATTTGTGAAATCTAAAATGCAATAACAATTAAAGTGCCCATAATACAATGAAATTAAAGTACACACAATAAAATGAAATGTTAATAAGAATGAAACTAAAATGCCCACAACTAAAATGAAATGGAAACCAAAATACAAATGAAAAAAAAACACTTGGATTTCAATATACTAAATAAATGAAAAAAAAAAAAACAAAATGCTTCATCTTATCATGATGCATCACATATTGAAGAAAATTAAAAAATATAAATTCAATATTGCCACTTGATATCTGAAATATACATAAACATGGTAGCACAAACAAATACTCTTTCCAAACATGGAAAAAGGTGCTTCATATCATATCATAGATTGAAGGAGATCGACCTTATAAAAAACATTGAAATTTGATTTTCTTTGAGGGCGGAAACGTGAAGGTGGGTTACACTTTTGTGAGAATCGGGGGCCGAAAAATTTTTTCGGCAATAGTTTGGCCGAACATTTTATAAAGTTCGGCTGAACTCGTGATTCCGTTTAGATTGACGGCACACTGATGGCGCGGGCAAACAGAATTTTTGCTGGAGATTGGAAAACCGTCAACAAAAGTTAGCCCGAACTAGTTTCTATAAATAAATCACCCGCGAAATTGGTTTGTTTACCGGTTTCATTATTCACGTGTTTTCTGTCACTGTCACTGCTGCTCTGTTCGCGGGTTTTCGCTCCTCTCGTCAGCGCTGTTGCTCCTCCCGTCTGCGCTGTTGCTCCTTTCGTCGGCGTTGTTGCTCCTTTCATTGGGTATGTTCGACCTTACCTTTTGACTCCTTTCCACATGGGAAGACAGGTGTTTGGCGTGTTTGTTTTCAGTGCCTGTCAATTTACGTTTTTATTGAATTTATGACTGTAAATCTGTTTGTGGTGTGTATTAAAAAAAATTACAAGAGCTCTTTTAGTTTGGCATTCAGAGGTTTGACTGTCAATTTACATTTTCAGTGAATTTATGACTGTAAATTTTTTTTTGTGTTGTGTATTAAAAAAAATTACAAGATTTCTTGCAAGTTGCAGTTTGGCGTTTGGCATTCAGAGGTTTGACATTCTCCCTATGAAGAAGTTTTGCGTATTAAAAATATTTACACTAGTTCTTGTAGTTTGGCATTCATAAGTTTGAAATTCTCCCTATGAATAAGTCTTCAATCATGGCGTATAAAAAAAAATTACAAGAATTCTTGCAGTTTGGCATTCAGAGGTTTGACATTCTTCCTATGAAAAAGTCTTCAATTATGGCCATCGGAACACCAAATTTCGTACTGTTTTGAAGTTTCTGTCTCATACTCATCGTTACACCAAATTTCTTCATGTTTTGAAGTTTGTGTCTCATGCTCATCATTATAGTGCTTCCTGTTTTACAGTTTGTGTCTCATTCTCATCATTACAGTCCCTAGCAAAGTGTTAAATTGTAGCAACTTCATCCATCAATCAAAACTTGCATATTACCCTTACTCAGGAGTTGACGATGGTATTGCAAACTTAGCTCATACTAAATTAAAAACCAATTTTAACAGTCGTAATCAAATTATCTTTTCCATGACCTAATTACTTTGTTTGGTATTATTATTGCACTTGGGGTGTACATGCATCATTTGCAGAAAAAATACTTATCTGGTAGGAATGTTGGAGCTACTAGGTCAGATTTTTACAGGAATGATGGGTGTTTTGGCATATTTTCAATTTGGATGATTTGCAGATGACCATCTAGACAGTAACCAAAAAAACACCCACCCCTTTCCAAGTCCACACCATTGCAAATTCTTTTTTTTTTCCTTCTTAATTTTCTCAACAAACTCTCACCAAACAAGATGAAATCAATGCCGCACTCATCTGCAAATTTCAGTTACATGACAAAGTCCTTCCATGTTGACTTCACATGCTCATGAAATTTGAATTTGAAGAGATCTTGAAAATATTGTTTGCCAGCTCCAAATATATGTCTATAAAAGTCCTTGCCTTCTCTCAATTTTGGAGGTCCATTCCCCAAATAGTATTGACATTTTTTCTATGATTTACATGTTTCTGGAAAAATTAGTGTTCTTATCACCTTCAGCGAACTAGATGGCTCTACTTTGAAGTCTTCATTGAACTATTTCCTTTTCTAATAGTGCTTGCTTTCTCCCCTCCAAAATTTTCAAAGACTGCAAGTCTTTTTCAGTAAAAACTGCATTTACATTATTGTCAAAAAGCCTAGAAATGACCTCTTCTACTTCTAAAAGATCCTTTTTATCTTCTGTTGCTTTCTTTTCAGACTAGATAGCAGCCACTTTCTTAACTCTTTTGATATTGTCCACAAAGTGTTTCATTAAAATCCCCCCAAAGCTTCATCATATTTTACCCAAATGTTTGTAATTAAGAATCCATCCATATCAATAAAGGTATAATACTTTGGTTCATATTGTCCATTATGTTTGTTATTCTATTTCCTTTTGTGATATATTTGAGTAATATTTGTAAGTTGTAACTTTCGCTTTGAATATTTCTATTTGGCACACCACAAATAGGAATTTAAACTATTAAATTAAGTAATATAGATTTAATTTAATTTCAGATTTATGAAGAGGTGTTAATATGGATTTAAGTTACTATAAATGAAATTTATAAATATTTTTTTTTTTGGTTCATTTCCAAATATTTTTTTTTGAAAGTTAATATTATTTAAACTTTTATAGTATGAGTAACTCTTGTCTTATATTTGACTAATTTTTTATATAATTGAAATTCAAAAACAGATGATTTTCTCCAAGTTTTAATTGTTTAAAATATGATTGTTTGAGCAACTCTTTCTTTGGGATACAAGGAGGCTCAAAGATTTGTTTCTTGTATATTTGAAGCTCTCCATTATTATAGAAAAGGATTTTTTGCTTGTATATTTTTATGCTCTTTGTCATAGTAATGTCATAGTGTATGAAGTTTTAAATTGTTTTTATTATTTTTATTATATGTTGGATGTGATTTTGATTGAAAATGTTTCTTTTTTATTTATTAATTAAAAGAAATTATTAGAAAAAGTGTTGCTTTAAGCCTTACAATTGACAATCAAAATTATAAATTGTATTTTTATCTAAACTATTTATGAGAAGTTTAATATTGTTTGATCTTCTCTACCATGTCCTTTTTACATATATCTAGAATAATATTATTTGTAGTTTCCAGTTTTTTGTAACATTTTACTACCATAATCAAAATCTATAGAAATAATAATCTAACATTATAATATCTTGAAATGGAGCTAGCCAACTCAAATATAGTATTGCAAATCCCTGGCTAAGTTAGATGAGGAGGCTATGTATTACTTAGTATTGTATCCATATTGGGGTTGCAAGTTCTATGGGTTCAAAAGAACACTTGCAAACAATTTGTTTTCCATATGATCTCTCTTTTTCTCTTTTAAATTTCGTTCTTTTAGCCATTATGGATTTGAGAAAAATACATCCTAACAGGCCAATAAAAATCCTTAACAATGAATTAAACATGAACAAATATTAAATATGGGTAACCAAGAAGCATCAAAACAAACAACTGAATCACCAAAGCTAGTAGTGATAAATAATAAACATTCTAGGATACTTCAAAATTCCATGTAAATAATTTTTTACCTAAAATCACTAGAGGTAAGGCCTACAACAACAACTGCAAAAGCAATGCAATATAACCAATCAAACTACATCAACAAAACATATGGTCTTGAATGAGCTTTTGGACTCTTTATATATAAATGTGCACCGTGGCAATGTATCTTATATAAAACTTTAATCCATGTGCTTAACCTTAACATTGACACAAATGGAATACAATTTTACTCACTGCTTTATGATAGAAAAATATGCGGATGAGTATTGCCCACATATCCGAATTCAAAAGGGATAGATTAAAAAGGGATGCTCCGGTCATCTATAAAAGATAAATCAAAGAAGCATGACATATTAGTAATGGAAATTAGATATGCGTACCAATTATGTTCATATAACACAACAAATAGATGATTCAATACAAATGTCACATAGAAGTCATATTTATCTAATGGGCCTTCAACTTAAATTATATATCTAGCATTACATTAAGCTATAAGAGATAAATCAAAGAAGCATTTGAATGTAAATTAAACATGAATAATAATTATGTCCTTTAGTTCAATAAATAGATAATAATTTGCAAATGCCATATCTAAGCTATATTTCATCTAAGTAGCTTTCAATTTAAACTTATATCTAATGTTAAATTATATAAAAGAATAACAGTAATCCAAACTTCAAAATAATATTTAAAGTTAGTATAAAATGTGACATATAATTTTCCTGTGTGGAAAAACATAGTTACTAAGAGTTCAAAACTCATGCATTTGAATAGAAAGTGGGTATACGAATGAGAAAGTAGATTTTTTCTAGAAATGAGGAAGTGAAGGTTGGTAGAGAGCCACACAAAATTTGAAATTCATACCTTAACAAAATTGTTAGATCCTTTTAAAGAAAACGTGTCATATAATCAACTTTCATCAAAATATATGATAAACTCAACCCAATTTTATGAAAAATAGTATACCATTTTTTCATTTCACATAATACAAATAGATAAATATTACTTAAGTATTGTTATAAAGATTTAACTACCCATCGAGAGATGGCCAAGTGATTGAGACATGGCATCATCACAATAAAAAACCAAGTACAAATTGTAGTAATCCTAGAATCATGCTTTACATAAGGTAAAATTGGGGAACTCATGACTTGTACTATAGATAAAAAAATTTACCCTTACCAAAAAATATATGATAAAAATTGAAAAACTACATAAGCTTAAGCTTAAGGGGATATAATCCTTCTTGCCTTCCATATAGATAATGAAAATGATTGTTCCAAGTCTCATGTTGCTTCTCATGTTATTTTATAAACCTTGATTGGAAAGAAAAATAGGAGGGCAGAAATGTAAGAAATATAAAACATAATGAAACACAACGTAAAAAATAGAGAACATAATGAAACACACACATACATATCTCTAGACAATCAACACAATTATTTTCCTAGGAAATCCTTATGGGAGACAAGAAACCCTAAAAAGTAATGATGCTCTAGACTCTTTTTCCCTAGGAAATCCTTATGGGAGAAAAACAACACTAAAATGTAAACATGCTCTACTCTCTCTTTTCTGGTATGGAAAATATGTAAGTACAAAGAAAGAGGTAATCTCTCTAGAGTTAGCTAAGACTTTTGGCGTGTAAGGTTGCTATAAAAACTTAACTTCATACATTTTTCTCTCTAACTTCACACTCCTAGTTGTATTTTCAACTATGGAACAAAATACAATAACACAAAATGGAACTCTTATTCCCCCTAGTGGCCAAGTATTTAACATAGCATGATAGCCAACTAGGTGTAAGATTTGACTCTGTCAACCATTAACGAGGTTTGTGATTTTAGACCTTTTAGAGTCTTGTTAAAATTCCACATGTAGCTAGCTTGCTATGCATGAGTAATGGGGCTAAAATGTCATTCTCTCGTACCATGGTGGTCAACATGATATAGGTCAACTTACTAAAGGGATAAATTTTGAATGAACTTCATTTGATGTTTTTCTTGCACCATTGGATATATGTCTTTAAGTGTAGAATAATGGTCAAGATTTCGGCACAAGGAATAATCGTTTGACCCCCAAAAATGTCATTTAATACCTCAAAATGACTCCAAAAGGTTTTAGATCCCAATTCTCCACCCACAATTAAAATGACCCTACAAGTTGATTCTTTCAGTTTTTTCACTCTATAAGCATCAAAATATATGACAAATAATATAATTATCCAATCTAGATCATTATTTAATAATTTTTTAACATTATGAGTAAGATATACATCATGGAATTTAAATAAATAGCATTAATTCATTGAACACCCTTGTACATTCCTTGTTGATACTTTGAAAGTAATACGTTTTGAAAAATAATTTGTTTATGGATTATATTTTCCACATTCTCTCAACCATATCAAAAACATTCTTATAATATTTGAAACCATCTATATACAACTTTTCATTTGTTTCGATAGGAATTAACATATTGAAATATTAATTGTATTTATGTCTTGTGTGCTAAGGAAGGGAGGTCGTGAACCTTAGGAGAAGAGATAGTATTTGTTAAGTTAGGAGGGATACTTTTTATGAGATAGAATTAATTTAAAATTCTTCTTAATATTATGTAACTTTCGAACCATAATTACAAATTTATTTATTTATTTTACTTATCATTTATCCACAAATTTAGGGTTGTGGATTTAGGCATTGAAACAACACCATGATATTTCAAATTTAAAAATAATGGTTTGAGTCCTAGGTAGCTTAGAATCCTATTTGTTTTCAAAATAAGGATGAACTCCCATTTGATTCTCATGATTAGGTTGTAATCATTAGGCTCTCGGTCAAGAGTGGACCTTCCCAAAATCTTGTGACGTCTTGTCACAAACAAAACCATCAACCTGAAAAACACATCATGCAAGAAACATAGCTCGCTGACATATCATTTTTCTCTTTCAAAGAAAAAAAATTCACATCATGTGAATATCTCCATGTACTCTTACATATTGGTGTACAAAACCATCAACCAAACACAAGTCGACAAAACATGCCTCTTCAAACAACTGACTCTCAAGTCAAATAATAGAGCTCATGTACAAATTTACATATTTGTTGCATTTAAGTGTGTCAACATAACTCTACTTTCAACATCTTGCTTCATGCAACATGCACCATACTTTGAATTTGCAAAGAAATTCATGAAACATCAAAATACATGCAAGGCCTTAATTGGATAAGAAATCTAACCATCCGTTACCAAACCATTTCAATGGTGCTTGTTTTAGCTGCACTTCATCATCATGTGAATCATCTTGACCCTCATCGATTATGGAATCCTCTTTTCCATTCTTGTCATTATCTCTTTCCACCTTCTTCAAATGTTGTGGATGACTTGTTGGATACAAATTCCAACACTTGTCTACAAGGTGACCTTTCTTATGGCAATGAGTAATAAACAATTGCATCTTATTTTCAACATAATTTTCCTTGTCCAATGGGCCTTTGAATTTTTGCCTCATTTATTTAGAAAGTTTCATGTGCATGGATATCTTCTTCCAACATCCATAAACATTATGATTATTCAAACCACAAAAGGAACATGTGCAAGTTATTTTCCAAATCTTATGTGAATATTTACCATGTTTATCATAATCAAAAGCAATTTGATTAAAGGCAAATTTGTATCTTGAACATTCACCGTTGTCGCCTTCTTGAGGAGGTGAATTTGATGAGGTAGTGGCTCTCCTCTGAATACTAGCAATGAATTCAATGACTCTATAGCTTTCAACATCCTCTTATTTTACATTCTCATTAGTTGCATGATTATTAACATCTTCTTGCAAAGTGGGTGTCAAAATTTTCCATTCATCATGAACACAAACTTCACAAGCTTGAGAATGAACACGAAATAAAATTCCTTCTTGGAATAGCTTCATGTGCCTCCTTGGCTTTGGAGCATTCTCCATCATGTTTTCCATAACCAAGACCCAAATAATTAGGCCCTTCCTCAACAACATTTGGCTCAACTATGCCTTGTACTCAAATATGCCTTGTACATGTTTGCCTTTAACCCTTTACTTTCATAGCCCATTTTCGTCAAAAAATTGGACCTTATTCCTCTAGTGTGTCTCTCAAAAGCACGTACACATTCATTTTGAGAGGAAATTTAAGATAGAAACCAATAGCTAATTCTTCTAACTAACCTTGACTAAAATGAGCTAAATTGTACTTTGATACCAACTTGATTTGAATATGGACAAACTAGTTTTGTTGGGCTATCTCCCTCATCAGTTAAATAAAAATGTGTTTAGGATCGTCTAAAGTTAGCCAATTGGGAAGGGGTTTATGTGTCAATATTTAAGTGTATTTTGTTAGAAATTTATGAGTTAATTAGCTTTTAAAAACTCATGTGTACAACAAATAAAATGCAAAATTTTTATTTTGGAAATTTTTTTCCCTCAATCCAGATTCCGATCATTGGACATGTAAGAGGAAGAAAGAGGGAATTCACTTTTAAAATTCTAGACCTTGTCTAAACCAAAATAAACTAGAGGTTTGGTTTTCAAATACATTCACTTATTTGGAAAAGTTCTAGCTACCAAAAGTCCATATGCCAATCTACCTCCCAAGAAATTCATTTATTACACCACTGGTTAGTTTTTTGTCTTCCTATATTCTTTATCAACATCTTCTAGTGATTCTTGAAATGTGGATACTTAAATCCTTCCTAAAAATTTGAGCTCTAAAACGAGAAGACATACAAGGTAATTTTAAGTCATTCCTCTATCCAATTATAAAAACCAATTGAATATTTCTACATATTGATTTCTGTCCCATAAACTGTACAATATAGGTCAATTTTTTCTTTTAACTTATTTAAATATTTTTCTAACGCACAATTGTTCAATGGTCTGATAAAATTTCATTGATGAAGGCATGATTATGCCAATCCATGTTGCATATTTCCATTAACAATGTTTACTTACATGTAAAACAATGTTGTATTTGCTTTTATGTTATTTTGAGTTTGCTTTTAGTGCTGAAATTGGAATATATGATATTAATTTATGACTTGCAATTATAGCTGCTGAGATACTATTCTTTTTCTCTACTATATTGTTATTTCTAGTCCTCTGGGTGCTTTCTTCATTTTTTTTTGTTTTAACTAATTGAAGGGATTCATAATTCTATATTTTACCATATTTCTTGCTGGTTCCATGTAGATTTAATTGACATGTATAATAGGTGGTTTCTGTTTTTGGGATTTCTGTAAATTTTTTGGCACATCATATTGAATTTCTATAATTTGTGTAGGTCCCTAAAATTCAGATAGAACCTTCATTGAAAAATGTGAGGGGGATTTCAAATTCACATTGGATAACACCCTCCTCTGGGATAAAAAAGTTTAACAAACACAATAATAGAGAAACAATTAGTGCGTCACCAAAAGATGTAGCCTCTTCAAGGTATCATATACTCTCATCAAGGTCTAGCATGGACCTTAATGTCATAGCCTTCTTTTGCCTAAAATTAATGCAAATTTCCTTGCAATTTGGCTTGCAACATTCATAATTCATGCTCATGGAACATGATTGTGTTGCAATTGTGATAACATCTGCTGTATGCAGAAGCTTTAATAAAAAATGATTGAAAATGACTTTTTTGCTCTGTTTTTTTCAAGATATAAGGAAAATTACACCAAGTAGCTTCCAGCCTCATATGACCATCATGTCAAACTCATCTCAGGATATTGTCCAAGTAAGAGCCACTTAAGCAAGCAATCTAGTATGTACATGACTCTCCAATTTCAATTAGCAGCAATGACAGTTCTAAGTATGGTGCAAACATTGCTCTAGATCCTCAATGGGGCATGTTTGATGACAATAATTTGGGGAGTGAGAGAGGGAGATGGTAAGATAAAAAATTCAAGGAATCCACGGGAAATTGAAAAATATATAACTAATAAGGTGAAGACACTTTGTAACCTAAGAGAGAAACCTGTTAGGAAATGGGTGAAGTTGGTATTACACACCCAATTGGATAACCTCAAGGAGAAAACATTTCTCCCACTTTATTTGTTGGCATAACCTAGTAAGTGTTATTTACTAGCATGTATTTTGTAAAGGCCTTGACCTAGTTCCCATTCAACTCCATCCACCAGGTTGTAGAGGATTCTAAGCCTAATTTCATGAAAAGTAAGTTGGGGATGATCACATTGACTTTCTTGATGACATGTCTATAAATATTAACTACCTTGAACTATTTTTGTGTAGGGAAAGAGACACATTCCCATTTCTGAGCATGAAAACGTTCTTTGATATTGTTAATGCCTCTAGTGTTTACTTCTACAAGTTCTATAGGCAGAGTCTGTAAAGGGCCAGGTAGCCTCTGGATCTCATCTTTTATGAAAGGTGACATATCTAGTAAATGCCCCTACAGTCAATCTTTGGAATGGATCTAAATAGAAGTTCTTCATTTTAGTATCCATAAAACACAACAACTTTAAGATAAAATATGTACATGTGTCATTTCTCCCATAAACTAAAGTGTATAAGTTGCTTTGAAAGTTGTGTTCTACATAATCTGTGTACACTAAATTACAAATTGATTTTCTAAAATCTATTGTGTAAATGTCGACCAATAGATATATATCATGGAGGATGAATAACGAAGATCAGTCGAATCCCATATGGAGGTTCAGGGATCGGGGGATGTTCACGGTATTTAAATATAATCTTAAATATCCATACATGTGTGTACATATGGAATTGATTTTTTATTAACTTTGTGAGTTAAATTAGTTGTTAATAAGTTTCATATTTTAATTTTTAGGAGGTAAGAGGAGAAGGGTTTCTACTCCATCCATGGAGCGTGCCCATGGTTCAACAGGTCGAGGCATGGTTCACGCAATTTAATCAATGAATATATATATGTATTTATATGTACACATGAATGTATTTTTCAATTGATTATAAATTAGTATTTGTGCATGAAGCTTCTCCCTCATCTCAAGAGGTTGGTGGTGGTTTAAATCCATCTAGAGGGCCATCAATGAGTGGTAGCAGGTTGCGTGAAGGGGGTGATATTTATTCCCTCGAAGGAAAATCAATGGCTGCTGGTTCTCAGCAGGGTCATTTTGGGTCTGGTTCTCAGCAGGGTCATGTTGGAGAAGATGCTAACCAACAACGTCAAGGTTGCCATCAATTTCAATATTTTTTCATTAAATTTGTACAACTTTTTACACGTGTTTTTTCTAATATACGAAATTTTATATATATTGATGCAGAGGCCGAAAATGTTCGAACTAGTGGTCAAAATAGACGCAGGGCAGCTCACTACATTTAAGAAGAAGGTTGTCAACCCAACACAACTTATCCGGCCAAGATTACTGATATACCATGGGAAACCAAAATGGCGGAATGCACCTTACAAAGGTGTGAAATACTTCATGCAAAATTGCAAAGAGATCTCGTGGCTTTGTCTCTACCTGCTGAGAGTCGACAAAGCCTTGAAATAGTTACACATTCATTGGGTGCAATGGTAAATGTGTATAGAAATCTTGGGCCAACAACTGATTCATTTGTAAAAATGATGAGAAAGAGAAAAGAAACAGTAATGGGTCCAGATAAATGGGAGGACATAAAACAAAAAGTTACAAAAGAAGTGGCCAAGTCAATGTTTAATTACAAGGAAGGGCCAAAAAGAAAAATGTTGAAGGTGCAGTGTTTCAAGCACCCAGACATAGCTCGTTATTTGTATGATAGGCACCTTGCGGCCTATGGAAGGCTCCCATGGAATGATGAGGTTCCTGTTTATTTTGCACAAATGTTTTATGCAGAATTTTTTTTGGGTATGAAACCCAACTACAATGACCTTCCATCAGAATTTTTTGGCTCAGGGAAAGGTCGATTATATGACCGTAAGGGTGCTAAGCGAGATGTGGAATTGCCTCGCCCTGAGCCGCCATTGGTGAGTCGACCGTTTCGGGTCGAAACTCTGCGGTTAGAGATGGATGCGACTTCTCAAATAAGTCGAGAAGCAAGGGATGTTATAATCGACAATGTTCATAGCGGATTGGGTGGAGTCGATCTTTGTTTAAATCGACAAAGAGCACATGAAAATGCACGTGCCAATTTTGTATATTATACAGATGAGGAGATTGACAACATGAATGTTGAAGATCTCCGAATATATGCAAAAAATTGTCGCAATGGTTTGCAAGACCTAATTTTTCATGAGGAAGAGGGCATCGGAACGGTATGTGTTAGTGACCTTAGGGTTTGAAATTATTTTAACATACATATACATGTGTACAATCTGTAATAAATACATGTGTATGTATATGTATACATTTATTTGTATGTGTACATTAATCTAACAAAAATGTATGATTATATGTTAAAACACCATTTGCAGTTCTCACACATGATGCGTGACGAAAATGTTAATATCACGTTCAGGACCTCTGGTTCAAACAATGCAGATGGGTCTGACCATCAAGATATGTTGGCAAATGTTAGTGTTTTTTAAGTGACTTTAAAATAAATAATTGCGCACACATGTACATGTATGTATATATATAATTTGATAAAATGTTTTAACAGATATCGATTCCGTCCGATGTTTGGGGGATGGAGGTACCTTCTTCTTCCTTGGGAGATGTACCTTCTACTTCCTTGGGAGATGAGCCACAAGTATGGACAATTTTTCACAAGTTTAAAATTTATGTTTAAAAGTTTTATATATATATATTCTACCTCAAAAAGTTCCATTAAAAATTGAGATATATATATATATATATATATATATAGAGAGAGAGAGAGAGAGAGATCTATATTTTGAGTTATTTAAAAATTTTTGAATTTAGGTTCCTATAGAAGATTTCTTTAATCCGCGGACTCTAGCAACGGAGATAGGAACATCCACAACATTTGAACAAGTTGTCTTTAGTTCCTTTTTTTAATATTATTGAAAATAAGTTTATATATGTACATGTGCATTTTCATTTGAAAGTTTTTAATATATATATATATATATATATATATATATAACTTTACATGTATATTGTACAGTTTACTGCTACAAATGTTCCTATGGGAGAACTTGTTCATCAA
Organism: Pinus albicaulis; assembly: GCA_034641835.2. NCBI lineage: Eukaryota > Viridiplantae > Streptophyta > Pinopsida > Pinales > Pinaceae > Pinus > Pinus albicaulis. The sequence continues at coordinate 107,131,543 of CM076580.1, read as the reverse complement.
ATGGAGAGGGAACCTTATGAGGTATTGCATGATTTTTTTGTTATATTTTGTTTTTTACATGAAGTTATAGACATATATATTCTCATTCATTTTTAAAACATCAAATTTTAATGTTCAAGTACATGTGCATTGTGTATGTAGGTTTCCCATGATGCTTCACATGATAGGGCGCAGACTGAGACCCTGATAGGAAAGACGCTAGATCCGTCTCTATTTGATGGACATGATTTGTAGATTTGATTTCAAGATTTAGATGGTCTTAAAATTTGTTTAACTTGATACAGTTTGATACTTGTGAGATCTACAATTTTTGGACGTATTTTATTACATTGTTAATATAATTTGTTTTATTTAATTTTTGAATGGTTTTAGTACTTTTGGCATGTGAATGTGAAGTAATGTTGTCATATGAACTACATTTGGCATGTTATGTAATGACATGTGTTATAATTTGTTTTGTTTTTTAAATTTAAGTTTTGGATGCTTGGAGTACATTTGGCATGTGAAGTAATGTTGTGATCTATATTTTTTTGTTAAATTAAAAGTTAAAAGTTTTGGATGGTTTCAATCTACATTTGGCATGTGATATTTAATGTTAAATGTTTTTATTGGATAGTTGAATTATAATTGGCATGGCATGTGAAGTTTTTAAAACTCTAGTTTTGGATGGTTTCAATCTACATTTTGCATGTGATATTTAATGAACTTTAAATGTTTAATGTTTTAATGTTGCACGATATATAATCAAAAGGTTTTTAAAACTTAAAGTTTTGGATGGTTTCAATCTACATTTGGCACATGTGGTATATAATGTTAAATGTTTCTATTGGAGAGTTGTTCACTATAATTGGCATGGCATGTCAAGTAATGTTGCACAAATCCCTTTTGGATGGTTGAAGTACATTTGAAATTTTAAGATTGCTTTCGATCTCTACATGTAGTCTTGTTTGAATGAAAAAAATTCCAATAGGAAGAACATAGCTTTTCAATGCAACTAACCATGTATCAATTGAGCGCTAATTGAAAAAAGAGTTTAAAGAAGTAGATATATGTACAAATTATCCCTTTAATTTTGATTGGAAATATAAGTCTAGTACATATATATGTTTGTTGAATTTGGGTCAATGTCGTTAATGCACGCAAATAGGTAGCCTTGTTCATTTATTTACATTGTGGAAACTTTTTACCAGAAAATCCAACTAGTTTTTCATCAATGCAAATAGAAAAACTACTTGGAAAAATTAATTGCATTCTAGAACATATCTAGATCCAATACAAGTAACATTTTTCATCAATGCACATTGAACATATCCGACCATTGGACAAACAAATTTTGCACTATATTTTCAATCAGGAATAGAGATGTGGGTCAAATCCCACCAAAATTCGGAGAAGTGCTCCGAGTCTCTTGTCTGAAAGGAATTTTCGTACAAAACTATACTGCAGATGATTTATTTACATTGTGTCCATATTTTTTACCAGAAAATCCAACTAGTTTTTCATTAATGCACATAGAAAAACTAGTTCCAGTTAATTGCATTCTAGAACATATATATTGACTACGTAAATAATTTTTCATCAATGCACATAGTAAAACTAGAACAATTAATTTCATTCTAGAACATATATATATATATATATATAACATTTTTCATCAATGCACATGTATAGAGAAGCTACTTTCAGTTGATACTAGAGCACGTGCTTGTACCCAAACAATTTGTACATGTGCAAACACTTGCACAAATAACATAAGCAGCTCAATTTTTAGTTGAGTATTGGAAGTTCTAATACATATTTAATCCAAAGAGAATAAATTGTTGGAAAATTCACTTAAAAAAATTCTAATGGAATTCCATCTTCAATAATCCGTTCATGATCAGATTTTGACATTTTCCATCTCTTAATATTCGATTTTTTCTTTGATTGAACTTCTATCAACTTTATGCGTGTTGCACACACCAAGTGACTATATTGACAACTTATGGAATCAGGTTCATAGTCTTCAAAGTAAACAAAGTCTCCACTTTGATGAGTTTGTCTGAAAAAATAACCTTTCAGTATAATAGACCCTCTGTCATATTGAAATCCGTGATCATTATAGTTTTGTAATAATTTCATTTTTCGTTCAGTACAACGCATCAAATAATACTTCACATTTTCATCGTTGTCAATAGGTGCAATTACAGCAAAAACATCTCCTGCACAATAAAATAAACTTAACAAAATTATACATATTTAAATTTATTTCTAGATATTTAAATCATTAGAAAGTAATTCAAATGTTACCTTCTCTAACAAGATCAGAAACTCGATCACCATCGGATGATATTGTAGTTTCCTCTGATTGCATTTTTTCAAACATTGCAACAAACATTTTTCCCTTTGTATTTAGCTCTGTATGTTTCCAATTGTTCACATACATTTTGTTTTCACAAACGTCATTGGATTTTTTGTTGTCTATGCAAACATCACAAAAACAAGAATATTTTCTTTTATCCAATGCAAACACATTTCTGGACGACTTTGTTTGAATTGAATGCAATTTTTGAGTCCCTTTTATTGTTTCAACGTCACTTCCAATTGATCTATCTAAGTCTTCGATTCCAATATGCCAGAAAAACCTTTATATGGAAAATTAGAAGAAGAATTTGTAGATATGATATCAAAATACAATCAAAGATAATCATTGCATGATAAATGTACAATGTTTAAAATTAGATTTCCAATATAAATTAAATTGAATGTAACTTCGCACTTCCCTTGATGGGTTAGTCTCATAGCTTAGAGCAGCGATGCACCATTGAATAACTTCTTCAGCGTTCACAAGTCGGCTTGCAGAGTGGTTCATTTGATATCTTCGAAGTGCTCGTTTTATGCATGCTCCTGCACCGTCATGTTCTCCTTTTCCATGGCCAGTCTCAAAGAAATTCCAACAATTTTTAATGCAGGTTTTCTTATGAAGACAACACAAAGAATGATCATGCAGATTTGAATTGGCCTGCGCATCCGTCTGACCATATCCAATGTTCATTGAATGTTATTCCATGATTTTTCAATGAATCATAAATTTTTCCAAAACAATGTTGTACAAAACATGTATCATGTGTACGATCGTCACTGATATAAAATTGATATTCTTTAATGGTATGTCGATTTTCACTCGTGCTTTCTATATGATCAAAATTTTGTTCAGCATGTCTATAAAGAATATGGACGAGCATGGAGACTTGGTCAAAATGATAGTATTCACTCTGAATTTCTTTTTGTGGAACAAATGTGTAGTTTTCTGCAAAATCAATCACTGACAAAATGGTCCCTAGTGGAAAAAATTCACGAGATTTTTTGAATTGCAAGTCTTGCCATCAAGCTCTATGGGAATGCTTGGTGTATTTGTAAATTTCTGCCTCAAACTTTCTCAAGAAGTCTATCAGAAAAATTTCGTCTTCTAGTAATTCAATTCTTTTAACACTATTTGCACCTTGAATCGATGTATCAATATATTCATATCTCTTCCATTTCACTTTCATGTTGGACAATGATTGATCATTTATATCAATACGATATTTGTTTTGAAATTTAGTCAAATTTCCACAATCATCACATTTTTTGCCACCAACACATTTCTTTTTGTAAAATAGTTCATCGCTTTCTCTTTCACATAGAATTTGAGATATGAAATCACGGATAGTGGAAGGAGGAGGTGAATCCTTCCATAATGTTCTATTGAAATCAAGGAATGTGTCATAATATAACTCAAATTCCACATGATAACGGCAACAACAAGTGTCGCGTACGGTGATAGGTTTTACATACCATGGTTTTTGTTGAACAAAAGCATTGAGTGAAACATGAATTTGATGATTCTCTTCTTTGAACTTGTTGAATAACTCTATCTGAGTGGTTTCCAAGAAATATTTTTCATGTTCTTCGTACTGATTTCGTGTTATTCTTCTTCGCATCACATGCCTTGCAGTTGGCGAAACACGCGAATTTTTCTTCCAATATTCATATATTATTTTTTTAACATTTTCTCCAAGTCTATATTTGTATGGTTGCCTACAAATAGCTCTCCAACAAGCAAGTTCATCATTTACATCTATTTGCAGCTGAAATTTCTGATGTTTGTGCAAATTTTTTCGCAAGGTTCCCAGTGTTCGTGCCATAGATGTTACCAAACGATTCTCTTGAGTACTTGATGAAACCATTGCCATCTGTATTCCTCTATGTACAATTGAAACATCTGTCTCTCTAGATATCTTAATTGAATTTATAGCACTACTCATATTTTTTATCACATCTTCTTTCATTTTTTTATCTTTGGTTGATTTTCGAATACCCAATAGTGTCGTAGCTTCTTTTAATTTCCTTAATGATAGGAGACCTTTCAACATTTGAGCCTGAACTGTCACCCGCTCATTTAAGAAATATTTTTCAAAAATGCAGTTAACACGATATCGTATAACATGGTCAGGTTTTTATCTCCATATGTGTGAGTGTCAACATTTTCTAACATCTCATTATCGATAGTGATTTCATCTGTACATATTCAAAAAAATAGTACATAATAAATAACTAAATTAATAAATATATCTATAATTTCAATGATATGTGCATGTGTTTAATATATATATATATATATACCCTGTGATTCAATTTCTTTATTTGGATTTATTTCAATATTTTCACCATCTTCAATCATTGGTTCAATATCTCTTTCACTTTCTCTTTCAAAATTTTGTATCTCATCATCAATGTTTTGAGGAATATGTATGTCTGTTTACATTAAACAAAATATTTTTCAAATTAGTTCATCAAATAAAAATTAAGCCTCACATTTTACATTAGGAAAATTTTAAATATATCAATAGATTATAATGTTTACATTTACATACCTGCTTCAATTTCTGCTTGAGGTTGATTTTCTTTTTCAATATTTTGAGGAATATCTCTGTCTGTTTACATTAAACAAAATATTTTTCAGATTAGTTCATCAAATAAAAATTAAGCTTCACATTTTACATTAGGAAAATTTTAAATATATCAATAGATCATAATATTCACATTTACATACCTGTTTCAATTTCTGCTTGAGGTTGATTTTTCTCTTCAATATTTGAGAGGGCTTCTAACTTTCTTTTGCGAGATTGTCTCGTCTCTTCTCTACGTTCCTCAGGGTCTTTTTTTCAATCATATTTTCTCGCACAAGTTCTTCGATTTCCCATGATAATAGGGTATGAAGTTCAAAAAATTTCCTTCAAAAAATTAGACAATAACTCAATTACAAAAAATATCACAAAAGATTTAATTTAAAAAAATTTAGTTTAAATTTTTTGCAAAAAATACATACTCCAATAAAAAACACTTACTTTAAAAAATTCGAGAGAAAAATGTCTTATAAAAATGAAACGAAGCTCAAAAGATTTACTTCAACTCAAAACACGTACATACCTCCAAGAAATGTCTTTTGAATGTACGTCCAAAATTTTTTTTAAGTCCAAAACAATTAAAATCAGGCCGCCTCCAAGAAATGTCTTTCAAAAAAATTCTTTAAACCCAAAACAATTCTTTGCAAAATCAGTTTGCTTCCAAAAAATGCTCTTAAATTCAAACTTTGAAGAAAAGTTTTTAAACCCAAACCAAGATCTTTGTAAAATCAGATGAAATGTGCGAAATGTGCGAAAATTGTGAATGATTTCCCGACAATTTATATTGCCACGAAATGTGTTTTAGTAGGGGCTCCGCAAAACTTTCCGGCCGATGGAAAGTCATACAAAAGTTCGGCCGAAATTTTGATTAAAATTTCGGCCGAACTATTAAGTCGTTAGACTTAATGAGCCGTTGGCGCAAAACATAGTTCAGCCGAAATTTTAATCAAAGTTCGGCCGAACTAACGCGTCACTAGTTACGCAAAAACCAGGCTCTGAATACGTTTCTGCAACTTTGGACTGATTAAACTCCATGAAAGGTTTTTAATTAACTGTCAGAACCAAGACAAGCATTTTCAAAATTGAATCTACTTTCAGGAAATATAACTTTTATGGAATTTCATAAACGTTTACTAATTTTAATTATTTTTCTAATAAAATGGGTGCAAACAATTTTTGAGGGTCATTGTGATTCAGTGAAATAAAAATTTTGTATCTCCCAAAATTCATTGTAAAAAAAATTGAAAAAATTATGGGGCATTACATTGGTCCGTCGTCTCTAATGGGTAGCTTTTAAATTTTTAGTTTATAACTTATATGTTAAGAAAGTTTTTGCGTGCCAAAACATATCCAAAATATGCAGTTTTTCGTATTGGACCAGTTCAAAAAATTCTAGTAATTATGATATGCATCCATTGGCTTTGTAAATATGACGAAACCAAAGTAGACTCTGTCTAGATTGTTGTAACATATTTTGTTTTCTCAAAAACACAAATTTTCAATGAATACAACATTGCGTCATAACATGACTTCTTATGAATCCTTTGATTGTTAAGAAACACACACTCAAAGAAACGCTAAGTTGACATATCAAATCTGCATAAAAAAATTTCAAAAAATAAGTAATAGAAAGCTAACAAAATTTCTCACAACTTTTATTTTTATCGCAAATTGAAATTCTACACAGAAAAATTGTTATAGTTTGTAGAAAGTTGAAGAATCGAAAAAAATGAAATTTTTTTCTCAAAAAAGGGCAAAAAGTGTAACCCAGCTTCAAATTTTCACAATTGAGTGAATAAAAGTATAATAATAAATTAAAATCAATTTATTTTAATTTTGTAATTATTTTTCAATTTACTATAGTTATAAATTATAAATTTATATCGAACTAAATTTAATTAAAAATAATAATTAATTTTGTAATTATTATAAAATAAATAAAAATATAATATTAAATTAAAAGAAATATTTTGTTTTAAATTTATCTAGTAAACAAAAATTAAGTAATCTTTTATATTTATAAATTAAAATCAATTTATCTAAATCTTAAAATAAATCAATCTAAAATAGAAATTTAAAGAAGTGGATCTAATTAAATACATATCAAAGTACATAGCTTGATATTTATTAAATAATACACAACAAAGGGCATTCTTATATCCATTGTCCATTGAGGCCAGAATATTTAGGAACCCATAAATATGGTGAAGTCAAATAGTTAACCTTGATTGACCTAGCTCATGTTTAACCGACCCTAAAATATTCTAAAAATAAAAAATAAACGTAAAATCAAGACATATAAGGATATTTTAAAATCAATCAATCTTTTATATTTATAAACTAAAATCAATTCATCTAAATTTAAACCTACTAAACATAAACCTTAACCAGAAATTTAACCTTAAATCTAAATCTTAAACCTTTTATATCTATAAACTAAAATCAATTCATCTAAATGTTAAACCTACTAAACATCAACCTTAACCAGAAATTTAACCTTAAATTTAAATCTTAAACCTACTAAACATCAATCTTAACCAGAAATTTAACCTTAAACCTTAAATATACTGTGCATTACATATCAAAATATATAACTTAATGTATACATTAAATAATACATAACATTGAATCACTTGCATCAAAATGTTTTGAGTAAGTTTATTATCAAACAGCATATTGAAGTGAAATAAAAGTCTAACCTATAGAATTATATTATACTAATATCTAACAGTATATTTAAGTGAAATAAAATTCTAACCTGCAGAATCATACTAATATGTGAAATTCTAGCCTTACTTAACATGCCTAAATTCAAGAGTCTATACTAATATCTAAAATTCTAGCCTTACTTCACAAGGCCTAGATTCATGAGTCCCCAAGCGGTGTGAGGCCAGGATTTCTCCTTGGCCTTCATCAGTAGCACCCTTGTCCATGCAATCCACCCTTCCCATGACATCCTTTTGTCCCAAGTTGTACCCCACTCTAACATTAGACTCAGCGCTGTCTCTGCTTCCATCTCTATTTCATCATATCTCCCCTGGGAATTGTATATTTGAGCCATAACAACATGGGGGTCTCTTATGAAAGGATTAAGTTCACAGACTTTTACAAAAAGGGCTTCAACCTTTTTATTGTTCTTCTCCCCAGGGGGCAAACTACTAGCTTCCCAATACAAATCTCTGGCATTCACCTGATCTGATGGATTCTGAACAGCCCTGCAGTGATTAAACACAGGGGGGATCACAAGCTCTATTTCTTCAAAACCCCTCTTCTTATTCTCCTCTTCTCCATTCTTTCTTTTTCCTTCTTCCCTCTGGAACAGTTTCTCCTCCCTTCCAATCAAAGTATAGAGAGCCCCCATTCGAGAAACGGAATTCATCCAAAGCCCAGGCTTGATTTCGCCAGGCCACAGAGTAGTCGATTCACCCCCACTGTAATCCGCAATTCCATTGGTGTTATCAAACAGATTGTCCTGAAAACTGAACATCTGGTCAATAAAATCTGCCATGGTCATGAAGAGGAATATGGCAACCAATCCTCGGGGAACCTCAACATCCTCCCCACTTCTGATATGCTTCACTCACACACCGTCAGCAGGCAATACCTTCTGTATTTTTCTTCTCCATTCGGGCAAGAAAAACCCTTCCATCTTCTCCTGGAACTGGGTTTTGTGAACCTCAAACTTGTCATGGATTTCACCAAGCCAGTTGCCATTTTGGTCATCTATTTTTAATTTCTAGAGCTCCAAATCCTCTGCCTCGGCTTCTTTCATGGATTTCTCTGATTCTTTGAGGCCAAAGACTAATTATTCATCAGTAAAATGAAAGAGGAGATCATCATGAATGATGGGTTGCTTGGGCACAATACAAAACATGTGCACAAGCTCTTCCGCAGTATCTCTGATGAGATCTCTCACTTTTTGCCTATCAACGCCGGGCTGAAAAATTGCAAGATTAACATAAGAATTTGAGTATGCAGAATGTAATAAATCGCACCTGGCAACAGAATGAGCGGCGTTCCATAGTTTGAGAATTCGATAAACACCCATCAGATGACTGAAGAAGTTGTCATCCCTGTGCTAGCACTCAGAGGCCCCCGCTTGTCTCAGTGCTCTCATGAAAGGGTAGAGGCCCCCATCATACGCTTCTCTCAGAAACGGCCTTGCATGCTCCAAAATCGCTGGAAGCTCAAAATTCGCCATTGCTTGCTGTTGCGAAGAACAGATATTATTACAGGGGATTGGAATTGCAAGCGAAGTTGTATGAGTTGGGTAGAGGAGGCATATTGTGAACGAGGAGGAAATCACAGAATATATATAGGGTTACACTCCGTGAGAGCGATAGACCTTCACTGCGTAAACGGTTGGAAGCTGTCAATTCGCCATTGCTAGATGTTGCATTATGACAATAGGATGGATTTTGTCTTATTAATATTATTACCTCATTGGTTGTTTTAAATCCATTAAAACACTTCAATATATTTCAATAGAGTAGGAATTTGGAAATGTATTCAAGTATGAGGAGTTTTGGCAGCGCATTATATTAGATATTATTTTGGGGATTCAATTGCTCTAAGTAATTCATTCATCTATGATCATTTCCATGAGAGGTAGTCGTAATTGACTATTTTCTCATGATTTTTGAATAGTCCACTTAGCACTCATTCTCATTGCATCGGGTGATGCTCATAGGGGTGAAGAAGTCCATGGTAACTCGGACTTCCTGGGAGATCACCCAAAACTCTTGGCTTAAGCCCACTTAACTCTGGAGTTTTGCCACACAATCAAGCCCGCTTAGCTTGCTACCCCATTTAAAGCTTGATTGTAGACAAAGAACATGTAGGGTTACATCTTTGCATCGAAATTTTACACGCGGTGAGAACGATAAAACCTTCATTGCGCCATTGCCAGAAAAAAAAAAATATTATTACAGTATTGTCTTAATAATATTATTATTAATATAAATTATCACAATTATGTTAATAAATCCTATGAATATAAGTCAATAGGTATATATCAACTTCATGTACAACTATATTCAAAAATATGGTTCATAAATGTCAATGATATATAACAATCACATTAATAATTATGAGGTGTATGATAAAAATTTAATATTAATATTAATATTATTTAATATTTAATTATAATATTAATATTTAATTTTAAAAGATAAACACTATTTATTTTAATAAATAAATATAATTAAATATAAGTGAAGTAATAAAAAAAATTATGTGTACCAAATATCTATTTTATTATTTTAGTACTTTAATATGAAGTTATTGAAAGAGGTAAGTTTTTCTTCAATATATTAAGAAGGAAAAGCACAATTAATTCTTGATCATATTTTTAAAAGAGAGAAACTTGTGAATTATAATTCAATTTTCAAAGAGAACAAAATATTATAGAAAATGAAAAAAAAATTATATGTAAATTAATTGAGGCAAGCTGTTCATTCTACAACCCAGTATGAGGGGATGTGTGGGATGTATAAGTTTGTTCGTGCTTGTGCTTGAGTTGAGTTGACACTCACCTCTTTAAAATAAAAATAATCTAGCAATTGCACCATCATCAAATGTTACAAAAGAGACGCCATAAGATTCTTGAAGAGATCCAATTAGTAAATTCTTTAATTTATTTTCTCTGCTCTCTCCTAAAATCTTATAATCGTTGAAGTTGAAATATGAAAAATATTAACCTTTTCATTATTTTCACATAGGCGACTCCTAAGCTTATGTTTAAGTTGAAATATGAAGAATATTAGCCTTTTCATTATTTTCATAGAGGCGACTCCTAAGCTTATTCTTCAGATCATGGGAATTAAGGGGCTGACATTATCACACGTCAAAAGCCATTTGCATGTCTATCTTTCATGAGCATGATTTCTCAGCTTCCAGGATCCTTACGTTGTTGTCATAAGGCGAATAGTTTAGTATGTCGTACACCGCAATATTCCTTGTGCGAATGTTCCGAGTTTTGACAGGGGCATTGTAGAGTAAAGTTTGTCTGTATTGTTGCTGCAGGTTTATCGAAGTGTGAAGAGCGACGAAAACATTAGCCATGGTTAGTACTCATCTATATCAGAAATTGAATATATTTTTACTGTCGTAATCTATCTTAATCTGAATTCTTTAATCCATAAACACATAATAAATTCAAGATCAAATGAATCTAAACCATATAAATTTAAAATGATTCTCTACACACATAAATAATAAGTTTGCTTTCAGCCTCTCCCCCACCCTGAGCACATTACTTTCCAGGTGCAACAGAGGTTTCTGCATAATCAATAATAGTAACTTCAGCCTTATATGCTTTGAGCCTTTCCTAAGGTTGACAACCTTACTTTGTAGGTTCAACAAAGGTTTCTGCCTCATTTGTATTGGTAACTTCAGTCTTATACTATGTCATTAGTGCAGAATCTGAACCAAAAATGATTGGAAAGATATTTGACATGCAGCACTCTCAAAATACCCAAAATAATCTGGGCAACCACTCAGAAATTGGCTCCTTTCACAGAATATTGAATCAGTCCCTTATTGCTAATGCATGCTCATGCAGCAGGTATATTCTAATTTTTAATTCTATATTGTAACCATTGATACTGTAACTACAATGTACACAATGAATCATTTGGGTTTTTTTCTCTTCAGTAGTGATTTGAAGGAAGTCTTTACTTTTATTGTAATCGAATGATTACTGAAAATGGTTCCCCTATCTTTCATCTAGCTATTTCATTTTATAATTGACATTCACTTTTCTGGTATTGATGAAAAGAGTAAACAAATGCCAAAATCTGATGAATTTGACAAATCTAGATTAGAAATTTGCAGTACCAGTGGAAGTTTCTTTACCATCCCTGGGATGAAAAACAATGCAGAAATTTTTTAAAAATAATCCCAATGTGGGAATGGTATGGCTGTTGCCAATTTTATTGCAAATTAACACCATTTGTTTTTCTCTAAAGTGCGTTATGAGTGCTCCTGTGGGGTTTCGCCCTGTGATCCTCGTTCTCAAAACCTTTTCCTTACGTGATAATCATTTCAGTAGTTCACGCACAGAAGAAGAGGCTAGTAACTCAGACAAACAATGGCCTGAAGCAACTTCAACACAACACATTGTTTAATATATCTCCAGTTAGTATATATTTATAGTTCAGATAATTCTACAGAAATATAAATTATCAATTTGAAATAGATATTTCCAAATTCTTATATAAGACCGAGCATGGCCATAATAGGCAGATGCTATAGTAATTAAATAATGGTATATTATCTATTAACCATATTGCAATGTTCTTCAAATTTGATCATTTTCCAAATTCCTTACGTTTAACAAATACCAGCGTAGTAAAAAGGTATTCCATCATGGTTTCACAGAGAATCAACCTCTCCAGAAAATATAGATGCGTGCAATCTTACAACAGCAACATGTCAGCATATTTTGATGCAAACATTTAGCCATTAACTTCAGGGATCGACATAGAATTACAAACTAGAATTTATACTTACAAGCATCTTCAAGGACAATATTTGAACAATTTGAACCTGGCAACTGTGCAAAGTACTTACATTTGTTCCTAGAACAACCTCAACAGCCAATTCTAAGAATTTCCAAACAAATGACAATGTGCATGTAACAATTTCTTGCATTAAAATTGCAACAAAAAAAATCATAAAGCAATTTCACCTTCTGCTACAGATTTAATGAGAAGAGCTCAAGAGTTGCTTTCTCTAGCTGCAATAGACTTCTGAAGGCACTCAAGAGAAACATTTCAAATTAAGATATTTAAGACCTCTTAACCAAAATATTCTAAGGCTCAAGACACTATCCAAGTAGTGTGATTTTGGAGTCCTTAATACAGTTGGGAAAAGATAAATCGAATTATTTGCATGCAGTTTGGTAGTGAAACATCCTGCTGTAGATGGAAAGAATGAATTCATTTAATGCAGTAAGTTCTACTTTCATAATTTTTAGAAGCCCACAACACTTACCAAAAAGGTCTACAACCTGCAACAAATCAAGAAGATAATAGTTCCATGCTTTTCTTTTGAAACATTAATTTGTAGAAATAAATAATACATCATTTTGACAATAATACATTAGTTTGAAACATTAGAAATCTATGCGCGGACATTGTTTTTGTGAAAACAACTTTCAAACAAAGTAGGGATTATTTGGAGACTCCCAGTTTATAGATTGTTACAAGTATATCTTAACAAATTTGGTTCTTTAAGCATGGAGACGTTTGAACCTTTGTTTCTTTTTTTATTGCTTTTAATGCTTAATAAATCCTAAGTTAAGATGAGTCTACACTGGTGTAGAAACAACATGAGCATCCCATGAGCATCACTATTGATATAGATTCAAGGAAATCATTCAAGATAGGGCAAGGCTTACCATCAAACATAATAGAATGCAGCATGCTGCTCCAGGAAATATGGAGTACCACCATTGCAGGTGTTGAAACTTTGGTCCATCAATAAAAAGTATAGGCAGTCCAACAGCTGCAAACAATGCCCCAAATTTTAGATATTTTATAAGGATATCAAATCAACTTTGTGTCACAGGACCAACATCAAATTGAAATGAAAACAACAAATTGAAGCGAATTTGATTGAAAATGCAACAACAGGTTTAAGTGAAATTGATTCCAAGTAATATGATATTGTATAGATACAATTTCCAAGAATGAGATAAATGAATGGAGACACACCAGGAGGATGGAAAGAACCAGAATATCATGAATGCCACATATGCAACTAGGGAAACACTGCGGGCAACCCAACTTGGGCCAAAAACAGCTAATGCAATCACTCCAAGTGTTGCACATCAAATATGAGAAACAAACATATTGTATTTCTGCATATGCAGTTCAAAATCAAAGTTGTAGTAAAAAATTCTCAAAAAAGGCCTGATTGTCTATTTCTTGTATTAGATGGTTTAATATAGTATTGATTGTACCTGAGAAATTCAGTATGTTTACAGTAATTTTAGAGCTGGTGTTTAAGTCTGCGTTTAACCAGATCACTCTTGGAATTTTGATTTCTACTTTCTTTGAGATATTGCTCAAAATAGAAAATTGGATCATAAATGTTTAAAGCCTACCTGTGTTTCCGGTGAGGTTGGAGCAGTAAACAACACAACAAAAACAACACCAAAGGGAGCAATTGTCAATTTCATCCCTTTGGGTGCAATCATAATATCTATGAGTTCCATGATTGTTATTGCTACAAATGCCCCTCCACGTATAAATGGAATAAGTTGAGCCAATCTACAAGATTTTAGGCCCCAAGAGAAAAACAAAACTTTGACAATATTGATTGACCTGGACAATGAGCCTTCTTTGAGTCACAAAAGACCAACTAGTGAGGTCCCTCATAATTTCTAGATCTATCAGATATATCTCTATGAATTTCAATATGACCTCCTATTCAGGAAAATTTTAAGGAAATTTTCCAATGCAAGAGATCAACTTAAATCAACTTATGAACTAATTCCTGCTTTTTTGTAGACTAAGTAGAGAAGATTTGTGTGCTTCGTACTGAATCTGTAAAACATTACTTAAGTGACAATGAAGCCTCTGGCTCGGATGACAGCCTGAACAGAACAACGAACTGTAACCAGCCATGATCAGTCAACAAACACATAAAAACCCTACAAAATACCTCTAATTAAATAAAATATACCTCGATTGAATTCGAAAATGAGAGCACTATGACATCCTCGTGCCCGACATCGACGGCTTTGAGGCGTGCGGTGCATGCAATAACCATCGCTTGAAGCTGCGATTGTGTGAGCTCATACTTTCCAGATACCACAATGGCTCTCTGGTTTGGAAATTCCTCAACAACTTTACAGAGCAGGGAATTCAAGCTGATCATACTGACTGCACTCCCTTCGATTTAAGTCTTCTCAGGCACCGTGACACTGGAATTTTCATTGAGCTCCATTTGGATACCAAAAGAGATGCGGAACTTCTGCAATATAGAGGTGAAACTTCTCATCTATGACTTTATGGCTGGACGGTTATCAAGCGCTCGATGGGCAGAGAACATCTGAGAAATAATGGCGATAAAAGCTCAACCCAGCAGACATTAATAATTAAAGGTATAGGATATGGTGGAAGACATTAAGATTTAGTTAGTTAGGTTGAAGGAGGCATTGGATCTAATGTTCTAAAACATTTCAATCATCTAACATTTCATCCAATGGCCCAAACACGGACAGAGTGGCAGCCATAAAAGTTGTTTTCAAATAATAACGCCTTACGACATAATTATACTATAAATTGAAAAATAATATTGCCTATAATAAAAAACAATGAATACTTTGTAAAGTAATTAGAAGTAAAAGAAATGTATGAGTAAGATTCTTAAACCTTATGCTTTTCAAAATTATTTCATCGAGAGATTTAAATAAATTATTTGAAGATCTATGTCAACTAATTTATGTTAAAATAAAAATTTTGATGTTGTATATAAAAAATATTCAATTTGGATTATCAATAAAATATTTTAATATGAATATTTAGAATTCTTTATGTAATAATCACATACAAAAACATTGTGGATGTTGTTCTAACCAACCAGTGTGGTTCATCATCACCTAGTCCACCCCGGTTGGTTTGAAAAGCATCCACAATGTTTTTTGCATGTACCCCTCCACAATGTTTTTTGCATGTATAAATTGAAAAATAATATTGCCTATAATAAAAAACAATGAATACTTTGTAAAGTAATTAGAAGTAAAAGAAATGTATGAGTAAGATGCTTAAACCTTATACTTTTCAAAATTATTTCAACGAGAGATAAATTATTTGAAGATCTATGTCAACTAATTTATGTTAAAATAAAATTTTTGATGTTGTATATAATAAATATTCAATGTGGATTATCAATAAAATATTTTAATATGAATATTTAGAATTCTTTCTGTAATAATCACATACAAAAACATTGTGGACTCTGTTCTAACCAATCAGTGTGGTTCATCATCACCTAGTCCACCCCGGTTGGTTTGAAAAGCGTCCACAATGTTTTTTGCATGTACCTCTCCACAATGTTTTTTGCATGTGATTATTACGGAAATAATTCTAAATATTTAGGATGGATCAAAAAAGCCTAAATTATGAAAATATTTTAATATGAATTAATATTGACATATACCTAAAATTATATTAATAATAAAAAAATACTTTTAATTTGCACCTTATGTACATGTAAAATATTTTAATATCAATTTTGTATCATTTAAAAAAATTATATATACATATGACGAAAAAAATAAGTTTTTTTATGGTTAAAAATTTTATTTGGTCCTATATATTTTATATCACATTTAAAAATACAATTTAAAGAATAAAAAATCATACATTATATTTTGCACTCTAAAAAATTACACATGAAAAAATTTAATTCCTTTGGAACTCATATTAAATCAATCCTTAAAATAAATCTTGTATTCATCTTTCATATTAAAAAAAAAATTTAATAAAAAAAAAAACCAAATCTACTTTATCAATAATAAATAAATAAATATTTAATAGACTAGATAAATAAATAAATATTCAATCTCTGCTTTTGTGACAATTTTTCTTCCACAACAAAATAGGCTACCATCTAGACACTCTTTGCCTTGGCAGCTTAGAATGGTTGGAAAGTCCATCATATGGATGTAAAAATTGCTTTCTCAAATGTAGATCTAAAGGAGAATGTTTTTATGTCCCAACCAGAAGGATTTGTTGTGAAGGGCCAAGAACACAAAGTATGCAAGCTTGTAAAATCATTATATGGCCTCAAGAAGGCACCACGAGACTAGTATGAGAAGTTAACTCAGCATCTTTTGAAACTTAACTTCAAACATTATGATCTTGATGATGCAACTTTGCTTGTCAAGAAATTTGGAAAAGCGGTTGTATATCTTATGGTGTATGTAGATGATCTTTTGATTACAGGGAACAATTCGAGTTATATTGCATCCATAAAGGAGTTGAAAAAAAGGTTTTGAAATCACTAATTTGGGCTATGTTCACTACTATGTTGGTATTGAAGTGACTCAACATCCTAAGTTTAAATTCCTCTCTCATAAGAATTACATTAGAGATCTATTGAACATGTTTGGCATGGCTGAGTGAAATCCTTTGACCACTCCAATGGAGATCACACAAATAATCAGTTTGAGAAGATTCCACAACTGAGGCAGAATATGTGGCAGCAACTAAAGCAACAAAGGAAATTGTGTGGCTCAGGAAAATTATAGAAGACTTGCGGATGAAACAAGTGCATTCAACTCCACTCATGATCGACAACACTTCTAGAATAAAGTTTGCCAAGAATCCAAAGTTCCATGATCGAACAAAGAACATCAATACAAAATACCATCTGATTCAACATCATGTTGAGGCCAAGACAACCCATCTACGTCATTGTTCCACAAATGAGCAAATTGCAGACATCTTCACCAAAGCGCTTGAAAGAGAAAATTTTGAAAGATTCAGAACGATGGTTAGTGTTACACCAATTTTTGGTCATCTAACTTGTTACTAGTAGATGGACCAAAGTACACCATGTAAGACCAATTTTACCCTAGTAAAATTTCTTTCACTATGAAAAACAACTTAGTAATCCATAATTTATTAAGTTGTTTATAGTCTAAACAGGAAACCCCATGAGGAAATATTGAATAAATCCCTATTTGTTTGGTTTTCCTCAAGGGATAATTAATTAAACCTAAAATAGGAAAATCAATTAGATAAATCACTATTTATCTTATTATTTTCTAGGAATAATTATTTAAAACATTACTTAAATAATATTCCTTGTTAAATTTGACTAAATCATTTTTGAATAATTGAATAAACCACTATTTATTTAATTATTACTCAACCATATTCTTAAAATAATAAATAAATTATTTATTTATTTATTATTTACAAATAAAGGGATTTGACCAAATTCAATTTCTTTTTCTCTCCAACAAAAATAATAAAACATTCCATAAAAGTTGGATCTAGATTTGATTAATAATATTCTAACTATGCACCAATATCTAGACTAACTCAATATTTTGTTATAAATAGAAGGGTTTTTCCATTCACTCACTAGCTTTTGTTGCCTAAAAATCACTCTGGATCTATTCTTTTGGTCTAACTTTGATCCTCCATCATTGTAATATTTTGCTACCATTTTTCTTGTGAGCTCCCGTTGAGTTCCGTTTTTGTCTGGGTTTTCTACACCATCAAGAGAGAGAGAGAGATCTTAGATCTGAAGCACTGAGGACATACAAGAACCCATCCCATTGAGGGGGACTGGTAACATCTTTCTATGTTCCCTTCCCAGGTGTGATAAATACAAAATTCTTTAAAAATATTCTTGTCTTTTCTATTGGATGCATGGAGCAACTCTTGCTTTGATTTGTTGTTTAATGTCTTTAAATGCATAGATTTGGATTTTGTAGCATTTATCTTGGTCAACTAACTGTATATATAAGGAAATTGGCAGCCATCTTTGATGTTAGGGCTATTTTTTATGCACAAATAAAGTGAGCTTTTTTGTACACTTGCGATTAGAATTCACACTAACAGCTGGACTCGCCAACATCCCTTCAGATTAAGGGGGGGAATGTTGACACCTAATCCTTGGGATTGGGTGAAAATGTAAATTATTGTAAATAGAAAATAAGGAGAACGGAATATGAAGAGAAAATGGGAGATGAATCCCATAAGTCACTCCCTCCATGTATATAATGATGTGCACCCTCAATTCAATTTCAAGTCAGTTTTTTGCAGAGTTACCTCCTGGCCTGATAATACATACAAACAAATGTGCAATCAAGCCCCCAAAATACTTACATACACATAGGCAAAGGAACATAGGGAAAACACATCTTATCTCACCAACCTCAACATAATATGTACAATAGAAGTCATCGAGGGTGTTATAATATTTGTGTGTGTGTGTGTGTATTTCAATTTTCTTATGAGATAGAGTGAGCAAAGAACTTATCAAATTAAGCTCCTAAAATAATTTTTAAAGCAATGGTCTCTATAATTTTAAATTCACAATAAAATCTCCAAGCTTAGTTTGTTTGTCCTCGTTTAGGATTTCATAAACTAAGTCATGATTGTAAATACCAATGTAACCACATCTATTATTATTATTAGATAAAGGATATTTTCCAAGGATAATTGGTGACTAGGAGTGAAGAGAGCTTACGAAAAAGAGAGATTTGACTTTGGACAATGAATATATACTTTTGATGAGATTGATGCTTCACTTACAAATGGTAACTTAATTTAGAACTGAGGTTTTAAAGAGGACTGAAAAGAGGTTACAAATCAAACAGATTTGGTTGAGACTTCATAAATTTTCTTGCAAATAGCAACTATAGATTCATGGATGAAAGTGAACCAAGGTTTGAAAGGAAAAAGGAAAAAAAATATAAAATGATGAATTTTTTTATAACATGTCCATTTATTATTCATATTAAACTCCATATGATTGGAAATTTTTTAACAACTAAAAAAATCATATATTTGTACTTTACAACATATTCTTGAAGAATATCGAATATGATTTCTATTCTTTTCAATTAAAAACCCACCCAAGTTCAAAAACATTATCACGCTATTGTTGTCAACAACATCATACTATTGTCCTATTTATTTGGAGTATTAGTTATGGAAAAAATATTTTTTCCAGTAACTATGTGACCATATGTTTGATGTATGGCATCAAGAATTTTCATCTTTTATAAAGATGAGAAAACAAAGTAACTTGAAAGCAATTGTTTTGCAATATTTATGTGCAAGATTGGTGTTAATGAAATTAAAAATGAAAATTTTAAATTTATCATTAAGATCTATTATATTGAGATTATTATTGTTGAAATTTATTTAGAACTATTTAGTGTGGTTCATTTTAGGATAAGTGTATTCTTTTTTCAGAAGAAAAAAACAGAACGTTCATTCATTAACCGAAGAAAGTTTTACATTAACTTGGATCATAATAATAACAGTGTGCAAATATGTGATCCTACATTAGACTAGGATAAGTGTAGTTATAGAAGATGAACCTGATAGTTTTAAATGTTAGTAATAATAACCTCAATGTGATGAATTCCTAAAAGGAATTTCAAATCCGTTCTAATCATAAGAAGCTCATAAAGGCTCATTTTAAGAATAAAAATGTTAAAATTGCCAGCTTTTTTTCCAAATACATATTTTCATAAAAAATCCAACTCATTGCGAGTTCATCATTTGGAACTTGTTGGGTCCTTGGTGAATCATATATAAAGCTCCAACAAGCATCCCTCAATCTCAACCACCACAATTATTAAACTGGAAGCAACCATACTTGTTGTACATGAGTAAATCAACCAAGTAGTTTTTTATTGCCGGTTGCGTATTTGTTTGCAAGTTGAAGGGCATGAATTTTAATAAGTTTGAAGCGGGAGTACAAATTCCCCATTCCACAGCATATCAGACAATTAAAATCAAATGCACATTTAATGTAGGGTTAGTAAAACATAAGGTCAAACTTTTACAACGCAACTGTTATTTGTATTTTGAAACATGTGTAGGCTCACAAAACTATTTTTTTGTACAACCCCCCATACTATGTTTTAATACTTTGACCTTTCATGAATTAATGTATAAGAAAAGTTATGTTTTGAACAAAAAATTAATTAGAAGTCCTTTTTCTAGGTGGTGGATGTAGTGAGGTACTATGCAACTCCTGGTGAAGTGTAAACCTCAGTAAGAACTCTTGTTTTACTTAGTGAAGGAGCTGCAACTTCCATATGAATGTATTTCATGTATTCAAAATTATAATCAAAAGGTTTTATTGTGTCTATCCCATTTACTTTGTTTTTTTGTGCATAAATTTGCTTGAGTTTTTAGCTTTGTTTTGTTTCTAAACTCAACTGTGTGAATTAATCTCAACAACTGTTGTCCTAAAAAAATCCCCCTGCTTCATCTTTCACGTGGTATCATAGTGGGTGTAAAATTTTATTAGTGTAAGTTTAAGTGTTTTACTAGGAATTAAATTTTTTTATGAAGGAAATATTTTTGGAGCATATTTACCAACAGGGAGAAAGTTTTTTTATAGTTAAAAATTCAACATCAAGCACAAGCTTGAATAATCCTCAAATACGTCTGTTTAATGGAAAAAATTATGTTTATTGGGCTATAACAATGAATGCTTTATTTTCTTCTCAAGATATTTGGGATTTGGTGGAGAATGGATTCCAAGAACCAATAGATGCAACAACATATAATGCTTTGACAAAATCAGAAAGGATTTGTTGAGGGACAACAAGAAGAAGGATTCAAAATCCCTCTTCTACATTTTTAAAGTAGTTCATGAAATTATTTTCCCAAGGATTAAAACAACAACAAAGTCCAAGCAAGCATGGGATACCCTCTAGATAGACTACCAAGTCATGGAAAAAGTGAAGACAACAAAACTACAAATTCTAAGGAGATATTTTGACACAAATTGTATGAAATATTCTGAGAATGTAGACTCATTTTTTACACAAGTAATTGTATCAGTTACTCAAATCAAGTCTCATGGTGAGACACTTGAGGAAAGGAGAATATTTGAGAAAATTTTGAGAAGTATGCCAGGAATACTTAATGCCATTGTTGTGGCCAGAGAAGAGATAAATGATCTCACAATTTTTAGTGTATGAGCTTCATGCATCATTGATTTCTCATGAACATAGACTAAATAGAGCAAAAAATCCTCATTGGAGCATTCCTTCAAGACACAAGTCTCAATTGGCTAAGGTAGAGGCAGAGCAAGATCAAATGCCAAAGTAAGAGGCAAAAGACCACATAGAGGTGGGAGAGGAAACCCTTCAAGCTAAAGTGTACGGGCCAACAATCAAAATCCAAGTCAAGGCCCAAGTGAAAATCAAGCACAAGATCATAGGTATGATAAATCTCAAGCTCAATGCCATTATTTTAAGAAGTATGGTCTTTATGAAAATGAATGTAGAAAGAAGAAACGTGATATAAGTAAAAAAAAAGTGCAAATTTCACAAAATAAAATCAGAACCAAGATAACATGTTTTTAGCTTGTAATGTAGCACAAGAAAAACGAAGGGATGTATGGTTTCTAGATTCAGGGTGCAACAATCACATGACAAGGAACATAGAAATGTTTAACAATCTAGATGAAAGTGTGAAATATGAAGTTACATTAGGAACTGATACCAAAGTATTTGTCATGGGAAAAGGAAGAGTCCACATTCTAACAAATAAGGGGGAGAGAAAGTACATTTTAGATGTTTATTTTGTCCCTAGTTTGAAGCATAACCTGATAAGAATTGGACAACTCATGCAAAAGGGTTACGCTATCTTTTTCAAGAATAGAGAGTGCACAATTTTGGATAAGTCTCCAAGAAAGCAACTGATTGCAAAAGTTCAGATGAAAAGAAATAGAATGTTTCCCCAAAAGATAAAACCAGATTTTAAGGAAGAAGGTGCATAAGCACAATTGTCAATGAATTCAGAAGAGGATGAAATAAAAGTTGCAGTTGTCACACAAGTAAAATTTCAAGCAGAGGTCAAAGATGAAAACTGGTTATGGAATTTAAGATTTGGTCATCTCAATTTTGGAGGCTTGAATTTGCTGCATAGGAAATGAATGATGAAGGGATTGCCACTCATATAAAAACTAGACAAATTATGTGAAGGACACATCTTGGGAAAACAACAAAGAGATAAATTCCCAGCAGGAAATTTAATAAGGGAAAAAGGACCCTTGGAGATTTTCCATTCATATTTATGTGGACAAATGTAGGCACCATCAATTGGGGTTAGCCATTATTTCTTGACTTTCATATATGAATACACAAAGAAGACATGGGTCTACTTCCTTAAAAAAAAAAGTGAATTGTTTGAGCACTTCCGCCAATACAAATATCTTGTTGAGAAGCAAAGTGGACACTACATCAAATTTTTGAGGACTGGTAGAGGTGGAAAATACATCTCAAATGACTTTCTTCATTTTTGCAGGGAGTATGGCATTCACAAGACATTTACAATAAGGTATACACCTCAACAAAATGGTGTCACGACAGGGAAAAATATGACCATTATGGAAATGGTAAGGAGTATGTTGAAGGACAATCATTTCCAAAGTGACTATTGGGTTGAAGCTATTGCTTGCTCAACATATATCATTAATAGGTTTCCAATCAAAAGTTTCAAAACATGATTCCTAAAGAGGCATGGAGTGGATGAAAGAATAGTGTCACTCATATGAAATTGTTTGGATGTGTGGCTTATGCACATGTCCCAGATGAATTAAAGAAGAAGTTGGATAACAAGGGGGAGAAATGCATATTTGTTTGGTATAGTGATGAATCCAAGGCATACAAGCTCTACAACCCATTAACCAAGAAGGTCATAATAATCAGAGATGTGCATTTTATAGAAGAGGAAGCATGGGATGGAAGTTTAGAGAATACAATCAATGTGAAAACATGTATAGCACAGGAAGGCAAAGAGGAATTGACCGAAATAAGTAATTCCTTAATGGTGACTCCTCATACTCCTATTCAAACTCAACAAAGCAATCACTAAGTGACACCATCAAAAAATAATAAGACAATGTCACACAATCAAGCAAGTACTACTCCAAGAACACTGTAAAGACCCACAACATCATCTACTTCAGGACATGCTTGCCTGCCTTCCAAAAGAGCTTGGTAGGCTTAACCATTTCTTGAATTAGCTGGTTAACCGCATAGCATATGTTTGGTCTTGTATTCACTAAATACATTAACGAATCCACTAATTATTGATAGATAGTGGCATCCACTACCTTTCCAGATGTAGCATCCTCTTTCCTCCAGTTTCCTGGAAGAGGAGTATCCATGGGTTTGCATCCCTCCATGTGAAACTTACCTAGTATCTCCCTTGCATACTTGCCTTGAGACACAAAAAAATCACCTTCTCGCTACTATATTTCCAATCCAAGGAAATAATGAAGGGGGCCCATATCCTTCATCTCGAACTCCTTTGCAAGGTCCTCCTTGCATGAGTATATCAGCTGCTCATCACCAGTCAATATTAAATCATCAACATAAAGAAAAATTATTAAAAGTTTATCATCCACCACAATTTGGTATAGGTTTTCATCTGCCTCACTCTTGATGAAGCCAAGTCTGGTGAAATAGTTGTCGATCTAAGTGTACTAAGCACGGGGTGCTTGCTTCAGCCCATACAACGCTCTTTTGAGTCTGCACACATGCGACTCACTGCTGAAGATCTCAAATCCTTTAGGCTGCTCAATGTACACTTCTTCCTCAATGATCCCATTGATAAACACAGTCTTCACATCCATCTAATGAATGTTCCAACCCATCTACGCTAAGAGATAAAGGATGGTCCTTATGGAAGAATACCATGTGACAGGTGCAAATGTTTCTTCATAATCAATCCCCTTGATCTGTGAGAAGCCCCGGGCCACAAATCTGGCCTTGTATTTCTCAACACTCCCATTAGCAGCTTGCTTTACCTTGTAGATATATCTTGAACCTACCACTGATTTATCATCCGGCCTTGGAACAATTTCCCAAGAACTATTTCTGACAATGGAATCATACTCCTCCACCATTGCATCTACCCATGTGGGCTCCTTCACTTCTTCCTGAAAGGAATATGGCTCAGTCACAATACATTTTATCATGAGAGCCATGTATCCAGTAAATCGGCCAGGAGACTATCTTTGTTTGCGCTATGAAGTAGGGACTCCTACATTCTGTGCAGCATCAATTTTCAGCCTCTCAGCTTTTGTGGTACGCCTTTTGCTAGTTCTTATGTTTGGCTCTGCATGAGTGGACTCCTCCACTTCATGAACCTCCTCCTGTGGCTGATCCACATCTAGAGACTCATCTTTGGGAACCAACAGTTCCTCCTCCGCATGCAAGTCTAGCTCCCACTCAAGCGACAACCGCATGGCTTTCCCCTCATCAAATTTTATATCCCGTCGCATAACAGTAATCTTATCGTTAGGAAAATAAACATGATAATTATGGGGTGTTTCTGCGTACCCCAAAAATATCCCAACTTCATTAGTTGACTCCAACTTCTTCCTGGTGTTCATGGTCACATGCACATAAACAGATGAGCCAAAAATCCTAAAGTGAGAAACATCCGGTTTCTTACCAGTGAAAGCTTCTTCAGGTGTAGTCATGCCAAGTACTCTATGAGGACAACGCTTTTTCACGTAAGCCACAGTGTTTCATGCTTCCGCCGACAAATGCATTGGTAGGCCCTGACCATGCAGCATTGCTTGTGTTGCACCCACGATTTTTCTGTTCTTCCTCTTCGTGACCCCATTTTGTTGTGCGTTATGAAGCACTATGAGTTCTCTTTGAATTCCTTCTTTGCTGCAGAAGTATTTGAATTCGTTAGAGATGTATTTTCCACCATTATCACTCCTCAGAGCCTTCACTTGCTTCCTTGACTCTTTCTCCACCAATTCCTTAAACTCACAGAAGGACTTATGGAGGAGATCGTCATAGGAGATATTTTCTACAACATTAAGGTGGAAGGCCACAGATCTACAGTATGCAAGAGACACAGACAATGGGAGATGTTGGGCATAGCATTCTTTGAATCTATACAACCGTGGAAAATATGCAGTAAAATCTATTTAGTCAATTCAGTGTCCTGAATTGATAGCATAAATTATCGACCAGGGCTTGTAAATTGATGAGATATACTTGCACTATATGTGCCTAAATATCCTTATTCTTATTTCATTGTTTTCAGTATTTTGTTGATGTTTTTGAGTTTTTTTTATGTTTGAGTTTTAGTATGCTATTCTATGTTAAGAGATGACATCAAATATATTGTCAAAAAGAGAACCAAAACAGAGTGTACTTGTAAATTCTGTCCCTAATTAGCAAAATGATGAAAAACAGAGCATTCTAATCCATGGATGTCCTAATTTGCAAATGAACATGAAATGTAACTCAAGACATTATATTTCAACCTAGTCCTTTTAGTTAGAGGTTTGTTGGAATAATTTGTGAAAGAGATTGAACTCCAATGTGATGAGGATCTTCCTAAAAATAGACAACAACTTAGAATATTATAGTGCAATTTTATTCATATGATAGAAATATTTTGGAACAACTTGAGAAGAAAATTGCTATAATATGCTAAGGATCTCCTATGAATACTTGAAACTACTTATGACATTATAACTAGATCTCGTTCATCAGCTAGAGATTTATTGGAAAAGTTTATTGAAGGAGATTAGATATAATGTAATAAGGATCTTCCAAACAACAAATAACCCACAATATTACAATTAGTTCTTTTTTTTGATTTAGAGATTTGTTGGAATAGTTTCTGAGAAAAAGACTGTTTGTAACAATATGAGGATCTTCTATCTAATTGCAGAACAGAAAATGCTAATTAACTCAACATAGTACAACCAAATCTCATTCATATAATAGTGATATGTTGGAAAATCTTTTAAGAAAAATAATGGCTATAGGATAATGAGGATCTTTTGACCTAAATGACAAAGACTAAAGTGTTGATAACTCAAGATGTCATAATTAAATCTATTCAATGAATAGAGATATGTTGGAAAATCTTTGGAGAAAAGAATAACTATAACATCATGAGGATCTGTTAGTTAAACAAACAATGTAAGACATGATATTAAAATATATGAACTCAGAAAACTGTCTAAGTAAGAAATATAACAAAACAGAATTAAAATCTACTTATCTCGAAAGCATGTAGAAGCCTCCTTGGATAGCAGGGGCCCTCTGCTATCAAATTGGCATAAAAATATTTAACTTTTCAAGTTTGTCTTCAATACAGCATCAAAGCTATGCTTATTCTTATTATCAAAAATTACTTCGAAACAGAGTATCACAGTATTGGCAAAATAAGAGTTAACTTGTTTTCTCGGTCTTACCGAGCTAAATTTATAGGCAATTACATAACTTTTATTGAATGAAAGTAGGCATAGGTGTATTCTAAAGTCAAAATCAAACTAAAGCTCCTTTTTAGGACTCGTGATTTTCTGAAATCAAATCAAGAGTCCTTATCCTAATAAAAATCTACTTCTCGGAATTTTGGTTTGACCACGTGCATAACCATCTCCAGTTATTGACTTAGCCTTCGTGGATGACAGGGAACGATGTAGGAAAGATTTAGAATCTAACCATATACACATTTTCTTCAGATGACATCTGCAATATGTTCAAACACCAAAATGGATACGGAATGTCTAATTGGCTACAAAATGACTGCATTCTATAGCTAAAACTGCTCAAAAATCATTAAGACAACAAAACCACAAAATTACAACAAGTTAGTCATTGCATGTATACCTTAAGTGATTTTAATCATTGTTATTGATCTTTAGGTCTATAAAATGACAAAAGGAATGATAAGATGAAATGGAATTTGGAAAAGGAGAAGACACTTTTAGGGCTCAACATACCCCCACTACAAAACTTTTGCATGTCCTCATGCAATTTCATTCCATTTGTACTGATACCTTTGCAAGAAAATCTAACCTCCTTTTTCCACTTCTTCTGGTAGTTAATTCCATCCTAGGTTTCCTCATGAGTGTTTTGAATTTGAGATTAATGAGTGCCCTGTTCAATTTCCTATTTCTTTTCTTCAACTTCTTGTTTGCTTTATATAATCCTTCCATTTTCTGAGAGAGAGTGTTGTTAATGCTACCTTTCAATTTAACCTGCTCCCTTAGGATTTCATTTTCATTCTTAATATGGTTATTCAGTATCTCCAATTCATAATTGTCTCTTTTTAATATTTCAATTGGAGGTTCTTGTGGACTGGGGGATCTTTCTTTATACTCTGAGGCTTTTCTCTCTAATGTTTCCACATGTTCATAAAAATGTTGCTGAGTTGGATCTACATCTGTCATTCTTCTACCAAGATTTTCTTCATATTGGTATACAGGAGATCTGTCAACTGGAATCTGAATTGGAATTTCTTCTTCTTCAATGTTTATGATTTCAGTTCCCTTAATGCGTGTATTTTTCATCATGCCCTTAAGCCTGGAAATTCTTCTCAATTTGGGTGGATTTTAATCTTTTACCTCCTCTCCCTCAACATATTCATTTGTTAACTCCTCCTTCCTTTTATTATTGAGTTGTTTCCTGATTTTTACCAACTTTTCAGAGATTATTTAATCACTGTCTTCTTGTGTTGATACATTAGGCTTGATTTCAACAGTTTTAACATCCTTTCCTCTCCTATTTCTTCTCACAGGTTTTTCTTTAGACAATGTTTCTCTTGGTTCCTCAAAATGGTTCCTTAGGAGGAATTCATCCCAATTATCTCCTATCTTCTTCAAATGAAACTCAATTAACATTTTAATTAAGCCATTATGATGTAAGGTATTTTCTAAGAACAGAAACCTTTTCTGAAAATTTGAGGACATCCTTTTCAAACTATTAAGTAGGAAAAAGGGCAGATTTATTTCTTCATCTAGAAAATTCATCATGAGTCTAATATGATATACATACAAAGTGCCAAATCTGCCTTCACAGGTTATGAAATTTTGTAAAATTAATAGCATATTCCTCCATTTATTCTTCAAAGCTAAACTAGGAATACCTTTCTTAAACACCGCAGTGTCCATATCTGGGTTTTTTAGCATTTGTCTCCAAGCCTCATTATGAAATTATTTGTTTTTAAACCAACGTTCTCCCTATCTTGGAAGCTCTGTTGCTTCTGCTATGAATGATTCTATGATGGTGAATTTGATATCCCCAATCTCCACCTTTGATCCATTGAACGACCTGGCAAATGACTTTGTGATTTCTTTATGGAATCCATTAAACTTCTCTATAAAGCTTAGCCATCCAGCCTGTTGTAATAACCCTTTAATCTGAGGGTATCCTTCTAAATACTTAGTTCCAATTGGCTTTGACCTTACAATAAGCCCCATTTCTTCTTGATAAAGATGGCTTCCTTTCTCTGACTTCAATTCACTGCTCTATTCTTGTTCTTTTTTCCAAAGCAAAAGCAACTTTGAAGGGTTTTCTTACCCTAAAATGACTTCTCTGCAGATGAGGAGTGGCTACGGAAAGAAAGAGCAGTGAGTGGATGTGAACGGAATAGGGAAGTGGTAAATCATGAGGATAATTGGGTTTAAGACTTTGATATGGGACGAATGACCGCGAAGAAATCTTATGAATATTTTCAAAAATCATCAATGAATGCTATGGTCTGATGACGTGACCTAATAGGTCACTTCTATGTTCTAACCATTAACTTTCAATTAATGATGATTTTTTATGGAGCGGGATGAAAGAGATTTGGCCAAGGAGTGTTTATAATAGGAGTTTGATCAATTCGAATCATAAAATAACTTAGGAAAACATATGACTTAACCACATTATACCTTTAATGATTTTCTATCAAAAATAATTTCACACAATTTTACGTTAGCCCCTTTTTAAATCTTTGTTGTTTTGATGTGCTTTTGTCTTTCATCTGAAGAATATTGCTCTTTTAGGCTCCATAACCTTCTTTGACTCATCCTTTGTTTACTGAAGTAAGTTTTGCATAACCAATTGGCTGCAGAATAGGTCTGGCTGCAGAACAGGTAGCTACAAAATGTACCTGTAAAAACTCTGAAATATGCAATGGAATGAAGTGAAATGTGGATAGAACGAAGTATGGAATGGAATGAAGTGAAATGTGGATGGAATGAAGTATGGAATGGAATGAAGATGGATCATGAATATGTAGTGAAATGAAATATGGATGAAGTGAAATATGGTTGGAATGAATGAAATGGATCATGAATATGTAAATTGAATATGAAACTTATGATTTTATAATACTTAATTGCATGAAAGAACAATTTGGAAAATCTAAAGTGTCAGAGAAATTCTGATTTTCACCTTAGATTTTCTGTATAAACATGCCAATCAATGATTGTTTTTCATGTTTATACCTCTTTTTTTTATATATATATTTTATATTATTATTATTATTATTCTTTTTATTATTATTTTTTATGATTGAAGAAAAATACAATTAAGTTAGTGAAGAATTCTTCTTCACTAACTTCATATCAATGTTATCTTGAAATTTCTTGAAAAATTCCTCTCTTGAAAGTGGCTTATGATACAATTTCAATCTGTGTCCATTTACAAGAAAAGCTACATTTCCTTCATCTATTGTCCTGATTTTTGTTGCTCCATTTTCAAAAATTTTCACAATCTCATATGGCCCAAGCCAATGAGTTTGAAATTTACCTCAAAAATCCTTGAAATTTGAATCAAATAAGAGGGTCCAGTCACCTTCTTTAAATTTATTTTCTTTGATGTACTTATCATGCCATCTAGTCCTTTGTTGTTGGACTATGCTTGTTCTCTGGACTGCATCTTGTCTGATCTCATCCAACTCATTAATCTACTCCAATCTATGCTTTTGTGCTTCTGTTAGATCAAGTCCTAACTAGACTGCCATTTTGAAAGTTTGGATCTGAAACTCAATGGGAAACAAGACTTGTTTTCCATAAACAAGTTCATAAGGAGTGTGACCTATTGTATTTCTCCATGTAGTTCTGTAGGCCCACAAGGCTTCAAGAAGCCTTTCTGCCCAATCTCTCATGTGTAAATG
Source organism: Pinus albicaulis (assembly GCA_034641835.2). NCBI lineage: Eukaryota > Viridiplantae > Streptophyta > Pinopsida > Pinales > Pinaceae > Pinus > Pinus albicaulis. Next base: position 107,100,963 of record CM076580.1, on the reverse strand, counting down.
AACAGTGTTTGTTAGGATACCTTCAATGAATTTATTGGTAGATTCCACTTGGCGATTTGCTTGTGGATGGTAGGGATTAGATTTTCTGTGTTTGATTTTGTACTTTTCTACTATTTTCTCCACTAGTTTTGATGTGAATTCAGCTTCTTGATCTTTAAACCAAAACAAGTAAAAATGTCCTCAAAAAGAAAATTGACTACAGATGCTTCAGTAGCAGAAAGTAATGGTTTGGCCTCTACCCATTTGGTAACATAATCAGTGAAAACTAATATATATTTCCTTTGTCTTGATGGAGGATTAATAGGTCCTACAAAATCCGAAGCCCATTTCTCAAAGGGTTCAATGTGTACCTGAGGTTTCAGTGGCATCTCACCTGAAGGAGAAGGTTTCCCTACCCTTTGGCAACTGTCACACCTTTTAACATACTCTTTAGCATCCTTAAAGAGGGATGCCCAATAATATCCTAAATGAAGGATCTTATAAGCTGTCCTCTTATAAGCAAAGTTTCCACCACATGGTTCATGATGACATGCCTTGAGAATCTCAGGCATTTCATCTTCTCGAACACATCTCCTGATAATAAAATCTGGACTTGTTTTGTATAACTCATTAGCAATCCATGAATATTTTGCACTGTCATAAATGATCTTTCTTTTATCTCTTGTATTCATAATTGAAGGAAATTTTCCTGAAACTAGATAGTTAGCAATATCAACAAACCAAGGAGTTTGAGTGGTAATTGCAAAGAGATATTCATCAGGGAATTTGTCTTCAAATGGAGTATTGTCTTTAATGTTCTGGAGTCTAGATAGGAAATCAACTACTGTATTTTTTTTCTAGGCCTATCTAGAATAGTGATGTTAAACTCTTATAAAACTAATAACCATCTTGTTACTCTGCCATTAGTAATTGATTTGTTCATTAGGTACCCAATTGCAGAATGGTCTGTGTGAACAAAAGTTTCATAGCCTATTATATAATGTCTAAATTTATTTATGGCATGGACAATAGCTAAGAACTCTTTTTCGGTTACAGTATAATTCAACTCTGAAGGAGTCAAATTTTTACTTGTATAGTAGATGGCATAAGGAATCAGGTATTTTTGTCCCAATATAGCTCCTAAAGTTGTATTTGAGGCATATGTTGAAATATGAAAATGTAATTTCTAGTTAGGTCCACTTAAAATAGGTGCTTCAGAGATTTTTGTTTTCAGGGTTTCAAAGGCTAACTGGAAGTCAGGATTCCAATTGAATTCACAATCCTTGGTAAGTAATTTGAAAAGTGGAGATGCTATCTTGGTGAAGTTTTCTATAAATATCCTATAATACCCTATATATCTTAGAAAAATCCTAACATCCTTTTGACAACTTGGAACTAGTAGTCTGGAGATGACTTCAACTTTTGACTTATCAACTTTGATCCCATCTCTTGAAATGTGATGTCCTAGAACAATCCCTTCAGTAAACATCATAAAACACTTTTCATGACTTAATGAAAGATTTTATTCTTTACATCTCTTTAGAACTTTTTCCAAGTTTGCTAAGGCTTCTTCAAATGTGTTTCCATAGACTGTGAAGTCATCCATGTAAACCTCCACACAGTCATGTATTAGATCTGAAAATATTCCTAACACTGCCCTTTGGAATGTTGCAGGTGCATTGCATAATCCAAATGGCAATACTCGGTAAGCATAGGTACCCCAAGGATAGGTAAATGTGGTTTTTTCTTGATCCTCAAGTGCTACTTGAATTTGATTATAACCACTGAACCCATCTAAAAATGAAAAGTACTTTTTGCCTACTAATGTGTCTAACACCTGATCTATGAAAGGTAAGGGAAAATGGTGTTTAAGAGTAGCTTTGTTTGATTCTCGGTAGTCAATACATACCCTCCATTTTCCATTCTTCTTGGGTACAATCACCAAAGGAGAGACCCACTGACTATCTGAAATGAGATAAATAAAATTGACATTTAACAATTTTTGCAATTCTTCTTTAACAATCTCCCTAAGGTTTGGATTCATCCTTCTCTGAGGTTGTCTGTTTGGTTTACAATTTTCCTCTATATAGATATGATGACTGCAAGTATTAGGATTGATCCCTTTCATGTCAGTGTACTCCCAAGCATATGCAGAAAAGTGTCTCTGTAATGTTTTGACTAGCTTTTCTCTTTGAAATTCCTCTAGGTTTTTGTTTATGTTTAAGGATTTCCCTGGAAATATTTCAATTGCAGAGCTGCCAAATTCTTCCACGGAGTAAAGAGACATATGTCTTGATGATAAGAACTCAATGTTAGATTTTTCTTGAAATTGTTCATATTTAAATTCTGAAGAAGATTCATAATTTTCCAAAGTATTCATAATCTGACTATCTTCACTAATTTATGAAATAGTGAAGAGAGGTTGTATATCTTCTTCATCATCAATCCACTGAGTATCATATAATTCTGTGATTGTTCTTTCTGGAGGATACAAGGTGAATTTCTTGGTTAAAATTCCGTCAGAGATGTACATATCATCAGATCTACAGCTAATAAAAACATCAACTGTAGCTAACCAAGGTCTTCCTAATATAATAGGATGTCCTCCTAGATCATTTTTAGGAGTTAGGATCATGAAATCCACAGGATACTCCCAAGAATCTAAGGACACTGGAATGTCTTCTATTATCCCATCTGGTTTGATCACAAATCTATCTGCTAATTGTAGCAGTGTGGGTGTAAAAAGAAGATTAGGAAGTTTTAGTTTTTCCATGATTTGCCTACTCATGATATTGATTGCTACTCCTAAATCAATAAGTGTGTTCTGGATTTCAATTCCATTGATGTGTATTTTAACAACTGGGTTTCCTGGGTCTAGATACTTTGGAATGGCAATCTTACCCATCATTATATCTACTATTTTTCTTACCAATTGTATTTTCTTTATCTCTTTTATTCTTTTTCCTGTTTTTTTCATACTCAACTCCTTTATTGTTTTTGCTAAGATCGGGATTTCCTTGATAGCTTTTAATAATGGAATCTTAATACAAAAATTTCTTAACTCATCTAGGAAATCATAGTTAGGCATCATGATTTGTTTCTCTACACCCCTATCAATTTGTAATCTTTCTGGAAAAGGAGGTGTAGAAGTAGATGTTGATGGCTGCTCTAATATAGGAGTTCATTGGTTCCTTCTGTTTTGATTTTTCAATATTTTGGTCTTGAAAAGATGTGCTTCCCTCAAGAATTTTATTTACCCATAAAGAATCTTCCTCAGAATTTTTTTTATCTTGTATAATTACAGAAGGTTTCTTCTTTTCAAGTATTCTTCCAGACCTAAGCTGAACATCATTAAGGTCTAAAGGAGTAATCAAATAGGTTGGGAATTGTTGACCTTCTATAATATATGTATTTTGAGGGTTTTTATTGATGGGTTTTGGTATTGGCTGGGCAGGTAATTGATTTTATTTTTGAGGAAATGGCAATGGAAGTGGTGGATTTTGATTTTGGTTTTGATGTTATGGATTCTGTTGTGGGGGGGAATTTGAATATGTTGGATATGAGGGATAAGAAGGTGGATATTGATAATAGTAGGAGAACCTTCCATAAAGATTTTGTGTTCCTTGTGCCCAAGATTGAGATTGATTTTGAAAATGGGGCCAATGTTGCTGCTAAGAGTTCCAATTCGGTGGGGGTTGATTATACATTTGATTATTAAACCCATGTTTCTGAGGTCCCTGCCAAGGTCTTCTAGAGACAAATTTAAGAGATTCTGTGGAATTTGTGGGTATTTCTTCTTGAAAGACAACCTTAAGACTAGGGAGTGAAGGAAAACTCTTGGTCTCATGTTTTTCTAAACAAATTACACAAGTCTCTATTACTTTTGCATATAAAGGACACTCTCTCAAGGCATGCTTCTTCCTACATTTGGGACAAAAGACTGCTAAGGCATCAATTTCAGCTTTTTTCTTGTTTTGTAACTTAAGGGTGTCTATTTGTTCACTAAGACTCCCTAGGATGTCATATTTGAATTCATCAAGCATATTACCTATTTCTGCCCTACTTACTGTTCCAGATGCAGATTTACTTGCCCTTGCAAGAGCAAGGTCTCTTGGTCCTTCTAAAATTTTGGATTTTCCTCTTGAAATATTGATACATAATTCAACTATATCAGGTAATGGAAGCTGAGATATGTCCCCTTTTCCCATCATATTGAGAATATCTATCCATTCATCCCTAATTGTTTTCAACAAGAGAGCTTTCAAAGTTTCTTGATCTAGTTTTTCCATTTTTTCCCTCTTGATGTTATAATTGAATCTTTCCAAAAAATCTTCCATATTTTCATCCTCTTTTTGCATCATCTTGAACACTTCTTCCTTATGATTGACTGGTATACAGTAATCCAAGTATCTATCTAGAAATTCTTTCCTCATATCATCCCATGTCCTAATAGACCTAGTGATTAAACTCATAAACCATTTTAATGCTGCTCCTTTCAATGTTGAGAGGAACAGTTTAAGTTTCTGAGCATCTTGTAGATAATCATAGGTTCTACATAGAACTTCAAATTCAAATAAGAAGGTTTCAAGATCCTCACTTTTTAGTCCATGAAATTTTGGAAGAACAGAAGGTGAGATATTTTTCATAGTTGCATTAGTCTCTTCATCTACTATAGGGAATCCAAAATGACTTCAAGTTCTCCTTCTACCTCTTCCTCCTTCTGCATTTCCTCTACCTCTTCCTCTATCTCCTCCTCTTCCTCTACCTCCTCCAAATAGTGTATGTTCTCCATTAAATTCTTCTCCTTGCCCTTCTTCTGCCATGATAGACTCTTCTGAACTGATATAGGGTTCATTTGGAAGAGCTAATTGTTCTACTGGTTCTTCTATTAAGGGTATATTGAAGAAATAGTCCTCTTCTTCCTCTTCACTAGGGATTTGTAATTCTTCTGCTGGAATATATTCTCCTGTGGAAGTGAAAAATTTTATCCCTTCTGTAGGAGTCCTTGGATCTTCTTCCTCTAGAATTGCTTTAGTGGATGAAGTGGGGGATCTTCCTGATGGGATATATGATCTTGAGACTTCTGGAAGCCTATGACCAGTATAGTATGGAATGTGAGTTTGAGTTGGAGGTGTGCTACTTCTTGGTCTTGGTGGAGTGAGTGGAGTTGTGGGAATTAAACTTCTACCTCTTACAAATCTACCCCTAGAATCTCTTTCTCTACGCATATCATTGCTTTTTGGAAATAGGAAATAAGGCTACCTAGTTATACCTCCCTGGAGACGGTGCCAAAATTTTTAGTAAATTCAGTGTCCTAAATTGATAGCATAAATTATTAACCAGGGCTTGTAAACTAATGAGATATTCTTGCACTATATGTGCCTAAATATCCTTATTCTTATTTCATTGTTTTCAGTATTTTGTTAATGTTTTTCAGTTTTGTTATGTTTGAGTTTTAGTATGCTATTCTATGTTAAAATATGACATCAAATCTATTGTCAAAAAGAGAACCAAAACAAAGCATATTTGTAAATTCTGTCCCTAATTAGGAAAATGATTAAAAACAGAGCATTCTAATCCATGGATGTCCTAATTTGCAAATGAACATGAAATGTAACTCAAGACATTATATTTCAACCTGATCCTTTTAGTTAGAGGTTTGTTGGAATAATTTTTGAAAGAGATTGAACTCCAATGTGATGAGGATCTTCCTAAAAACAGACAGCAACTTAGAATATTATAGGGCAATTTTATTCATATGACAGAAATATTTTGGAACAGCTTGAGAAGAAAATTGCTATAATATGCTAAGGATCTCCTATGAATACTTGAAACCATGGGTTTGAACATTGCGATTTAACATCGCGATTTTTTGAAGAAAACGATTAAATCGGCGATTTTTTCCCCGATTTTTTCAAAAAATTGCTAATCACCAAAAAATCACGATTTTTACCAAAAAATTGCGATTTGATCTATAAAAATCGTGGCAAAGGAAAACAGCGGGTTTAAAGTGAGATTTTGATGTTTTTTTTTGTCATTTTTACATGGACAGGTTTGGTTATGAGAGCTAAGGAGTGAAGGAGGAGAGCCAAGGAGGGAAATACGTGATCTACAAGCCCAAGATAGGACAAAAGTGAAGAATTCTTGCAAACCAAGCAAACAAAAATCGAATTTGGACCAAGTGTCTCTGGCAAAACGTTTTTTCCAGGTATGGGCATCAAATTTGACCCATTTTTTTTTGTTTTTTTCTTGTTCTTCCATGGGTTTCTATCACCCATGTATTTTTCATCATTTGTGATTGCATTTGGCTGTGCTTTTTTTTTTTTTTTTTTTTTATTGAGAGGAAAGGGTTTATTTTGGTCAAAAATGCAAAAAATTGTTTGTTAAATTTTGTTTTTATATTTCTTCTTGTGCTCTTAGTTTCTTCCCATTATTTTTGCTTGTGTTTCAACATGTATTTTTTCCTGTTATTTTTGCATTGAGTTGAGGGTTTTTTTTTTGTGAAAAAAATCAAAATATTGTATGTAAAATTGTAATTTTTTTATTTTATTTTTTAACTTACAATTTTTCTTGTGCCCTAGGTTCAAATTTCAACGTTAAAACTTCAAAGTTCAAAGTTTCCAACATGCCAAGGAAATCAGATCCTTTATGGGAATTTGGTGAACATGATCAGGGGTTTGACCGAGCAAACTTGACTTGCAAATTCTGTGGTCAACACATGACAGGGGGGGTATACAGGTTGAAATACCACCCGGCACAAATTCCTGAGCATGAAGTAGGCCCTTGCACAAATACCACTGCAGAAATAATCAAAAGAGCCATGAACTCATTGGAAGGAATAGAAACCACTAAACTCAGCAAGGCAGCTCTGAAGAGTCAAATATAAGGGTTTAGAGCTGACCGTGAGAGTGGTAGTGGCTCTGCAGCATCAACATCTTCTGCAGGCAGCCCCGTAGTTGCCTCCTCATTTTTTGCTCCTAGAACCACTCACGGGGCATAGCCATCTATCTCCTCCCTTATTAAAAAAAAGGAGAAGGAAGAAGCCGATAGGTTGTTGGGAAAATTGTTTCTTTGGAGTGATATTCCTTTCACTTTTGCTAGGAACAATCCATTTTATCAGGTTACGATTGATGCTATCACTGTTGTTGGCCCAAGATACAAAGCCCCTTCATATGATGACTTTAGAGGGCGCATTCTGCAAAATGAGAAAGCTGACTGCACCAAAAGATTAGAGGAGTTAAGGGCATCATGGGAAGTCACAGGGTGCACTGTGATGTCAAATGGTTGGACTGATCAAAGGGGTAGGACCCTTATTAACTTCTTGGTCAGTTGTCCCAAGGGGAAAATGTTTATGAAATCTGTTGATGCATCTGCACATGTCAAATATGCAAGATTATTATGTGATTTATTAGATGTGTTCATTTTGGAGGTTGGGCCCCAAAATTTTGTCCAAATCATAACGGACAATGCTGCAAACTATGTTTCTACTAGCAAGAATCTTATGGAGAGGTATCCGAGCATATTTTGGACACCTTGTGCTGCACATTGCCTTGATTTGATGTTGGAGGACATCAGAAAGATTGATTTTGTCAAAGATATTGTAGAATCATCAAAGAGCATCACAAAATCTATATATAATCATGCATCTGTGCTTCATTTGATGAGGACATTCACCAACAAGAAGGAGTTGATGCGGCCTACTATTACAGGATTTGCCACTAGTTTTATATCTCTTCAATCCCTCTTGAATTCTAAGTGGGATTTGAAGAGAATGTTTCTTTCAGATGAGTGGCGTGCTTTGACTATCAGCCACAAAGTAGAGGGAGAGGCCATCTGCAGGTTGGTGTCATAGCAGGAAATTTTCTGGGCTAGAGTGGAAGAGGTGTGCAGCGTTATTGAACCTTTGGTAAAGGTTCTTAGATTGGTGAATGGAGAGAAGCTCGCAATGGGCTACTTGTATGAGGCCATGGATAGGGCCAAAGAAGCTGTTTGCAACTACTATGTTGATAAGGGTGATGAGGGGCTTCAGAAACAACTTCTTTTATGGGAAGTGATTGATGACCGATGGAACAACACACTCCATCGTCCCATTCATGCTGTAGGGATCTTCCTGAACCCCGGATTTGCTTATTCATGTAATTTCCTATTTGATGCTGAGGTCATGGATGGATTTTTCACTTGTGTTCAGAAGATGGTGCCAAATCCATCAGAACGTGCAGAGATATCCAAAGAGATGGAGGTATACAGAATGGCAGGTGTCACCTTGAGCTTCGACATGGCTGTCCAGGATAGGACTACTAAAATTCTAGGTGAGATTTTCATTATTTTAAAATTTTTCTTATGTTTGTTACTTTATAAGTTTATCTTATTTGTTGTAACTTGTAACTTGTAGATGCATGGTGGAGGAGCTATGGTGGTAGATTACCAAAACTCCAAAAACTTTCCATTAGAATCCTTAGCCAAACATGTAGCTCTTCAGGATGCGAGCACAACTGGAGTGTATTTGAAAACATACACACCAAAAGGCGCAACAGGTAAAAAACTTAAAATATTCCAACTGACTTTTTGAATTCATTAAATATTTTTTTTTAAATATTTAATTTATTAATTTATGACCCTTGTACAGGTTAGAGGCCCAACGGCTCAATGACATGGTTTATGTCTACTACAATCTTAGATTGTGGGTGAGACAACTTGAGAGGACACCTGATATGGAGGCCATCTCTTTAGATGCGATTGACACCATTGCCAAATGGAGGGTTGAGGCTGAGAGGCCTGTTATGGAGTCAGCCCCTGATTGGATAGAGCGGGAGGTAGTGGAGGGGGAGGAGGACGAGGACGAGGAGTAGCAGGAGGAGGAGGAGGAGGAGCAGGAGGAGGAGGTGACACCACCTACCACTACTACAGGTAGAGGATGTGGTCTGCCTCCTTTAGCTCCTAGTGCTTCAGGTTCCCGTTCTGGTGCTTCAGTTTCTACTTCTAGAGCACGACAGAGCCCATTGCCAGTCCCGCCAGCTTCTTCATCTAGAGAGAAAGGCAAAGCTGTTGTATTTTCTCGCAAGAGGGGCAGAGGAAATCAGTAGTATAGGACCATAGGTTATATGGTGCATTGACATTCCTTCGTATATGACATTATGACTCATGATATGAGATACATTATTATATTTTTTGTTGATATTTTGAGGTTGAGTTGACTCTTGAGACTCAGGACTTAGTATTCAGGACAGGATTTAGTTTTATGTGTGATGTAGCACTAGACATGATATTACACATCTTATATATTAGTTTTTTTTCATATTTATGTGTCAATGCATTTATTTTATGCTGTAGATGCTTTATATATTAAAAAAAACGAAAAATAAATAAATTTGTATGTGCTGATTTTTTCCCGATTTTTACGATTTTTTCCGATTTTTTCCCCTCGCCGATTTAATCCCGATCACGATTTTCAAAACATTGCTTGAAACTACTTATGCCATTATAACTAGATCTCGTTCATCAGCTAGATATTTATTGGAAAAGTTTATTGAAGGAGATTAGATATAATGTAATAAGAATCTTCCAAACAACAAATAACCCACAATATTACAATTAGGTCTTTTCTGTGATTTAGAGATTTATAGGAGCAATTTTTGAGAAAAACATTGTTTGTAACAATATGAGGATCTTCTATCTAATTGCAGAATAGAAAATTCTAATTAACTCAACATAGTACAACCAAATCTCATTCATATAATAGTGATATGTTGGAAAAGCTTTTAAAAAAAAGAATGGTTGTAGGATAATGATGATCTTTTAACCTAAATGACAAAGACTAAAGTGCTGATAACTCAAGATGTCATAATTAAATATATTCAATGAATAGAGATATGTTGGAAAAGCTTTGGAGAAAAGACTAACTATAACATCATGAGGATCTGTTAGTTAAACAAACAATGTAATACATGATATTAAAAGATATGAACTCAGAAAATTGTCTAAGTAAGAAATATAACAAAACAAAATTAAAAGCTACTTATCTAGAAAGCATGTAGAAGCCTCCTTGGATAGAAGGGCCCTCTACTATCAAATTGGCATAAAAATATTTAACTCCTCAAGTTTGTCTTCAATACAGCATCAAATCTATGCTTCTTCTTATTATCAAAAATTACTTCGAAACATAGTATCACAGTATTGGCAAAATAAGAGTTAACTTGTTTTCTCGATCTTACTGAGCTAAATTTATAGGCAATTACATAACCTTTATTGAATGAAAATAGGCACAGGTGTATTCTAAACTCAAAATCAAACTAAAACTCCTTTTTAGGACTCGTGATTTGCTAAAAGAAAATCAAGAGTCCTTATCCTGATAAAAATCTGCTTCTCGGACTTTTGGTTTGACCACGTGCATAACCATCTCCATTTATTGACTCAGCCTTCGTGGATGACAAGGAACTATGTAGGAAAGATTTAGAAGAACCATATACGCCTTTTCTTCAGATGACACCTGCAATATGTTGAAACACCAAAATGGCTACGAAATGTGTAATTGGCTACAGAATGACTACATTCTGTAGCTAAAACTGCTCAGAAATCATTAAGACAACAAAACCACAAAAGTACAACAAGTTAGTCATTGCATGTATTCCTTAATTGATTTTAATCATTTTTATTGATCTTTAGGTCTATAAAATGACAAAAGGAATGATAAGATGAAGTGGAATTTGGCAAAGGAGAAGACACTTTTAGGGCTCAACAAGATCATCAAGCTTTTATCATTCACATGGACGGTAAGCTTTTTGATCAAGTTCTTTCTATTTTGATTGACCCTGGATCTAAATATAGTTATATTAATCCTAACTTGGTGGATAAGTGTGGTTTGAGTAAGGAAATGCATGCAGAATCTTGGTTTGTGCAGTTAGCCACAAGTATGAAGAGAAAAGTTCACCATTGGGTAAGAGCTTGCACATTTGAGCTAAACGGTATGCCTACAAAAATGCACTTGAATATAATGCCTTTGGGATCATACATTATGCTACTGGGTATGGATTGGTTATATCTTCATAGGACCAAGGTATATTTTTATGAAAAATCTATTGAATGTGTGGATGACAATGGGAAGCCAAGAGTATTGCACGGAAAGAAGAAAGCCAAATTAGTTAGGATGGTGACAATAATGCAAGCCCAGCGCAGTTGTAGGAAAGGATGTGTGCTATTCATAGTTCATATATATAGTGACAAAGGTAAAGAAGTTGAGGATGTAGATGTGTTGAATAGGTATCCAGTGTTGCAACAGTTTCAGGATGCGTTTCCATCAGATATTTCAGAGTTTCCACCGCACAGGGAAGTAGAATTTTCTATGGATTTGGTGAGAAGGGCAACTCCAACATCAAAAGCACCTTATAGGATGAGTACACCAGAGTTGGTGGAGTTGAAATTACAGTTGAAGTAAATGTTGGACAAAATCAAGCCATCAGGGCTTGGCACAATCAAGCTTATGTTGTCTGGTCTTCCAAAATTTCTTCTACATGAGGTTCTATACCTCCCAGAGTTGAGGAGAAAATTGTTGTATTTGGTCCACATCAGTCAGAAAGGACACTCCATTAATATGATAGAAAAATAAATACTTATAAAGTTACAAGGTAGCTATGCTTAGGCACAAAACTTTGCATTCAGTTCTCACTATGATACAGGTACATTCCCATCAATTATTTTATGGCATGCCATATTTGGACACTTGAACTATGAAAACCTTCAATTTTTGAAGAAAAATGGTGTTACTGGTTTTCCTACAATTCCTAGCAAACTTAATCAATGTGATGCTTGTATTATAGGAAAACATAGCAAATGGACTTTTCATGATTCACATTCTAGAGCACATCAAAAGCTTGAGCTTATTCATTCATATTTATGTGGCCCCATGCCTGTTATTTCTTCAAATGGAAATAAATATATGATGACATCCATTTATTGATACACCAGAATTTGTTATGTTTACTTATTGAAGAACAAATCTGATGATTTTCAAACATTCAATAAATTTCATGAATGGATTGAAAATGATGCACAAAATCATATTGGCTCTTTACACACTGATAATGGAAAATAATACACTTAAATGAATTTTAAAAGTATCTTCACCAACATGGAATCAAACATCAAACAACGGTGCCTTAAAATCCTCAACAGAACGGTGTAGTTGAAAGAATGAACATGACAATTTTAAATATGTTATGTTCCATGATGTTTTTCAAGAATGTAAAATTGATGTTTTGGGTTGATGCAGTTCTATGTGTTGTGTACATAAAGAATAGGTGTCCTTATAATGCAATTAGAAATAAGGTTCCTTATGAAATGTGGCATGGCCACATTCCTTCAGTAAAGAATCTCAGGGTCTTTGGTTCCACTGTTATGCTTTGATACTTAAGGAAAAAATAAATAAACTTGGTGTAAGAAGTCGAAAATGTATCTTCTTGGGGTATTCAAATACCTCCAAAGGATATCGGCTCTATGATGAAGTTAATAAGAAGTTTGTAGTATATAGAGATGTCATATTTCTTGAATCTTCCAAGAAACACAATGTTGTTGATCGGCAACTTGCAAATTCATTTCAAGAATTTGATAATTAGATTCCACATATTGAAGTGGGGATTCCTATACTGAATCAATCTGTGGAATTGTCTTCTGAAGAAATCTCTCCCCCACATTAAGATCCAACCATGGATGAAATTTTGAGTGATGTGATTGACAGAATTGGGAGACTGAATCTTGATTCAATCGCAACTCAGTCAAATGAACAACTTGGGCCATCTTAGAAAGGTCCTCCAAAATGGTTGATAGACACTTGAAAATGTTTGTCCTAATGAGGTTGTAAATACAGGAACAAGAATTTCCACCAGGAAAAATTAAGGTGATGTAGATGATTCTGATTCACCTATTGATATGTTTGTTTCTTATAATTGTGAATTTAATTTTTCTACAAATCTTGAACCAACTTCCTTCAAAGAAGCCACTTCTTATGATGAATGGAATGAAGCGATGCAAAAGGAATATGATGCATTGATAAAGAATGACACTTGGAAGTTGGTTGATCCCCCATTGGGAACCAAACCAATTGGCTGCAAGTGGGTCTACAAGAACAAGTACAAAGGTGATGACTCACCTGACAAGCACAAAGCCATGCCTGTGGCAAAAGGTTTTGCACAGAAAGAAGGGGTCAATTATGAGGACACTTTTTCTTCCAAAAAAAAATGGGCTACCATCCAAACACTCTTTGCCTTGGTAGCTTAGAGTTGTTGGAAAGTCCATCATATGGATGTAAAAAATTCTTTCTCAAATGTACATCTAAAGGAGAATGTTTTTATGTCCCAACCAAAAGGATTTGTTGTGAAGGGCCAAGAACACAAAGTATCCAAGCTTGTAAAATCCTTATATGGCCTCAAGAAGGCACCACGAGACTGGTATGAGAAGTTAATTGAGCATCTTCCGAAACTTAACTTCAAACATTATGATCTTGATGATGCAATCTAAATTTGGAAAAACAGTTGTATATCTTGTGGTGTATGTAGATGATCTTTTGAGACAGGGAATAATGATAGTTATATTGCATCCATAAATAAGGAGTTGAAAAAAAGGTTTTGAAACGACTGATTTGGGCTATGTTCACTACTATCTTGGTATTGAAGCGACTCAACATCCTAAGTTTATATTTCTCTCTCAGAAGAAGTACATCAGAGATCTATTGAACATGTTTGGCATGGTTGAGTGAAATCCTTTGACCACTCCAATGGAACAAAACTCAAAGCTCACATCCATTGAAGGGAAATAATTTGAGGATGCAACAAAGTATAGACAACTTGTAGGAAGTCTCATCTACCTGACTACTACCAGGCCAAACATCTTATTTGTTGTTGGAATCCTCTCTAGGCTTATGCAAAAGACTTATGAGGGACATTGGTTTGCTGCCAAAAGAGTTCTAAAGTACTTGAAAGGGACTCAAGACTTTGTACTCCAGTATACACAGGTGGGCGACTTCAACTTGATTAGATACTCTGATTCATACTATGATGGAGACAAATAAACTGGGGTATCTACTTCAAGTTATACTATGAGTCTTGGATTAGAAGCTGTCTCCTGGAGATCACACAAATAATCAGTTTCTGCAGATTCCATAACTGAGGTAGAATATGTGGCAGCAACTGAAGCAACAAAGGAAATTGTGTGGCTCAGGAAAATTCTAGAATACTTGCGGATGAAACAAGTGCATTCAACTCCACTCATGATCGACAACACTTCTACAATAAAGTTGGCCAAGAATCCAAAGTTCCATGATCGAACAAAGAAAATCAATACAAAATACTATCTGATTCAACATCATGTTGAGGCCAAGACAATCCATCTATGTTAGTGTTCCACAAATGAGCAGATTGCAGACATCTTCACCAAAGCGCTTGAAAGAGAAAAGTTTGAAAGATTCAAAATGATGGTTAGTGTTACACCAATTTTTGGTCATCTAACCTGTTACTATTAGATGGACCAAAGTACACCATGTAAGACCAATTTTACCCTAGTAAAATTTCTTTCACTATGAAAAATAACTTAGTAATCCATAATTTATTAAGTTCTTTATGGTCTAAACAAGAAACCCCATGAGGAAATATTGAATAAATCCCTATTTGTTTAGTTTTCCTCAAGGGATAATTAATTAAACCATACTTTGATTAATGTTCCTGGCCATATTTAACCCAAAACAAGAAAATCAATTAGATAAATCACTGTTTATCTTATTATTTTCTAGGAATAATTATTTAAATAATATTCCTTGTTAAATTTGACTAAATCATTTATAAATAATTGAATAAATCACTATTTATTTAATTTTTACTCAACCATATTCTTAAAATAATAAATAAATCATTTATTTATTTATTATTTACAAATAAAGGGATTTGACCAAATTCAAATTCGTTTTCCCTCCAACAAAAATAATAAAATATTCCATAAAATTTGGATCTAGATTTGGTTAATAATATTTTAATTACGCACCAATATCTAGACTAACTCAATATTTTGTTATAAATAGAAGGGTTTTTCCATTCACTTACTACCTTTTGTTGCCTAAAGATCACTCTGGATCTATACTTTTGGTCTGACTTTGATCCTTCATCATTGTCATATTTTGCTACCATTTTTCTTGTGAGCTCCCTTTGAGTTCCATTTTGTCTGGGTTTTCCACACCATCAAGGGAGAGAGAGATCTTAGATCTGAAGAGTTGAGGACATAAAAGAACTCATCCCATTGAGGGGGACTGGTAACATCTTTCTATGTTCCCTTCCCAAGTGTCATAAATGCA
This sequence comes from Pinus albicaulis, assembly GCA_034641835.2. Classification (NCBI taxonomy): domain Eukaryota; kingdom Viridiplantae; phylum Streptophyta; class Pinopsida; order Pinales; family Pinaceae; genus Pinus; species Pinus albicaulis. Next base: position 107,085,653 of record CM076580.1, on the reverse strand, counting down.
AAAATTCTTTAAAAATATTCTTGTCTTTTCTATTGAATTCATGAAGCAACTCTTGCTTTTATTTGTTGTTTAATGTCTTTAAATGCACATATTTGGATTTTGTAGCATTTATCTTGGTCAACTAACTGTATATCTAAGGAAATTGGTAGCCATCTATGATGTTAGGGTTGTTTGTTATGCACAGCTAAAGTGAACTTTTTTTGTACCCTTGCGATTAGAATTCACACTAACAGTTGAACTCACCAACATCCCCTCAGATTAAGGGGGGGAATTTTGACACCTAATCCTTGGGATTGGGTGAAAATGTAAATTATTGTAAATACAAAATAAGGAGAACGGAGTATGAAGAGAAAATGGGAGATGAATCCCATAAGTCACCCCCTCCATGTATATAATTATGTGCACCCTCAATTCAATTTCAAGTCAATTTTTGGCGGAGCTAGCTCTTATCTCACCACTTACATACTTACATACACACAGACAAAGGAACACAATGAAAACACATCTTATCTCACCACCCTCAACATAATATGTACAATAGAAGTCATCAAGGGTGTTATAATATTTGTGTGTGTGTGTGTGTGTGTTTCAATTTTCTTATGAGATAGAGTGAGAAAATAACTTATCAAATTAAAGTCCTAAAATGATTTTTAAAACAGTGGTTTCCACAAGTTTAAATTCACAATAAAATCTCAAAGCTTAGTTTGTTTGTCCTCATTTAGGATTTCATAAACTAAGTCATGATTGTAAATACCAATGCAACCACATCTATTATTATTATTATTAGATAAAGGATATTTTCCAAGGATAATTGGTAGCTAGGAGTGAAGAGAGCTTATGAAAAAGAGAGATTTGACTTTTGATAATGGATAGATACTTTTGATGAGAGTGATGCTTCACTTACAAATGGTAGTTTAAGGGAGAACTGAGGTTTTAAAGAGGACTGGAAAGAGGTTATAAATCAAATGGCTTTGGTTGAGACTTCAAAAATTTTCTTGCAAATAATAGCTATAGATTCATGGATGAAAGTGAACCAAGGTTTTAAAGACAAAAGGGAAAAAAATACAAAATGATGAATTTTTTTATAACATGTCCATTTATTAGTCATATTAAACTCCATATGATTGGAAATTTTTTAACAACTAAAAAAATCATATATTTGTACTTTACAACATATTCCTGAAGAATATCGAACATGATTTCTATTATTTTCAATTAAAAATCCACTCAATTTCAAAAGCATTATCACGTTATTGATGTCAACAACATCATACTATTGTCCTATTTATTTGAAGAAGTATTAGTTATGGAAAAAAATATTTTCTCCAGTACCTATGTGACCATATGTTTGACATATGGCATCAAGAAGTTTGATCTTTTATAAAGATGAGCAAACAAAGTAACTTGAAAGCAATTGTTTTACAATATTTATGTGCAAGATTGGTGTTAATGAGATTAAAAATGAAAATTTTAAATTTATCATTAAGATCTATTATATTGAGATTATTATTGTTCACATTTATTTAGAACTATTTAGTGTGGGTCATTTTAGGATAAGTGTATTTTATTTCGGAAGAAAAAAACAGAACATTCATTCATTAATCGAAGAAAGTTTTACATTAACTTGGATCATAATAATAATAGTGTGCAAATATGTGATCATACATTAGACTAGGATAAGTGTAGTTATAGAAGATGAACTTGATAGTTTTAAATGTTAGTAATAATAATCTCAATGTGATGAATTCCTAAAATGAATTTCAAATCCATTCTAATCATAAGAATCTCATAAAAGGCTTATTTTAAGAATAAAAATGTTAAAATTTCCAGCTTGTTTTCCAAATACATATTTTCATCAAACATCCAACTCATTGGGAGTTCATCATTTGGAGCTTGTTGGTTCATTGGTGAATCATATATAAAGCTCCAACAAGCATCCCTTGACCCACTTTCATCGGGGGGAATGTTGGAAAAATTAATCTCAACCACCACAATTATTAAACTGGAAGCAACCATACTTGTTGTACATGAGTAAATCAACCAAGTAGATTTTTATTGTAGGTTGCATATTTTTTTGCAAGTTGAAGGACATGAATTAAAAGAAGTTCGAAGCAGGAGTAAAAATTCCCCATTCCATAACATATCGGATAATTAAAATCAAATGCACATTTAATGTAGGGTTAGTAGAACGTAAGGTCAAACTTTTACTACGCAACTGTTATTTGTATTCTGAAACATGTGCAGGTTCATAAAACTATTTTTTTGTACAACCTCCCATACTATGTTTTAATACTTTGACCTGTCATGAATTAATGTATAAGAAAAGTTATGTTTTGAACAAAAAATTAATTAGAAGTCCTTTTTCTAGGTGGTGGACGTAAGTTTGAGAGGAAGGGTTTTACAGTGAGGTACTATGCAACTCCTGGTGAAGTGTAAAATTCAGCAAGAACTCTTTTTTTACTGAGTGAAGCAACCGCAAATTCCATATGAATGTATTTCATGTATTCAAAATTATAATCAAAAGGTTTTATTGTGTTTATCCCATTTACTTTGTTTTTTTGTGCATAAATTTTCTTGAGTTTTTAGCTTTGTTTTGTTGCTAAAGTCAAATGTGTGAATTAATCTCAGCAACTGTTGTCCTAAATAACTCCCCCTGCTTCATCTTTCACATGGTATCATAGTGGGTGTAAAATTTTATTAGTGTGATTTCAAGTGTTTTACTAGGAATTAAATTTTTTTATGAAGGAATTATTTTTGGAGCACATTTACCAAGAGGGAGAAAGTTTTTTTATAGTTAAAAATTTTAGCATCAAGCACAAGATTGACTAATCCTCAAATACCTCGGTTTAATGGAAAAAATTATGACTATTGGGCTATAACAATGAATGCTTTATTTTCTTCTCAAGATATTTGGGATTTGGTGGAGAGTGGATTCCAAGAACCAATAGATGTAACAACATATAATGCTTTGACAAAAGCAGAAAGGATTTTTTGAGGGACAAGAATAAAAAGGATTCAAAATCCCTTTTCTACATTTTTAAAGTAGTTCATGAAATTATTTTCCTAAGGATTACAACAACAACAAAGTCCAAGCAAGAATGGGATAACCTCTAGATAGGCTACCAGGGCATGGAAAAAGTGGAGACAACAAAACTACAAATTCTAAGGAGATATTTTGAGACAAATTGTATGAAAGATTCTGATAATGTAGACTCATTTTGTACACAAGTAATTATATCGGTTACTCAAATCAAGTCTCATGGTGAGGCACTTGAAGAAAGGAGAAAATTTAAGAAAATTTTGAGAAGTATGCCATCAATATTTAATGCCATTATTGTGGCCATAGAAGAGACAAATAATCTCACAATTTTCAGTGTATGAGCTTCATGCATCACTTATTTCTCATAAACATAGACTAAATAGAACAACAATTCCTCATTGGAGCATGCCTTCAAGGCACAAGTCTCAATTGGTCAAGGTAGAGGAAGAGCAAGATCAAATTCCAAAGTAAGAGGAAGAAGACCACATAGAGGTGGGAGAGGAAACCCTTCAAGCTAAAGTGTAAGGGGAAACAATCAAAATCCAATTCAAGGCCCAAGCCAAAATCAATCACAAGGTCATAGGTATGATAAATCTCAAGATCAATTTCATTATTGTAAGAAGTATGGTCATTATGAAAATGAATGTAGAAAAAAGAAACATGATATAAGTAACAAACCAAGTGAAAATTTCACAAAAGAAAATCAGAACCAAGATAGCATGCTTTTAGCTTGTAATGTAGCACAAGAAAAACAAAGTGATGTATGGCTTCTAGATTCAGGGTGAAAAAATCACATGACAGGGAACATAGAAATGTTTACCAATCTAGATGAATGTGTGAAATATGAAGTTGCATTAGGGACTGATACCAAAGTATTTGTCATGGGAAAAGGAAGAGTCCACATTCTAACAAATAAGGGGGAGAGAAAGTACATTTTAGTTGTTTATTTTGTCCCTAGTTTGAAGCATGACCTCATAAGAATTAGACAACTCATGCAAAAGGGCTACACTATCTTTTTCAAGAATAGAGACTGCACAATTTTGGATAAGTCTCCAAGAAAAAAATTGATTTCAAAAGTTCAGATGACAAGAAATAGAATGTTTCCCCTAAAGATAAAACCAGATTTGAAGGAAGAAGGTGCATAAGCACAAGTGTCAATGAATTCGCAAGAGGATGAAATAAAAGTTGCAGTTGTCACACAAGTAAAATTTCAAGCAGAGGTCAAAGATGAAAACTGGTTATGGAATTTGAGATTTGGTCATCTCAATTTTGGAGGCTTGAATTTGCTGCATAGGAAAGGAATGGTGAAAGGGATTTCCACTCATAGAAAAACCAGACAAATTATGTGACAAACACATATTGCGAAAACAACAAAGAGATACATTCCCAGCAGGAAATTCAATAAGGAAAAAGGACCCTTGGAGATTTTCCATTCATAATTATGTGGACCAATGCAGGCACCAACAATTGGGGTTAGCCATTATTTCTTGACTTTCATAGATGAATACACAAGGAAGACATGTGTCTACTTCCTAAAAAAAAGTGAAGTGTTTGAGTACTTTCGCCAATACAAATATTTTGTTGAGAAGAAAAGTGGACACTAGATCAAATTTTTGAGGACTGACAAAGGTGGAAAATACATCTCAAATGAATTCCTTCATTTTTTTAGGGAGCATGGAATTCACAAGAAATTTACAATGAGGTATACACCTCAACAAAATGGTGTCACGGCAGGGAAAAATATGACCATTATGGAAATGGTAAGGAGTATGTTGAAGGAAAATCATTTCCCAAGTGACTATTGGGTTGAAGTTATCACTTGCTCAACATATATCATTAATAGGTTTCCAATCAAAAGTTTCAAAACATGATTCCTGAAGAGGCATGGAGTGGACGAAGGCATAGTGTCACTCATATGAAATTGTTTGGATGTGTGGCTTATGCACATGTCCCAGATGAAATGAAGAAGAAGTTGGAAAACAAGGGGGAGAAATGCATATGTGTTTGGTATAGTGATGAATCCAAAGCATACAAGCTCTACAACCCATTAACCAAGAAGGTCATAATCATTAGAGATGTGCAGTTTATAGAAGAGGAAGCATGGGATGGAAGTTTAGAGAATACAATCAATGTGAAAACATGTATACCACAAGAAGAAAAAGTGGAATTGACTGAAACAAGTAATTCCTTAATGGTGACTCCTGATACTCCTATTCAAACTCAACAAAGCAGTCACCAAGTGACACCATCAAAAAATAATAGGACAATGTTGCACAATCAAGCAAGTACTACTCCAATAACACTGCAAAGACTCGCAATGTCATCTAATTCAAGCACAACATCAAGTGACATGTCAAGTCCATCCTCCACAAGCATAAGAAGACAACAATTTATAAATTTATGAGCAAAATGAAGATGATAGTACTATGGGTTTGAATTCCTTATTTGCATTAATTTTTCATGTATATGATCCAATCTATTTTCAAGATGTAGTAAAAGAGGAAAAATGCATCACAACAATGGATGAATAAATAGAAGCAATAGAAAAGAATGATACATGGGAGTTAGTGGACCTTCTGCAAGGAAATAAATAATTCGAGTGAAGTGGGTCTATAATACCAAGAGCAAAATTGAAGGAAAGATTGAAATACATAAATCAAGGTTAGTTGTCAAATGATACAAGCAACAACATGGGAGAGAGTATGCAGAGACATTTGTGCGAGTCACGAGGATGGAGACAATGCGTACAATGTTGTCAATTTCCACACAACATAAATGGAAAGTGTATCAAATGGACGTAAAATCAATGTTCTTGAATGGAGTGTTGAGAGAGGAAGTATATTTTGCACAAGCACCCGGTTATGAGGTAGAAGGCCAAGAATACAAGGTGTATATTTTAAAGAAAGTTATTTATGGGTTGAAGCAAGCACCGTGTGCATGGTATAGCAGGATAGATGCTAACTTTATTGACAATGGATTTGAAAAATGTGATGGTGAGCCTAATATCTACATCAAAGAGAGTGACAATAAACTTCTTATTGTTGTTCTATATGTAGATGATTTGATTTTTACATGGAGTGAAAACTTACTCATTGTTGATTTCAAAGAAGCTATGAAAAGTGAGTTTGAAATAACAGACTTGGGGTTGTTAAGGTATTTTTTGGGCATATAAGTGAAGCAAATAGAAAATGGTATTTTTATTTCTCAAGCAAAGTATGTAGAAGACATTTTGGAGAGGTTTAATATGCAGAATAGAAAGCCCGCACCAACTCCAATTGTCATCGGGTTAAAATTGAGAAAAGAATATTGCAGTAGTAATGTCAATCCAACATAATACAAAAGTATGGTGGGCATATTGATGTATTTGACAAAAAAGCTATCGGATATAATGTATGCAGTAAGCTTTATGTCAAGGTTCATGGAGACACCTATATGCATTGGCAAGCATCTAAAATAATTCTAAGGTATGTCAACGAGAAAACGGAGTATGGTATTTTGTACACTGATTTTAGGCTGGTTGGTTACACTCACAGTGACTGGGCAAGAAGTGTTGATGATAGAAAGAGCATGTCAGGATATGTTTTTCATTTAGGTTCGGGAGCCATTTCATGGGCCTCCAAGAAGCAGTCGTTAGTGTCATTATAAAAAATAAAAACTGAATATGATGTCGCAACAATAACAACAATGTGTCAAGCAATTTGGATGAGACGAATGTTGAAGGATTTATGCCATGAACAAGAGGGAACAACAAATATTTATTGTGACAATAATTCCGTGATTACACTCTCAAAGAATTCAGTTTTTCACAATAGGAGCAAGCACATTGACACTAAATATCCTTCAATTACATAATTTATTAACAATGGGGAAATCGTGTTGCAATACTATAGGTTTCAATATCAATATGATGATATCTTCACAAAGCCATTGGCACGCGAAAACGTTTTCCATCTAAGAGACTCTTTGGGAATTGTCAATGGTGGAAATTGTGATTAAGGGAGAATGTTGGAAAAATTAATCTCAACCACATATCAAACAATTAAAATCAAATGAACATTTAATGTAGGGTTGGTAAAACTTATGGCAAGACTTTTATTCCGTAACTGTTATTTGTATTCCGAAACATGTGCAGACTTCGAAAACTATTTTTTGTATAATCGCCCACACTATGTTTTAATACTTTGACCTATCATGAATTAATGTATTAAATAATGTAGCTTCCATATGAATGTATTTCATGTATTCAAAATTATAATCAAAAGGTTTTATTGTGTTGCTCCCATTTACTCTGTTTTACTCTCTTTTGTTGTGCATAAATTTGCTTGATTTTTTAGCTCTGTTTTGTTGTAGAGGCCAACTGTTTGAATTAATCTCCTCAACTATTTTCCTAAATAAAGCCCTCTGCGTGTTGGTGGATCACAGATGAAAGTCCAAAAAAAATGCTAGTTATAGTAACTATCAATCTAGCAACTAATGTTACTATCGTGTGAAAAAAACAACTCATTTATTTGTAAATAATGTGTCCAAAGATGAGGTTGTGCGAAGGAAAATCGAGTGTCTCTATGAATCCTCTCCTCTCATTGCGCGGTATATGTATATGCCTCTTGTGTTATTAGTCTCTGCTTTGCCAAGGAATATAACATTCGCCTAGCTTCAACTAAAAAGGACGATGAGAGGATATTATAGATAGAAGCATTTCAAAATGAATATCAATAGTATTTTCAATCAGTAAAATTAATGAATAAAACATTTTTGGTTTTAGATATTCTGTGTTCTTAGTGAAGTGCAAGTCATTTTTTTTATGATAAGAGATACTTTGAGCACCTTAATTCTAGTTGTTTGAAGCTTAAATACCCCAAAAATTCTCTGTTATCAACATGACAGAATTAAGTTGGGAGACCCTTGTGAACTTCCTTAAATGCTATCTTTTTGTGGTCAAAGTGAAAGAGAATGTTGATCTCACTATTGAAATTTATGTTTTGAGATCAAAATGCAAAGATAATCCTTTCATTTAATACTAAATAAATGTAAGTCACATAAGTGTGTGTAATATTTAGTTAAGTCTATAAGTATGGTTTATTTTGGAATAAGGTTTACAAAATATTTATTTAAAAATAAAAAATAAAAAATTATATACTATTTAATTGAAATCAAGGTTTCCAAATTGTTTTCAAGTTTCTATATTTATTCTTATACTAATTTTACAAATAACACATAAATATTTTAACTAATATTTATATTTATCATCTATTTAATTTATATAATTATACTAATTATTAATCATTTAAATAATAAACATATTAGAAATAAAATAAAAAATATATAAAAATTAATTAATATTAATAAAATAAGATATATATAAAAAATAAAATAATATGTAAAAAACAAGTAAAATAATAATATATATTTGTGTTAAATTTGAAGTGGAGCCACAAGGCACCCCTGCCCGTCGGTTATGGGGGAATTTTTAGAACTTCAGAGGGTTCACCTATGCATATCTACCATGGATCAATAGGCAGGGACACCAACAACGCAGCCGAACTGGAAGGCTTATGGATAGGTCTATGCATTGCTGAAGATGAGAATTTCTTCCCACTAGACATAGAAGGGGATTCTCAAATTTTAATCGAAGTAGCGATCCGAATTCAATCCGGAACCTCAGCAGCCAAGATTGCTTCAAGTTGGAGGTTATTGGGCAGATTAGAACAAATTGAAGACTGGCTCAGGACCCCCAGAAGTGTCAACTTCAGGCATGTCAGGCGCACAGCAAATAAGGTTGCAGACAGATTGGCTAATCAAGGTGTTAATCAGCAGATCCCATTCTACTCTGGACCCTTAAACAGCTCCAATGATCTACAACTCCAAAAAGACTGCACACTCTTGGTGCAACAAGATCTCTCGATCCCGGATGCGGGTGTACGGATCGTGCACACTTGGCTTGATGTAGTGGATGTGGGCGTGGATCACCACCACCGCGTATCCCTCTGCACTCGACATAAGTTAATACCGACTTATCACAAAGTATTGCCGACACGTGCACTTCATCGCTCGCTTTTCGCCCCACCGTATGGCGCCCATTCTCATTGGGACCCATCAGCCTCCTCTGCGTTGTTGCTGTTCTCAGGTTGACAATGAGCCCTGTTTGCGCACCAGCACAGGGAAACGGTGTCAACTGAGCTGCTGCCTCAAGCTTTCGACCGGCATTCACGTTTCCTCAGGTCCGTATTGCAACTATAGTAGCTCTTCCGTTGATTACAGGCAGTCTCTGCATTCGTTTACCATCCCTCTCTCGTTTTTTCGCCCTGCCCTCCCTGCCAAGCTCATCATGCCTCGATTGAGACCTAGAATGACTTGCAGGCGCGGCTCCTCTCGTGGGCAAGTCATTAGGCCGCCTGTGTTTCCCTCCTCTGCCTCTTCGTCGGATTCCTCTGACTCCGGTGAAGGCCGTGTTGCTGCTTCCAGAAGAGGTCGGGGACGTGGTCGAGGTAGCAGTCCCTCCACCTCTGCGGCGCATGTCCGCCTCTCCTCCAACGCTCACTTTCATTCTGCCCGTTTCAATTACCCCTGCTCTCTCAACCATCATGAGTTCATTGCCTCTGTTTCCATTAAGCTCAGAACCAACCCGACTGCTCAGGCTCAGCCCACGGCTCCCTCTAGAATTGCTCCGCCATCCGAGGACGAAATTATTTTTTGCCCCCCAGGGGTTAGTCTGCAGAGTGTTCAGGGTGCAATGGCCTCACAGCACGAGCTTTAGCAAGCTGGGCCCAGCGCTCTTTCAGGCAGTGACTTCTCAGGCAAAGCACCTCCTCCACCAGCTGAAGATGATTTCAACCCGTATGCCTGCCCAGTGGTGGAAGAAGCGCCCTCGCCCACAAATGATGCTTAATGGTTTTCGCTTGCCAGTTTTTGAACACATGTATCAAGAAGGTGTTCACTCTCCTTCTTTTCTACAGTTTTTTGCAGGAATTATGTTGTCATTCTCCTTCGCCATATCAACGGTTTCCAAGTTACTGTTTTCCAAGTAATGCTATCCATGTTACTGTCCCCAGGACATCGCTCCAGCGCTTCAATATGACTGTTTGTAATTTTTGCTATGGGAAGTGTTTGTTTTGGTCTTGTATGTCGAGTAGAATCCTCCACTCCAGACATCATTTCAGACACAAGTATCAGCTGTTTAGAAAGGCGGACAAGGTCCTGGTCACCAATGTATTCTCAGCCAGTGAACAGTTGTTGTTTTTTTATGTCAATGATCAGCAATGTAATGCAAGAATGCCACATCTCTGGGCTAGCTATTCTGAGGCCTCAGCCTCTATGTAATATTTTTGTATCAATATAGAAGTAGACCGATTCAGAAATATATATATATATATATATATATATATATATATATATATATTTGTGAAATCTAAAATGCAATAACAATTAAAGTGCCCATAATACAATGAAATTAAAGTACCCACAATAAAATGAAGTGTTAATTAAGAATGAAACTAAAATGCCCATAACTAAAATGAAATGGAAACCAAAATACAAATGACAAAAATACACTTGGATTTCAATATACTAAATAAATAAATAAATAAAAACAAAATGCTTCATCTTATCATGTTGCATCACATATTGAAGAAAATTAAAAAATATAAATTCAATATTTCCACTTGATATCTGAAATATATATAAACATGGTAGCACAAACAAATACTCTTTCCAAACATGGAAAAAGGTAAGGTGCTTCATATCATATCATAGATGGAAGGAGATTGAGCTTATAAAAAACATTGAAATTTGATTTTCTTGAGTGAATAAAAGTATAATAATAAATTAAAATCAATTTATTTTAATTTTGTAATTATTTATCAATTTACTATAATTATAGATTATAAAATTATATCGAACTAAATTTAATTAAAAATAATAATTAATTTTGTAATTATTATAAAATAAATTAAAATATAATATTAAATTAAAATAAATTCAATTTTGTTTTAAATTTTTCTAGTGAACAAAAATTAATTAATCTTTTATATTTATAAATTAAAATCAATTTATCTAAATCTTAAAATAAATAAATCTAAAATAGAAATTTAAAGAAGTGGATCTAATTAAATACATATCAAAGTATATAGCTTGATATTTATTAAATAATACAAAACAAAGGGCATTCTTATGTCCATTGTCCATTGAGGCTAGAATATTTAGGAATCCATAAATATGGTGAGGTCAAATAGTTAACCTTAATTGACCTAGCTTATGTTTAAATGACCCTGAAATATTCTGAAAATCAACAATAAACGTAAAATCAAGACACATAAGTATATTTTAAGATCAATCAATCTTTTATATTTATAAACTAAAATCAATTCATCTAAATTTTAAACCTACTGAACAGAAACCTTAACCAGAAATTTAACCTTAAATCTAAATCTTAAACCTTTTATATTTATAAACTAAAATCAATTCATCTAAATGTTAAACCTACTAAACATCAACCTTAATCAGAAATTTAACCTTAAATTTAAATCTTAAACCTACTGAACATCAATCTTAAGCAGAAATTTAACCTTAAACCTTAAATATATTGTGCATTACATATCAAAATATATAACTTAATATATACATTAAATAATACATAAAATTAAGTCACTTACATCAAAATGTTTTGAGTAAGCTTATTATCAAACAACATATTGAAGTGAAATAAAAGTCTAACCATACATAGTTATATTATACTAATATCTAACAACATATTTAAGTGAAATAAAATTCTAACCTGCAGATCATACTAATATCTGAAATTCTAGCCTTACTTCACATGCCTAAATTCAAGAGTCTATACTAATATCTGAAATTCTAGCCTTACTTCACAAGGCCTAAATTCAGGAGTCCCCAAGCGGTGTGAGGCCAGGATTTCTCCTTGGCCTTCATCAGCAGCACCCTTGTCCATGCAATCCACCCTTCCCATGACATCCTTTTGTCCCAAGTTGTACCCCACTCTAACATTAGCCTCAGCGCTGTCTCTGCTTTCATCTCTGCTTCATCATATCTCCCTTGGGAATTGTATATCTGAGCCAGAACAACATGGGGGTCTCCTATGAAAGGATTAAGTTCACAGACTTTTATAAAAAGGGCTTCAGCCTTTTTATTGTTCTTTTCCCCAGGGGGCATACTAATAGCTTCCCAATACAAATCTCTGGCAGTCACCTGATCTGATGGATTCAGAACAGCCCTGCAGTGATCAAACACAGGGGGATCACGAGCTCTATTTCTTCAAAACCCCTCTTCTTATTCTCCTCTTCTCCATTCTTTCTTTTCCCTTCTTCCTCTTGAACAGTTTCTCCTCCCTTACAATCAAAGTATAGAGAGCTCCCATTCGAGAAATGGAATTCATCCAAAGCCCAGGCTTGATTTCGCCAGGCCATAGAGTAGTCGATTCATCCCCACTGTAATCCGCAATTCCATTGGTGTTATCAAACAGATTGTCCTGAAAACTGAACATCTGGTCAATAAAATCCACCATGGTCATGACGAGGAATATGGCAACCAATCTTCGGGGAACCTCAACATCCTCCCCACTTCTGATATGCTTTACTCTCACACCATCAGTAGGCAATACCTTTTGTATTTTTCTTCTCCTTTCGGGCAGGAAAACCCTTCCAGCTTCGCCTAGAACTGGGTTTTGTGAACCTCAAACTTGTCATGGATTTCACCAAGCCAGTTGCCATTTTGGTCATCTATTTTTAATTTCTGGAGCTCCAAATCCTCTGCCTCGGCTTATTTCATGGATTTCTCTGATTCTTTGAGGCCAGAGACTAATTCTTCATTAGTAAAATGAAAGAGGAGATCATCGTGAATGATGGGTTGCTTGGGCACAATACAAAACATGTGCACAAGCTCTTCCGCAGTATCTCCGATGAGATCTCTCACTTTTTGCCCATCAACGTCGGTCTGAGAATTTGCGAGATTAACATAAGAATTTGAGTATGCAGAATGGAATAAACCGCACCTGGCAACAGAATGAGGGGCGTTCCATAGTTTGAGAATTCGATAAAAACCCATCAGATGACTGAAGAAGTTGCCGTCCCTATGCCATCATTCAGAGGCCCCCACTTGTCTCAGTAGTCTCATGAATTCGGACAGAGGCCCCCTTGCACGCTCCAAAATCGTTGGAAGCTCATAATTCGCCATTGCTTGCTGTTGCGAAGAACAAATATTATTACAGGGGATTGGAATTGCAAGCGAAGTTGCATGAGTTGGGTAGAGGAGGCATATTGTGAACAAGGAGGAAATCGCAGAAACAAAACTTTACACCCGTGAGAGCAATAGACCTTCACTGCATAGGCAGTTGGAAGCTGTCAATTCGCCATTGCTAGATGTTGCGAAGAAGAACCATTATTACAATAGGATGGATTTTGTCTTATTAATATTATTACCTCATTGGTTGTTTTAAAGCCGTTAAAACATTTCAATATATATGTATTTCATTATATTATTAAAAGGTAGAGTAGGAAATATATTTAAGTATGAGGAGTTCTGGCAGTGCATTAGATATTATTTTTGGGATTCAATTGCTTTAAGTAAGTTATTCATTTATGACCATTTTCATAAGACCTAGTAGTAACTAACTAATTTCTCATGATTTTTGAACAGTTCATTTAGTACTCATTCTCATTGTATTGGGTGATGCTTATAAGGGTGAAGAAGTGGGATTGGAACTAGTAAAATGAATCACCCTGGTAACCATGACTTCCTGGGAGGTCACCCAAAATTCCTCTGGCTTAAGAGCACTTAGTTTTCCCACACAATCAAGCCCACTTAGCTTGCTACCCCATTTAGAGCTTGATTGTGGGCAAAGAACATATAGAGTTACATCTTTGCATAAAAATTTTACAGCGTGGGAAGAAAAATTATTATTACAATATTGTCTTAATATTTTTCAATAATATAAATTATCACAATTATGTTAATAAATCCTGTGGATATAAGTCAATAGGTATATATCACTTTCATGTACAATTATATTCGAAAATATAGTTCATAAATGTCAATGATATATAACAATCACATTAATAATTATGAGTTGTATAAAATAAAAATTTAATATTAATATTAATATTAATTAAGGATGGATTTTGTCATATTAATATTATTATCTTATTGGTTGTTTTAAAGCCATTAAAACACTTCTATATATATATATATATATATATATATATATATTATTAAAAAGTAGAGTAGGAAATATATTTAAGTATGAGCAATTTTGGCAGCGCATTATATTAGATATTATTTTTGGGATTCAATTGCTTTAAGTAAGTTATTCATCTATGACCATTTCCATAAGAGGTAGTAGTAACTAACTAATTTCTCATGATTTTTGAATAGTCCATTTAGCACTCATTCTCATTGTATTGGGTGATGCTCACAGGGGTGAAGAAGTGGGATTGGAACTAGTGACATGAATCACCCTGGTAACCAGGACTTCCCGGGAGGTCACCCAAAACTCCTCTAGCTTAAAAGCGCTTAACTCTGGAGTTTTCCCACACAATCAAGCCCACTTAACTTGCTACCCCATTTAGAGCTTGATTGTGGGCAAAGAACATATAGGATTACATCTTTGCATCAAAATTTTGCACGCGGAAAGAAAATTATTATTACAGTATTGTCTTAATAATATATTTTTTTTTTTCAATAATATAAATTATCACAATTATGTTAATAAATCGTGTGGATATAAGTCAATAGGTATATATCAACTTCATGTACAATTATATTCGAAAATATGGTTCATAAATGTCAATGATATATAACAATCACATTAATAATTATGAGTTGTATAATAAAAATTTAATATTAATATTAATATTAATTAATATTTAATTTTAATAGATAAACAATACCTGACTAATATGTTGGAGAATGCCGCCATTTTTAATATGAGACTTGTCAGGCATGTGTCTGATATCCAACCCACATTCATGTGAGCTTTACACTCCATCAACTTTGAAATGTGAAATCCAAAATACATATTATTTGGATTAACCCACATTATTTTACAATTATATTCTTGCTTCATGATTAATTTGTACCCATATTTAACCTATAAGGAAAAATCATAGATTACACTCACTTTCGACCTATTTGATGATCAAATTCATTATAATTCTCTAGGTTTTAATGACATTGATCCTGTACAAATTTTAATACAATTATGTATTGCCTGGATTCTCCTGATCTAACAATTATATGCCACTGTTAAATACATAATTTCTTCTACAAAAATCTTTGTGGAAATTTAAAACGAAATTTAAAACATGATCACCAATTGCAAACACATGAAGAAAGATCAATCACACATAAAACAGATGTTTTAACCGAGAAATATAAAGCTAAAAACCCCACTATCATATATTATGTATATATCATGGATCATGAAACAATCTCATACAAAACTCTAATCCAAGAGCTCTCAGTACAATATACAATCGTCTCACACTATCAAATAAAAATTGGTAAATACATGCGCCAATTTATTGCCTCCTGACAGCCTGCCTCCACTGTGCAATCCCTGTTGATAACAATCCCTGAATGAATGAGATCTTGCTTACCTTGACTATGCAATCCTCATTTCCATCTCCAATGTGTGTGTGGTTGCATGAGTGCACCCACTAATGTCATAAATGATAGTCAAACTATCCCTTTCACATATCTATCAACTGGGTCTCCACTGGATCTGACATGCATGTAGTTAACAGTAGTAAAAATTCAATTTCATGTGAGACCATTACTTGTGAATTATTTAAATAATTAATTCACTGATATCTCACTAGTGTATGTTTAGTTACAACTAGAACAACTGAGTTTAACTCACTTAACTGAGTTAAACTACTTTACAACTCACATAAAATACACATCCAACTCTGTTACAACTTCAAATCACTCAGTTACAACTAAGTCCACTTGCATGTCCCACCAAACAACCTTTGAACTCTAATTTCTCATAGCTAACTGGTTTTCCACTTCAGTTAACTATTTCCAAGTGCTTCATGAGAATAGATTAATATTTATTGTCCAACTATTATGAAGGGATAATAATAGTCGACATGCATCTATAAATAGACATGCGATCTATAAATAGACTTCGCATAGACATCGAAAAATAGGACATCATCTATAAATAGACTTCCGCTATAAATAGAATTTTCTCATCCATTCTAAAAATAGACTTACACCTAAAAATAGCTCGAGGCTCAATCCTAGTGTAGGTGCTTAATTTTCACTAGGATCATCGTCTTGTTGAATCTCAACACTCCCTCTCAACAAGAAAGGGATTATCCTTCACCCCAATCCTATCTCTATGGTATTCAAGTTTGCTCTTGGTGAGAGCCTTTGTCAGAAATCGGCATCCTGATCTTTCGTAGGAATGTACTGAAGCCACATGATCTTCTGTTGCACACAATCTCTGATATGATAATAGCAGATATCTATATGCTTAGATCTATCATGAAACAGAGGATTAATCGAGAGTTTAATGCAACTCTGATTATCACAATGAATCACTGTAGGATCTAAATGAGAACCACACAAACCAACTAGGATCTTTCTCATCCAGATAGCCTCACATGTAGCTTGACTTATTGCCATGTATTCTACTTCCGCTAAACTGAGCTCCATGGATCTTTGTTTCCTACTGTACCAAGAAACAGTTGTAGATCCAATACTGAAGATCCCCCCTGATGTGATCTTTATGTCTATTGGGATGCTCGCCCAATCTACATCCGTGAATCCATGCAACTTCACCTCATCCATCTATCTGTACCATAAGCCATACTTGGATGTGCCCCTGAGGTATCTCAAGACATGCTTGCATGCCTTCCAAAAGAGCTTGGTAGGCTCAACCATTGCTTGACTTAGTTGGTTAACCACATAGCATATGTCTGGTCTTGTATTCACTAAATACATTAGCGAACCCACTAACTGTCGATAGACAGTAGCATCCATTACCTCTCCAGATGTAGCATCCTCTTTCCTCCAGTTTCCTAGAAGAGGAGTACCCATGGGTTTGCATCCCTTCATGTGAAACTTACCTAGTATCTCCCTTGCATACTTTCCTTGAGACACAAAAATTTCACCTTCTCGCTGCCATATTTCCAATCCAAGAAAATAATGAAGCGGACCCATATCCTTCATCTTGAACTCCTTTGCAAGGTCCTCCTTGCATGAGTATATCAACTGCTCATCACCAGTCAGTATTAAATCATCAACATAAAGTAAAATGATTAAAATCTTACCATCCACCACAATTTGGTATAGGTTTGCATCTACCTCACTCTTGATGAAGCCAAGTCTGGTGAAATAGTTGTCGATCCGAGTGTACCAAGCACATGGTGCTTGCTTCTGTTAGTGTCTCTTGATTTGTTATATTGGTGAGATCAAATGCACAGGGTAACATCAGACCAGTCTTTGGAGTCCTAGGACCTAGAATTCCTGGACTCAGAGATGGCTCTTTCTATTATGTGCAAAGGATGTGAACTTGTTCACTTTTAGGGTTGATTTTAGGCTAGTTGTTAAGTGTAGGGTTTGTTGTTTGTTTTGGTTGGGTAAGATGATCAAGTAGAATAGATAGAATAAGGAAATATTTGAGTCATTGGGCTATGGAGTCAATAAATTCATAGAAAGTTTCAATAGTAAATTAGGGTGGATCACAGGGCAAATCTAGCATTGGTTAGATGGATTCTCAAGGTGTTTGTGAAATGAGATGAACATCAAGTTTGTGAATAGAAGTAGGACAAAGGGCAATCAAGAATCCCTTATCATGTACTTGAAAAAAGGAGAACTTTAACACTACTTAGCATGAAGAAGAAATCAATAGACATGGAACACCAATAACTCTTTAATCCAACTTTAAGCAAATAAGAATTTCAGACATACAATCCAATGAAATATAGAAGGTGAGAAACTCATTTAACTTCTAGGGATTTCACCTTCAAGGTTAGAAAACATTTAAGATACACATATAAATTTAATCAAGGAAGAGGGAACGCCTAAACATCTTTGATCATAGCTATGAATATCACCAAAACAATTATTCAAGCATGGACAAAGGGTATGATCAAAACAGAACCTCTTTGCAGACTTAATTAATGGTACTTTGGAGAGAGACCTCAAGAATAGTCTTTAGTGAAACCAAACAAGTAGGGCTTACCATAAATCATCTTTGATACCTATGGTATTAAACCATTCATGAAATAAACAAGCTTAGGGGGTCTAGAGAGTAATTGATAATTCTCTAAAATGTCCCAGTAGAGGAAAACATAAAGGTAGTGAAGAACAAACAGAACTAAGGTGCCTTTGAAGAACATTCCTTAGCCTAAATATTTTGTCCTACTGCAATATAGAAGGATGAAACACAATGATACATGAGAAAACAATAACTGAAAGGGAAAAAAATCACCATTAACCAAGCTCAGGGATCTTGCAAACAACCTTCTCCATCATCAATCAAGACAAGCCATTCAGAAACTCCACAACACCAATTTCTTTTCCAATCTACAAAAAAACTATGTATTTCTCCAAGGAGTCATCAAATTCCAACATTTACAATGAAGCCCTCATGCTCTATTTATTTAGAAAAGGAAGGCAAAAACCCTAGATAGGGTTGGAAGATGTCAAAATCGCTCATAAATGTCATTAATGCCCAAGAGACCATGCAAGGCCCAAGGCACAAAATATCCCATGAAATAAATGCCAAAATAACTCCTAGCGCCTATTTTTAGAGTGATTTTCCTCAAAAAACATTAAAATATCATTTAAAAATAAATGAGTGTGTTTTTTTGACTTTTGGCCAAAAACACACAGTGAAGTCTATAAGCATAGTGCCTTTACAGGCAGAAAATGGGTCCACTTGCAGCCAAGTTTTGGTGACCTTCCAAATGTTGGATTTTTCTCAGTGATGGCCTGTTGGAAAGCCTGATGAGTCTAATTTCCAAATATACCTTTTTCTTTCTGATTGAGCCCCTATAACTCGTCAAAAAAGCCAAATTTCCCAAACTTCTCTAAGCGTAGCGCCAACACATGCAGAAAATGGGTCCACTTATAACCAAGTTTTGGTGACCTTCTCGATGTCGGATTTTGCTTCGTGATGGCCTGTTGGAGAGCCTACTGAGTCTAATTTCAAAATATACCTTTTTTTTCTGATTGAGCTCCTATAACCTGTCCAAAAATCCAAATTCCCAAAACTTCTATAAGCACAGCGCCAAGCCTGAAAATGAGGTAGAAAGGTGAAAAATGAGGTGTTTTATGGCCTTTTGAGGGGTAAAAAATGCTCCAAATGCTCTGAAATTTGGTGATAATACTGTAATAGGCATGAGGATTCCAAAAATGCAAAGTTATCCCTTTGAGGATGTCTAAGGAAAAAGCGTAACGCCAGGGGTGCTACGCTTATAAGCCTCAAAATCTGCAAAAAACCAAAAATTGTCAAAATTATCCCAAAATTGGTGGACACCTTCCTCATGGGATTTGAGAAGCCTGTAGAAAATCTTGAGGTAAGATTCCAAGGTTTACTTATTCTTTTTCCTCTTTGAGTGCCTGTAGCTTAGCAAGGGCTCTCTTGAGTTTAGCCTTTGCAATCTGATTTTGCAATACATAGTGCTTGGTCATCTTCTTTTGGAGGTTAAGGTCCCTCTTTGCCTTTGTATTTGCTTTTACCCTTGCCTTTATCTTTTCTTTTGTCCTTTGGCCTAATAGGGGTAGAAGTCATGGCCCCTTGCCTTTTAGAGGCAGCAAACACATGTCTTTCCCCTCTGTGGTATGCCAAGGGAAAAGGTTCAATTTGGTTTATTTTGGTGTCCTCCTTATGGCTATCATCATTTGTCTTCATGTTTTCCTCTTCATCACCCTGACTCTTGCTTACCTATTTACCCTCATCATTAGTTTCACTGCTGGCATCTTCACTGATTTGTGCACCTTCACTTTTTTCCTCATTATAGCTACTTTTTTCATCACTGTTGTGACCTTCATTTTAGCTGCCAGCCTCTTGATTTTCTTTACTGTCATCATCATCACCCTCATCATCACTTTGGTTTGACTCATTGTTACTCTCACCTTCATTGTTACTTTCTTGTTCACTACCACTTCCTTCTTCATCTGATATGGTGACTAGTACTGCCCTTAGCCAACCCTAGGCTTGCTTATAAAACTTGGTAGGAGGAGTGAAATGAAATGATGGTGAGGGCAGCTGTTGCAAATGAGTGGGATGGAGGTGGGTTTATGAATGGTTTGCTTTGGGCTTTGGGGAGGGCTTAACTTGAACTAATTTTTAATTACCCTAACTCATACTCTCCTTGACTGATAATTGCTTGTTTGTAAGTCAAAACAGAGGGTTGTTTGCCATGAAGACCTAGGGTTTGTAGGCACTAGGGTTTGATCACTTTCCCTTAATCAATAAACCACAAAAAGCACTTGGAAGATAAGGAAACATGCACCTACCAATGTTAAATTGTTTTTAGGTCCTTAGATGTAGCTTGAATGTGTCCCCTTGTGTTTTTGGCAATTTTTTGCAGGTGGGAGAGGCTTTCTGCTCTAGGCGCAATGCTCTGCATGAGCTGTCGAGTGTCAGGTCCTCTTAAGCATAGCGCCAAACATTCTAGGCCAGTAGAGCTCTCTAAGCACAGCGCCGGGTAGGTTCTGGGCTAGTCGAGCTCTCTAAGCGTAGCACCGGGCAAGTTCTAGGCCAGTCAAGCCTCTCTCTACCATAAGTGCAGCGCCTGAACTTCCTACGCATAACGCCTTTTGCAGAGTGAATTTGGAGGCCTACCCAATGTAAAAATTGGGTCCATTATAGCTCGTCGGAAATATTATCTTGTCTACTTTCCCAATATATATTTTTTTCTCTTATTGGAGTTGATTTTTCCTGTAAAAAGTTGATTCTCCCAAGACTGGTCAAAAAGTGTTGAATGATGGTGCATAAATGCAGAGTGCTGGTCCAGACAAATTTTGGATGCATTCCTCAACTCCAAATTGAGCTCATTATAGCTCATTGAAAATATCTTCAAGTCTAGTTGTCATTTGACTCATTAAGCAAGTCATTTGGACACTCCAACTGTGAGAAAACCTGATTTTCCTAAGGTCACTCTAGAAGTGTAGCAATTCTCCCATGACACCTGCATTTTTGACATTGCTCCCAGGTACCTCCTCCTATGGATGATCCACATATAGAGACTCATCTTTGTGAACCAGCAGTTCCTCCTCCACATGCAAGTCTAGCTCCCTCTCAAGCGACAACCGCATGGCTTTCCCCTCATCAAATTTTATATCCCATCGCATAACAATAATATTACTGTTAGGAAAATACACATGATAATTATGGGGTGTTTCTGTGTACCCCAATAATATCCCAACTTCAGCAGTCTGCTCCAACTTCTTCCTGGCATTCTTGGTCACATGCACATAAACAAATGAGCCAAAAATCTTAAAGTGAGAAATATTCGGTTTCTTACCTGTGAAAACTTCTTCAGGTGTATTCATGCCAAGTAGTCTATGAGGACAATGGTTTTGCACATAAATCGCAGTGTTTCATGCTTTCGCCCACAAATGCATTGGTAGGCCCTGATCATGCAACATTGCTCGTGCTTGACCCACGATCATTTTTTTCTTCCTCTCCATGACCCCATTTTGTTGTGGGCTATGAGGCGCTATGAGTTCTCTTTGAATTCATTCTTTGCTGCAGAAGTCTTTGAATTCGTTAGAGATGTATTCTCCACCATTATTGCTCCTCAGAGCCTTCACTTGCTTCCTCGACTCTTTCTCCACCAATTCCTTAAAGTCACAGAACTTTGAGAATGTTTGATCCTTATTCTGCATGAAGAACTTCCAACATTTACGAGAAAATTCATCAATAAAAATAACATAATAACTGTGTTTTGTTGTTGAAGAAATCGAGAATGATCCACACACGTCTATGTGAACTCTTTCTAGGATCATTGAAGCATGATTCTCCTTTTCATGAAAGGTGGACTTTACAAACTTCCCCTTGGTGGAACCCTTACACTAATCTAACTGAGCAAGTTTTCCCATTGGAATTCGAATAGATATTTGCTGCATGACTTTCAAGGCTCCATGATGAAGATGGACCAATCACCTGTGCCATAATTCACCCTCATCTCGGCTCACCACTTTTTCTGCCTTGCCCATCATGGCAGTGCAACCATCTACCTCCAGCTTATAGAGATTCGTAACTCGAATCCCTATTCTCTTGGCCTGACCTGTTGTTTTATGTCGCGGGAAAGATTTTCCATCGCTGAAAACAACGTCATAGCCTCTGTCCTCCAACATCGCGATTGAGACCAAGTTTTTCTTCAGAAATGGAACATGCATAACATCTTTCAATTGAAATGGTTTACCTAACTCCCTCTCAAAGATAATGGTACCAATTTCAGTCGCACTGTATCATCCATTGTCACCCATCTCTATATGCATTTGGAGATATTTCTCCTCCAAGTCACTGAAAATCTCCTTATCTCCTGTCATGTGGAAGGAAGCACCATTATCAGGATACCACACCGATCCCATTGCGCTTGAAACCAAGCATGGGATCAAAGAGAAATCAATTTTAAATTGCGAGGCAAGGGCCTCACCAACTGTAGCTCCAATAGCCTTCTTATTCTTCTTCTTCTATGGGTAGTTAGTGGTGAGATGCCCATGTTTGTGACAGTGACAACACTTCACCTTGGAGAAATCCAACTTCTTGCCTTTAGACTTGGATTTTGAGTGGAATTTCTTCCCCTTCCCTTTCCTTGCCATGGAAGCCAAAGCAAAATCCTCTTGATCATCATGCTTTGATGAAGAGCCATCTATGGTGTTTCGCCTAAACTCCTCCTGCACTAGATCCGACCACAGTCGTTCCCAAACTGACAGTTTTTCCCTTGGGTTGACAGAGTCTTCATAACTATGCCAACTCTTAAGAAGTCCCAAGAGAGCCAAGCTCACAAAATCACCATCAACAATAGTGATTACCACACTCCCCAGTTCATCTCGACATTGGACAAAATTTGTGAGATATTCTGGAATATTGTCACCCTTTTCCATCTTGATCATTCTGAGTTTATCCTTCAGCGCCAATTTCCTATGGTCATTGCTACTTTGGAAAAGATCCATCAAAGCCTTACACATAGCATATGGAGCACATTTCCCCTGAAGGCTTGAGACAATGTGGTCTCGTACACCTTCCAACATAATCCTTCTCACCTTCGCTACTTTCTTTTTCCATGCATCTAGTAATGCAGCATCCGTCAAAGTGGGCTTAGGAACATCACTGTAGATGAATTCCTTCAAGCCATTATCTTCAAGCACCGCCTCCATCCTGTCCTTCCAGGAAATGTAGTTCGAGCAGCCCTCGAGTGCATACTCTAGCTGCAAGCCATTGAAAGCCATTTTGATGTTTAGTCAACTATAGCACCAAGAAATTCTTGCAGCGAATTTAAATTGTTTCCACCAACAAACTCAACTCCTACTTCAAAATTGCAATCTTCTGTGCTTTGATACCATGTAGAAATTTTAATACAATTATGTATTGCCTAGATTCGCCTGATCTAACAATTATATGCCACTGTTAAATACAAAATTACTTCTACAAAAATCTTTTCAGAAATTTAAAACGAAATTTAAAACACGATCGCTAATTGAAAACACATGAAGAAAGATGAATCACACATAACACAATTGTTTTTACTAGCAAATCTAAAAAAACCACTATCATATGTTATGTATATATCATGGATCATGAAACAATCTCATAAAAAACTCTAATCCAAGAGCTTTGAGTACAATATACGATCGTCTCACACTGTCATACAAAAATTGGAAAATACACACGCCAATTTACTACCTCCTCACAACCTGCCTCCACTACGCAATCCATGCTGATAACAATCCCTGAATGAATGAGATCCCACTTACCTTGACTATGCAATCCTCATTGGCATCTCCAATTTGTGTGTGGTTGCATGAGTGCACCAACTAATGTCACAACTTATAGTCAAACTGTCCCTTTCACCTATCTCTCAACTTGGTCTCCACTAGATCTAACATGCATGTAGTTAATAGTATTAAATATCTAGTTGCATGTGATACCACTGCTTGTGAATTAATTAAATAATTAATTCATTGATATCTCACTAGTGTATGTTTATTTACAACTAGCACAACTGAGTTTAACTCACTTAACTGAGTTAAACTACTTTACAACTCACATAACTACACATCCAACTCTGTTACAACTTCGAATCACTTAGTTACAAATAAGTTCACTTGCATGTCCCACCAACCAATCTTTGGACTCGAATTTCTCATAGCTAAATGGTATTCCACTTCACTTAACTATTTCCAAGTGCTTCATGAGAATATATTAATATTTATTTTCCAACTATTATTAAGGGATAATAATAGTCGACATGCATTTATAAATAGACATGCGATCTATAAATATACTTATAAATATACTTCACACATACATATAAAAATAGAACATCATCTATAAATAGACTTCCGCTATAAATAGAATTTTCTCATCCAATCTAAAAATAGAATTACACCTAAAAATAGCCCGAGGCTCAATCCTAGTGTAGGTGCTTAATTTTCACTAGGATCATCATCTTGTTGAATCTTAAAAGATCCTTACACATGTTTTTTGTACAAAAAACAATGTGATGCCCTTGTGGATTCCATGGCCTTTGCAGTGGCCTCCATTAGATTTCATGACATGCCAAATGTTATCACAAAAACTAGGTGGCCTTCTCAAAGTGAACTTAACGTTCCTGACTGCTATGTTGGAGAATAAAGCCATTTTTAATATGAGACTTGGCAGGCATCTGCCTGAGAATGCCAACCACTAGTTATTTTTTTCTTGTTTTATTAAACTATTAAACAAGTTTTCTTTGATTACTTGAATTCATCGTGGAATTATGAAGAAATTATGATCAACTTTCTTGGTTCTATTATTGATTGATGATACTATTTAGTATCACCATTATTAAAGTATAATCTCTTCTTTGATTGCTTGACTTCATCAGGGACTTTTGAAGAAATTCTGTTTATAAACCTTTTGAAATTTTAAATATTTTAAATCTATTATCTAAAACCTTATGGAGAGAAAAATTAATTTAGATAATTTACATATTTGAATTCAAACCTTAACATATAACCCTCTCAAAATTCTTCATATACTCCTCTCCAAAATGTCCATTATCATCATTATCATTATGTTTGCATTTTTTGCATTTCAAACGATGGGGCATACATCAACGCCTTCTTTGAACGAATATCATCCCATCAATGCCAACTCATTATCTAGGGAGTGGATCTAGAAACTAGTTAGTACCTTGGATTTTAAAATCCTCAGTGGTATATTTTCCTACGGTTGAAAATGGGTTCACATCATTAGCCCATGTTTAACACTTTTTGCTTGTTAAAATTGTAAATTTTTATGTTTTTCCAAGTTCAAGAGCTAGAAACTCATATTTTCTTTGAGAATTTTTCATTGTAGTCAAAAAAATATTTGTACATAATTATGTTGTCTTCGTACTTGTTGTTGAGCCCTGGTATTACACCAAGAGTGTTGCAACTATCAAGGGATCCTCAACTCTATTTATCAACCCAGGGTTCATACAAACTTAGAGGTGACAGTGATATATGCACAATAGATGGGATTCTATTTATGCCACCCTTAACTATGACATTGGATCAAAGGTGCTCAAAGACCATTTGTCCTACTAAATTAGAATGACAGCTTGCTGATGAAGGTAAAATCGAAATCTACTTCTAGCTATGAGAGAGGAAACACCATTGACTCAACTTGTAAATGGTAACTAATCAATTCATGAAAGGACAAAGGCTAAACTACTTGCAGAAATAAAGCTATTTTACCTTACAAAATTCATCAAACTACCAAATCTACTTGCAGAAAGGAAGCTAAGTTCTCTTTCATAATTCATCAAACTATCAGTCAAAAATGTAAATTAGTAGCCTACTTACATCATATTTGTGATAAAGAAACTAACTCTACTTTGTTTTGCAATGAAGAAAAGGAAGGTTTGGAGTGGCATAGATGTTTCCCCTCATCATAAAATCAAAGCTTGGGGTCATTATTCATCTAGAATAAGTCAACGTTGTAGTGGGGATCAAAATGGATGAAGGAAAGTGGTGCTACAGGTTTGCTATAGGAGCCCTATATTGCTACACAAGGGCTGCCAAGTGGCTTTTGAAGGTGACAATGATGTCTTGAGGGTATGGAGAGGTGGATGTAGGTTGAATCAAATGAATGAAGGTTGGTTTAAGCCACTAACCAAGCACAGGGCCTCTCATAGGCCTATCTTGCACTAGGATGAGTGCTCACAATGTACCTAGGAAAAATGACTTATGAAACTGAGTTTTGGGACAAAATTCGGAGGTGAAAAGAGAAGGTGAAGGAGATTAATATGGAAGTGGTAAAGGTGCCATTTCTTGTAGATTAACACAACCCTACATTCAATCACATGCATGCAGCTATTTATCATTGAAAAATTTAGATAACTTATGATGGAAAATATGAGTTGAATTAAAATAACATCTAGTTTATGTCAGGACTCTTATATGATCACTAAAATGAATTCTAAGCTACAGAAAGAAAATGTAAAACATGACAACTATAATTAATATCTTTCCAAGAAATCATAAACATAATATTTTTGGACTGTGGTTGTGAATCATTCCAATCATTCTCCCACAAGAGAGGCGATGTAGAGGTTGAAACCACATATTTTGATAGATTAATCTCTACTTAAATACGAGAAACTAAGAAATACTTGAAGCTAAGTGTTATCCAGGAAATCCATTCTACGGATAGAAGTGATCCCTCTAGCCCAATGAGTGGGTCTAATAACAAACGAGACAAAAACAAACAAACTCTCCTAGCCTAAATTAGAATGACATGAGAGAGGAAGATGGCCTACCTCACTTCTACACAGTCACTTGTTGATGTTAATCTCGATCTCCTTACTTCCAAGCCCACTACTCGCTATTCCTTTACGTACGAATACCTACAAGAGAGATCAAACAACAACAAACAAAGAAAGCATAGTATATTGCATTCTAATGTAAACCATATGATAGATCAAGGAGAATCATACTAAGCAAGTAATCCTTGACAAGCTTATGGAAAGTAAAACATGATTTGTATTATTGAGGAATTAAAGAGGGGAGCATACAACCAATGCCTTGATGTTGGTGGCCTCCTTCGGGATGGGTTCCCAAGTCCAAGTCAAAGAGTTCAAGCACTCCTTCTCCTTAGAATTTTGGCAGCATTTAGGAACATTCAAGCACTACAAAGAAAACCAACAATGATTAATCATTTGGGGAAGAAATGGAATTCATTTATAGGGAAGCTGGAGAAAGGTCCATATCTTAAGGGGAAATCCCTTAAAGGTAGGATCAAGGGCTCAAAATTGGAGAACTCGAATCAATATTCATCCAACTGATACCAGAATTTTATTCTAGAGACTTCTAGAGGAAGAAGCTTCTGCTCCATTTTTGGAGAACCTACCTGAAGAGGAGCAACACGACTTTGGAATTTAATTCCCGCACTTCCAGTGATGTTTAAAAGTTACACACATGGTGACAAGTACGAGGCTATATAGGAGAGAAACACGTTGGGCTTAAAAATTAGAGTTTTCACAATATTTTTGCAGGAAGTCTTCAAGGAATTTCTCTTTTTGGTCTTCAGGGATGTTTTGAGCATATTATTCATGGTGAACAAATTTTCACATATTTTTTCTCTTTGCGACATTTGTGGCATGAGTGACACAAAGGAGGATATTTCAGCTATGGAATGGGGAGTGAGACAAAATATTGTGTAACAAATGCCCCCTAAAGCATGAAAGAAGAATGATAAATGATGTTTGAAGTGCTTTATCAATCAAGGCAAGGACTTGGAAAATGGCATCATTAAGAGACCCAAAAATCAAACATAGTACACTATATGTGACATCTTTGATGTAAATATGCCCACAATACATCTTTGAATAAGCATCGAACAATACATGAATCCATGCATGGAAAACCATCCAACTAAAAAGGATCATAAGTGTGGATCCATCGCATGGGCACAGAAATCCATATAGAAAGGATGATATATACAATAATGAATACTCCATGTAGCCTGGATTTACTAGATGAAATCGAGGGTATTAATCACTATCCTGACATGTCCAATGTACGAATCTAACTGTGTGAATATATGCATTGATGTCGAACATGGTAGAAACCACCTGATTACCGGTTGATGAGGTAAACCATTAATAGGCACGAGATAAACCACCAATAATGATGATGGCCCTTAAGGTACAATAACGCAATCTACAAGTGTGATTAAGAGAGTTGAATTCAAACACTTGCAGAATCATTCAATCAAAGGCCAATGATGTGAACCTATCTGTAACAAACCTGGTGAAAAAAAATCATGTAATAAAGTTAAAATAATAACCACGGTTGATGGGACACTTATTCCAACCTGAATATTGGGAAAAAATCCTATGGGGTGTTCATTCGGTTTATTGCGGCTAAGGAAATTGGAAAAGGCTATGGCTAAGGCATTAAAGAGGCAAAAGTATTTTTGGGCACATTTATTTATGAAAATAATTGAAATTAGGAGAAAACGAAGGTAAAATGTCACAGGTTGCATGTGAGGAGGAAATTAAGGAAAATAATGGAAAATGAACAAAATAGAGGCCTCTTCTATAAAAAGGCTTCTAAGAGTTTGTAAACTTTTGTCATTGAATTTTTGGATCTCCCTCATTATTCTCTCTTTCTCTCTCATACTCTTGGATACTTAGAGTTTTCTTGGAGAACTCTTGCAGAGTGTGGAGACTTGGTGATTTGGAGAAAGAAGGTGAGTTTTCTTGGAGAACTATTGCAGAGTGTGGATACTTGGTGATTTGGAGAAAGAAGGCAAAGGAAGAGTAGGAAAGTCCAAGTGGACATCAGGATCATTGGATACAACGAGAGATTGCAGGTACTGAGTTGCATGTAAGTTTTCCTCACTAGTTTTGGCATGCATGGGTGTGCATGTGGATTTTCCTAGCCTTGCCATTTCTTGTACAACCATGGTATTGTGGGTTTATTTCCATTGATTGTTTTCTGGTTGGTTGTCATGATTCCTTTAGCTATTGGGTTGAGTTATTAGTTCCTGGAAGCCTTGGTTGGACAAAAGCTCTGGAAGCTCTACAAACAACTGTGGGTTGAGTTATTATTCCTGGAAGACTTGGTTGGAAAAACGCTTTGGAATCCCTAGGCGGGTTGAGTTACTAGTCCTAGAAGCCCTGGTTGGACAAACACTATACAAGCCTTGTAACAGTTGGGGTTGAGTTACTAGTCCCGAAGCCCTAGTTGGAACAAACGCTCTGGAGCCCTGGAGCAGTTTAGATAGAGACAAATCCATGATGGTTGTGATGTCTGACCGTGAGGTGGAATCAGAGGTTAAGGGTTGAGGTGGTTTGGCCTCTGGATGCCCTGAATTGATTGTGATTGATGTGTTTGATTAAGTTCTACATTCATGCTTGGAATATGGCACATGGATGATTGGCTGAAGTGATACTTGTCTCAACCAATATATGGTCAGGTGGAACGTTGAAGTACCATCTCCAGTTGGTTTTTACATTCATTAATGAAGATCTCATTTCACTGGTATTCGGTATGAAAATACACTAGTTTATGTATATATTTCATTGTTATTGTATTCATGGTATTTTTGTTGTTAACTCGCTCCTTATGAGAAAGTATTTGATCAATGATGATGTATGGATCTATTCATGTTTTTTCCTATAAATTATTATGCCATGTATCTATGGTAAAATTGATTGTATGATAACTTATGATTTAGGGGACCAATTCTTCTTATCCATTCTCAAATAAGAAAGAGACCCCTTTGCTTAAATATGTTGTTCATGCTTGTAGATGCTATGTTTGTGACATGTTTGACGAAATGTCTGTCATGGCTGGGTGGGGTCATATGAGTTCTGGTTGATGTGATTTCTTCTATATGTTTTTTTAATGTTATTTACCCACTCTTAAAGTTTCAAGAAGTTATGTGAAGTGACATGGGCTCAGGGGATGAAAATGTGGCGTATTTCTCAGAGCTACTGGTAGAAAATTCATTTTTTGGGCCTGAGCCGCTACCTTGACAAGGCTAGCCCATGGTTCTAGGGTCTAGAGTTGCTAACTTTGCCTTAAAATCCTGCGGATTAGTGCCAAAGTGGCTAAAAATCAGTTCCCCCTCAGGCAACAGGGTCCTGGAAGGTTGGGTTACCTCCTAGGGATGTCAATGATGCAGTGTAAGGTGTGTTTTTGGTGTTTCCATCGATTGCACTTCCTTAAGGTCATCTAAAAGGTTTAATTTCATATTAGTAACCTCTCGTCACATTTTTACCCCTATTGGCCAATTACTTGGGTAGATGTGGGAAAAGGGTGTTACAGAGTGTTATTAGAGCATGGTTCAACTTTTGGACTTGACGGGTGGTGTGTTGGTCATGATTTTATATTGATTGCTTACTTGTTTTCATACCTATGTTGAATGTGGTTTTTGTGCCCGTGTTTCCATGGATGTGGTTGTGGTGTCACTGTCAACATGTGGCCATGTGTGTATGACTAATTTTATGTTATTCTTGTTCTATATTGTGCGTTCACACTTGTTTGCATATGGTTACATATTGTATGTATGTTGCTTGTTTGTGCTAGGTCACATATTGGGCATGTTGTGTGTATCCATGTATGTTTTCTTGAGTGATGTTATGTGTTGAACATGCATTGGTCATTCATGTTGGGTTACATGTTTCTTATGTTGTGTTTCTTTCATGCTTATGGTTGTTTGTGGTCAAGCTTGCATTATTGTGTATTTGGTATGCTTATGCATGGATGACTAAACCCCAATTAGAATCATACTTATGCGCTAGTATACCTTGTGATTCAAGTTTATATGTTGTTTTGATTTTGTATATACATGAATCACGCTAATTGGTTAATCTTACAGGAAGTATCCTCTCAAAATTACATTAAGGTACATTGATTTAATTAAGAATTAGTTTATCTGACATAGTGCAAATTCTAGGAAGAATTCAAATATGAATAGAAAAATGGTAGACTACGTACATTCTCCGTATGAGTCATACAGGAAGAAAAGTGTTGGAAATTCACCTGATTTGGAAGATACACTGAGAAACCTAAAGGAAGAAATAAGGATTTGTAAGGAAGACAATGATAAACTTATAAAGGCATAAGAAAAGAAAGCATAGGTTAATGCAACCATCCTTCAAACTTTGTCAGAGTTGTAGAAACAGGGGCCACTTAGGATAAGGTATGGGCCGGAGGATGGGACCCGGGGATGACACAGTTAAATATGGCAGATTGTTGGACACTGTGGATAGGAGAGGTGACAGACACATGTATCGTTCTAGTTTTGATTCAGATAGGCATCATGATAGTCATTGGTATCATCCTTATAGGAGGAATGATAGGGGATATTTACCGAAAGAGTTTAAAAAGGAAAATCCACCTACTTTTGACCAAGAGATGAAGAAACCATAGGATGTAGAGGCATTTTTTCTTGGCGTGAAGAAGTTTTTTAGATTGCATGATTACTTAGAAAATATGAAAGATAGGATAACTACATTCAGCCTTAGAGGTAGAGCAGGCATTTGGTGGGAAGATGTGAAGAACATTACAGATATTTTTGAGGAGGACTTTACTTGGAGTGAGTTTGAAAGGCTATTCTGAAAGAAGTATCTATCATAGATATATTACGATGATAGGGCAAAGGTGTTTTATGAGTTAAATATGGGTTCCATGACATATGAGGAATATACTTATAGGTTCTTAGAGTTACTGAGGTATGTGCCTTACCTCAAGGAGGAGAAGGCCAAGATTCAAAGATTTATTAGTGGGTTTTCGATTGTATTCAGAGATAGGATTGAGTTTGATGAGCCCATATCATTGAAGGAGGCCTTTAGAAACTTAAGCATTATTATGAACAATCGAAGCACAGATTATAAACTAAGCCAGATTGGAGAGGTAATGATAAGAACAAAGGAAAATGGGATAATGAGCGAGCAGGGCGTCAAGATACAAGTAACAATGAGAATGTTGCACCACCAAAGAATTCAATACATTTGGTAGAGGACATGGATTTTGATTAAAGGAGTAGAGTAAGAATTAGAATAGGGAGCTAGTGAGGTGTTGGACTTATGGAGGAGATCATCGTAGGAGATATTTTCTACAACATTAGGGTGGAAGGCCACAGATCTACAGTACGAAAGAGGCACATACAATGGGATATGTTGGGCATATCATTCCTCGGATCTGTATAACCATGGAAAACATGCAGTAAGATTGTCAAGCTTTTATCATTCAGATAGATGATAAGCTTTTTGATCAAGTTATTTCTATTTTGATTGAACCTGGATCTAACAATAGCTATATTAATCTTGTCTTGGTGGATAAGTGTGGGTTGAGTAAGGAAATGCATGCAAAATCTTGGTTTGTGTAGTTAGCTACAAGTACAAAGAGAAGAGTTCACCATTGGGTAAGAGCTTACACATTTGAGCTAAACAGTATGCCTACAAAAACACACTTGAATATGATGCCTTTTGGATCATACATTATGATACTGGGTATGGATTGGTTATATCTTCACAAGACCAAGGTAGATTTTTATGACAAATCTATTGAATGTGTGGATGACAATGAGAAGCCAATAGTATTGCAGGGAAAGAAGAAAGCCACATTAGTTAGGATGGTGAAAACCATGCAGGCCAAATGCAGTCGTAGGAAAGGATGTGTGCTATTCACAGTTCATATCTCTAGTGACAAAGGTAAAGAAGTTGAGGATGTAGATGTGTTGAACAGGTATCCAGTGTTGCAACAGTTTCAGGATGTGTTTCCATCAGAGATTTTAGAGTTGCCACCGCAAAGGGAAGTAGACTTTTCTATGGAGTTGGTGCCAGGGGAAACTCCAACATCAAAAGCACTTTATAGGATGAGTACACCAAAGTTGGTGGAGTTGAAATTACAGTTGAAGTAAATGTTGGACAAAGGGTACATTAGACCAAGTGTATCACCATGGGGTGCACCGGTGTTGTTTGTAAAGAATAAATATGGCACTCTTAGACTATGCATTGAATACATGCAACTAAAGAAAGTGACCATTAAGAACAAGTACCCACTATCGAGGATTAATGATTTGTTCGATCAGCTGAAGGGAGTAGCAATGTTCTGTAAGATTGACCTGAGATCGAGATATCATCAGGTACACATCAAGGAGCAGAATATCTACAATACCACATTTAGGACTAGGTAAGAGCAGTATGAGTTTGTTGTAGTTCCATTCAGTTTGACTAATGCCCCAACTATATTTATGTGTTTGATGAACAATGTGTTGCGTCCTTACTTGGACAATTTTGTGATTTTTTTCATTGATGATGTATTTGCGTATTCTAAAAATGAGGAAGAACATGTTGAACATTTGGTAGCAGTATTAAGGTTGTTTAGACATCGTCAGTTGCATGATAAGATCAACAAATGCAAATTCTTCCAAAATAAGGTTCACTACTTGGGACATGTTGTCTCCAAGGAGGGCATTACACTAGATCCGGAAAAGATAAGGGCCATCATGGAGTGGGTAACTCCAAAGAGTGTATATGAGTTGATATCATTCACGGGACTGGAAGGTTACTATAGGAGGTTCATTAGGAACTTCTCACAGATTTCTTATCTGATTAACATAATTATAGAGAAAAGGTAAGAATTTTGACTGGATAGAGGAGTGCGAGGCCAACTTTGATAAACTCAAGAAATTGTTGACACTTTCTCCAGTGTTAAAGATTTCGGATCTAGATAAGGAGTTTGTAGTGTGTACAGATGCTTGCAAGAAAGGGCTTGGTGGAGTCCTTATGCAAGATGGACAGGTGATATGATACGAGTCACGAAAGGTAAATGAACATGAGAAAAACTACTCGACACATGATCTTGAGCTAGCAGCGATCATTCACTCACTTAAGATGTCGAGGCACTATCTTCTTGGCAAGTGGTTTGTACTTATGAGTGAGAAAATTAGGTGTAGGTACTTTTTTACTAGCTGAATTTAAATGCCATGCAGGCAAGATGGTTGGCTAAGATCAGTGAGTTTGACTTCGAGATCAAGAAGATTAAGGGAAAGGAGAATAGGGTCGCATATGCTCTTAGCTGGAAGGTACAGGTAAATAACTTAGCAATGATGAGCTCCTATGGGACAAAATTATAGTATAATATCTTGTAGGCAGGTCAGATGGATCACAGGTTCATGGAGATTATGCACAGGTTGCAGTAGAGTACAACTATAGGTGTTGGTACATGTACAAGCATTGGCATATGTATAGGTACAGGTATAGGTGTTGGTATAGGTATAGGTATAGGTGTTGGCACATGAACAAGTACAGGTGGTACAGGTATAGGTACTTGTGTACAAGATTTGGATTACCCTCTCACGACAGATGGATTGGTCATATTTCGAGATAGGATATATGTTTTGGACAACAGTGAGCTCAAGAAGGTGATCTCGAGGGAGTTTCATGGGAAACCATATTCGAGTCACCTAGGCTACGAGAAGACTTAGACTGCAGTAAAGAGATTATACTATTGGTTGAATCTAAAGAGGGATGTAGCAGTGTT
The DNA here is from genome assembly GCA_034641835.2 of Pinus albicaulis. Classification (NCBI taxonomy): domain Eukaryota; kingdom Viridiplantae; phylum Streptophyta; class Pinopsida; order Pinales; family Pinaceae; genus Pinus; species Pinus albicaulis. The sequence goes on along the minus strand of CM076580.1, from coordinate 107,050,891 downwards.
TGTGGCCAGATGTTTGGATTGTCAAATGGTTAAGGTAGACTGAAAGAATCCAGGTGGATTACTACAACCGATTACAATTCCATAGTGGAAATGGGAGGTCATTTCCATGGATTTCATCACATTTTTTCCTTGGAAAACTAGACAACATGATTCTATTATGGTTGTTGTGGACAGGTTAACAAAGGTAGCACATTTTATACTAGTGAAGACTACATACTCAGCCAGTGATGTAGCATAGGTGTTCATTAGAGACATAGTAGGGTTGCATGGTGTTCCGAAGAATATTTTGTCCGACAGGGATGCAAAGTTCACTTCAAAGTTGTGGAAGGAGTTGTTTGCAGGTTTGGCCACTGATTTGGCCTTCAACATAGCTTATCATCCGCAGAAATATGGATAGACTAAGTGGGTCAAGAAGATATTAGAGGATATGTTGAGGATGTATGTGATGCATCGAGAGCGCAAGTCGGAAGAGTATCCTCCATAGGTAGAGTTTTCCTATAACAACGGATATCAGGAGTCATTGAGAATGAGTCCATTTGAGGCATATAATGGAAGAGTTGCAACACTCATATCAGTTGGAGTGATTAGGTTAAAAGGGTACTGATGGGACCATAAATGTTGGTAGAAATGGAACATGAAATGTCGGTGATCAAGTAGAACTTGAAAGCAGCGTAGGATAGGTAGAAGAGTTACGCAGATAGGAAGAGGTTGTTCAAGGAGTTTCAGGTTGGGGATAAGGTGTAATTGCATATAAATCCCATGAAGATCTCCTTGTGGATTCGAGCATGTGCCAAGCTAGCACCAAGGTTTTGTGTACCCTTCAGGACCATCGAGAGGATCAGACCAGTGGCCTATCGAATTGCACTACCTTCCATAGTGAAATTCCATGGTGTTTTTCATATATCGTTTCTTAAGAAATATTTTAAGGATGTTTATCATGTTATTAACTGGTCTTTATTGTAGGTGGAATCAAAAGGAGAGATCCAATAGGAACCGCAGTGCATTTGTAGAAAAAAATGCTCATGCTCTGAATGAATAAATAGAGAAAGTTAAAGTGCAATGGAAGCACTTTGGGCCCGATGAAGCTACATGGGAGATGGCGGATCAGATGCGGGATATGTATCCTTCCTTTTTTGCCCATTTAGGCAAAGAAGTTTTGGTGTGATGTTGGTTTTTTTTAGCATGTGTTTTGGCAATGTTTTGGTATATGTTTTGATGTGATGGTTGGATGTATGCGTATATGTATATGGATATAAATACCACAATGAGATATTTTATAAAGCTCCGATAAGTGATATGTTTTCATGTCATTATAGTGTCATGTTTTTATGATGTCATGTTGGTTTTCTTTCAATTGGGTGATCATTGTAAATATTGCATGGAGCTATGTTATAAAGCTCCATGGGTAGTATGTTTCACTTTTCAGTGGTGTTGCTGAGGTATATGTGTGATTGAACATCGAGGATGGTGTCCCCCAAGGGGGAGGGTTCTGTAACATCCCTGGTGAAAATAACTCATGTAATAAAGTTAAAATGATAAACACGGTTGATGGGACACTTATTCCAAGCTGAATGTTGGGAAAATCATCCTAGGGGGTGTTTATTTGGTATTATGGCTAAGGAAATTGGAAAAGGCTATGGCTAAGGCATTAAAGAGGAAAATTTATTTTTGGGCACATTTATTTATGAAAATAATGGAAATTAGGAGAAAAGGAAGGTAAAAGGTCACAAGTTGCATGTGAGGAGGAAATTGAAGGAAAATAATGGAAAATGAAGAAAATAGAGGCCTCTTCTATAAAAGGGCATCTGAGGATTAGTTGGTAACCTTTTTTCAGTGAATTTTTGGAGCTCTCTCATTATTATCTCTCTCTCTCTCATACTCTTGGATACTTAGATTTTTCTTGGGCACTCTTGGAGAGTGTGGATACTTGCTCATTTAGAGCAATAAGGAAAAGGAAGAGTAGGAAATCGCAAGTGGACATCGAGATCAACAACTACAATGAGATTGGTTGCAAGTACCGAGTTGCATGAATGTTTTCCTCACTAGTTTTGGCACGCATGGGTATGTATGTGGATTTTCATAGTCTTTCCATTTCTTGGACAACATTGGTATTGTGGGTTTATTTTCATTGATTTTTTTATGGTTGGTTCTCATGATTCCTTTAGTTGTTGGGTTGAGTTATTAGTTCCTGGAAGCCTTGGTTGGAAAAACATTCTGGAAGCCCAGTAGACAACTGTGGGTTGAGTTACTAGTCTTGTAAGCCTTGGTTGGAAAAATTCTCTAGAATCCCTAGGTGGGTTGAGTTACTAGTCTTGGAAGCCCTAGTTGTACAAACGCTCTTGAAGCCCTGTAACAATTGGGCTTGAGTTACTAGTCTCAGAAGCCCTGGTTGGAAAAAATTCTCTGGAGCCCTGGAGGAGATTGGATAGAGACCAATCCATGATGGTTTTTATGTAAAATCGTGAGGTTGAATCATAGGTTGAGGGTTGAGGTGGTTTTTCCTCTGGAAGCCCTGGATTGATTGTGATTGATGTGTTTGATTAAGTCCCAAATTCATGCTTGGAATATGGCACGAGGGTGGTTGGCTGAAGTGAGACTTGGCTCAACCAATATATAGTTGAGTGGAACATGGAAGTCCCATCTAGGGTTGGATTTTATATTCAGTAATGAAGAGCTCATTTATATGGTATTCAATATGCAAATATACTAGTTTATGTATGGATTTACTTTCTATTTTATTCATGGTATTTCTGTTGTTAACTTGCTGGTTATAAGAAAGTATTCAATTAGTGATGATGTGTGGCTCTATTCATGTTTTTTCTTGTAAATGATTATCCAATGTATCTATGGTAAAATTGATTGTATGATAACTTATGATGTAGGGGAGAAATGCTTCTTAGCCATTCTCAAATAAGAAAGAGACCCCTTTATTTAAAAGAGTTGAAAGAGGACTCATCCTAGAGGAACGAGTGGTATAAGAAGTAGCAATTGGTTGTGGTGATGATGGAAATGCTCAAAAAAAGAAAAGTTCAAGAGGATAGCTAATAATACCACTCATCATAACGGTTCCACAGGAAAGGGTAAAACAACCAAGTGAGAGTGTATGATCAGCCAAGCAGATGGTGATAATGGAATGACAACACCAAGGCTCGTCTGGAAAAAGAGGCAGATAAAAGGGAAATCACGAGAGGTGTGTAGGTGTTGTCACTCATTAGTTTTAACAATTTTATTGATAGGGTTCTACATGTCAATCACCTAGGTTAATGCTATCTCATAAGTCATTTTCATGAAAATTTTGAAAATTTTTCATATGGTGATGTCTACCCTAAGTCTAAAAACCCACCTCAAACCATGTCATATCAGTTAAATCTACCTCATATCCTCATATCATTTAGCTTTCATTCCCATGCTTTTAAATACAAAAATATTGAACTTGTTAGTTTTACACAAATTCGTAGCGAATTATATGGAAAATCAACAGATTTCGCTACGAAACTGCCTGACAGTTTCATAGCGAATTTGTCAGCAGTTAAACAGGTTTCGCTACGAAATTGGGTTTTTTCCTGTAGAGAGTGTCAGATTGGTGTGAGGTGTCAAATTTTGATGGATGAAGACAAAGGTGAGGTCATGCAAGGTCATATCTTTTGAAATCGTTGTCTCTTATGGTCACATGTGTCATATTTTCACCTCAAATTTTCAAATTACCTTTTTAACCTTTCCCCCAATCAGTTATTTTTCATTCATCATTCAATTATTGCATGTAAAGCATCTCAGTGTCATTTTTCGAGAGCTGGTTCACCACGCAAAACAGGTTGTTGTTCAATTTTGAATCTGTAGGGGTCATTAGCAAGGAGGAAGCAAGAAGTATAAAGCATCAATGGTATCGAAGAGGAAAAAAAACAAGGGTGGTTATTGCGTAAGATATGAGCCTATGGATTTGAAGTTGCTGAATGAAGATCACAGTGCTATGGAAGCTTTCAGGAAGGTAGGTTGCCTACAGTTCTACCAAAAAATGTAGAGTTTCCATGTAATATCCATTTTTCAGGAATATCAAGATTCTAATCTAGAGATTGACTGTAGGGGCATTTACTGGATATGTCACCTTTGAAAAAGGATGAGATCCAAAGGCTACCTAGCCATCTTCAGACTCTGTCTATAGAGCTTGAGATATTTCTCCTTCAGGGATTCAACAATACATAAACATGAGCTGGAAAATAGCAGTGAATGGATTAAAACCAAAAATTCCAGAAGATATACATAACCATTACATTAGATAATAGCAACAACAAATGTATACAAGATCTTGAGGAAATGATCTCTCAAGACAAACAATGCCTCCTCAATGAAACATGTACATGAAATATAGAGAAATACTGCTATATAAAAGAGGCCCTCGCTATGACTGCGCAATCCAGAAGGCAGAACTGCTGCAAAATGTAAATAAAAGATAGATATGACAATGAATAACTAAAATAAGAAGGGGGAGAAAGATCTCAACCCCTGGAAACATACAATACACAATCCTCAAAGGGATTGGCTGAAAGATACACAAAATGGAAAATCTACAGAAATGTTGGAGTTGCTGGGTAGTTGCAGTGAATCAAGAACTAGAAGTAAATGGAGAAGACTGAAAATGCTGCAATCAATGACAATATCTCCTCCAATGGATCTCTAGGATGAAAGGCTGATCCTCTCACCTAATATCTCACCCTCCGAACATGTGGAGCAAGTCTCCATTGCAAACACACTCAGAAATAATGCAGTCTAGACAAGGGACTGCGCTGTTGGTGAAGATAAATGCTTGGCCTTGATACCAAAGTCTGCAATAAGCTTCGGAATATCTCCAATATGATATCTCAAAGGAAAGAGGGGCTCCTCCTCTGAAAATAGCTGATGGAAGTGATGTAGTGAACCCTCACTGCAACACCCAGCAACACAACATTACTCTGCTGCAGAAATAATGCTATCTTGATGGAGGATGCTTGGCCACAAGCCTGGATGTGAGGAAAATATGAGCAATCCCTCAAGAAGCCTCTCAAGAAGGTGAAAGAATCCTAAACAGGAATTCCTCTTGGCAATTCTTTCTAAACAACAGAGAATGCACAATTGTTTGAATAAACGATGAAATGAATAATCAAAAGCATGAGAAACAATGGTTTCCTTGCCCTCCTTTTAAACAAGTGAAATATTTCTCTCCATGGGCCCCATCCATTAGGGTTTCCTCCACCAAATATTCTCTTCCTAATTCACACTGCGCTGTCTTATAAAGTAAGCCACTCCTCCTATGGCAGTTGACTTGGTCAAATCTAACCTTGTCTTCATGTATTTGCCCCTTTTCACACTTGAGGGTGAAAAATCAAGTTCTTATGTCTATCCCCTTTCACATGTGAGGGAATTTGTTCATTTTTTCAATAAACATGGGCCTCCTTACCCATTTATTTGGCTGCATGATGATAAAAGAAAAATTTTAATATTCCATTTAGCCACGTGCTAAAATGGGAATATTACAGTACTCCCCCCCCAAATGTTGCTTGTCCTCAAGCAACTACAAGGATAGAATTGAAGAATCTCCACCCAAGGCATGGAGTCTGAAATATGTTGAGGAACATATTCCTCATGTAGACTCTCCATCCCCAAGTAATCAACCATACAAAGTGAGTTATCTCCCAACATGGCAACTCATACAAATCATCCTCCACCTTTGGCTCCTGCAATATAGGTGGGCTGAAAATCTTATCTTGGTAGACAAAATAGTCTACTCCATGTTGTCCTCCTCTCCACTTAGGATAAGTGTAGAGTATATGTTGATATTGGGTTGCAACAATGTTTCCCTCAAGTGGCAAAATGAAGACTAGACCTCCAAGGATCTCTTCTCCAGCATTATGAAACATGTTGTCCCAGCCCATCTCATATGTGACGAGTTGGAAGTCATCATCATATGGCATCCAATCAACCATATGGCTCACCTCAAATGGAACAAAGGTTTTTCTGTAGTGGCCATATGTGCTCTCATTCTCCCATTAGAACATGCAATGTAAATAATGTGGGATATCTTTCCCCCAAGGGATACATCCAACCAATGTGCCATTCCCCCAATCATGCTCTCAACAAACATAAAGACAACAGCAACATAATGAACAATGCTTGCTGCAATGTGTCGCAAGGGACAAGGACAATGGTCCCTCAATAGTAACCAATGCAGTTTGACCCTCAACTGCAGAATATTATGACAAAAAGTGTGGCTTCTCAACCACTTGCTTGCTGTCCTACTCTCCTCAAATGTATGGAGAAAGTGAATGATGTATGGTGCAAGGTGAGTATGTTCTCCAAAATACATATTCCTCCCAAGTCTTCCTAGGTAGTGGCTACCAATAGTGCTCATGGCCTCAAGTAGACCATGGGGTCCAGAAAGAAGAATGCTCCTCTTAGGAGCAACATCCTGTACATATATGGTTAAGGGATGAATATACAAATCATCATGCAAATAAGCAATACCCTTACCATAAGTTCTACTCATGCAAATGGAGTGGCTCAAAAATGAGTCTCCTCTCATCCTCAAAAAGGAAAGAGGTGGTTGTGCTAATTCCTCCGAAGAGTTATGTATCTTCTCCATCTGCACATTATCTATGCATCTCCTCATATGATGATCTGTCAATATCATGCAAGCAAGATGATCCTGGGAATACTCCACCAACAACTTGGAGCTCCAACATGGATCTATCCTCCATAGTGACATCGCTGATGATTCCTCATGAAGGACATCTGTCATATGGTTATCTCCCAAGGTTTCCACTCCTCTAAGATCAAATAATGGTGCCTCATCATGTGAAGCATCCCTCCTCCTCTGCTGGTCCAGTGGTCTCCCCGGAAAAATGTCTCCATGCAAAGAGACAAAATCATCAAAAGGTGACTACATATATGAATGAAAAATTATGTCCATGCTTCCACTACGCAATCCAATCACCTCCTTAGGGTGCATCAACCTCATAAAATAGATAGGGATGTGTGCTTCTCATCACATCATGATGGTTATCATCCCTATCCTTTCCTTGTGTCTCCATGGTTCCACACCTCCTCAACAATGGCACATGCAAAATATGAGTTGTGCCTTGATCTCTACTCATGAGATCCTGGGGACTTCCTTGCGAAGATGCAAGAATCCCTCTACCTAGAGCAAGAGCTCCTCCTTCCTCTACATGAGGCACTAGATAATATCTAGGTGGCACAGCGCTGTTGCGCTCAGCTTCTCCAACATATATGGGTAATCCTCCAATAATGTTGCTGCAACTATGGAATTTCTCCCAAGGTGGAAGTAATTCTTGATCATCAAAGGTCAAGGAGTATCCCCTCTACACCATGATAGTGCCATCTCCTACTCCTGCAACATCATACAATAAATGAGAGAAAATTTTCCCTTGCTCTCCAAAGAGTAACCCAGCAACAATTGTTTTTGCTGCCTCCTCATGCTCTCATCATACAAGATATGTGATGAAGATATAGTGAATGACATGAATGTTGCATCATCACTATGCACCCATACTATTTGCTGCTCCATGATGCCAGCATCTCACCACATCTTTATCCTTATACCCTTGGAAAGAGTGTATGCCAAGTGATGGCCAAACTCTTTCAAGAGTAACCAGCACAGCCAAGCCTCCTGTTGCCCGGTATCATAAATCTGCAAGTAGCTTACCAGCTTCTTACTCTCCATCCACATCCACTCAGCCAATTGTGGATGTCTCATTCCATCCTTCATCTTGGTACTCTTCCCATGAGAGCCACCATCATCCCAAATTAGATTGCTGCACTTCATGGGATCTTGAAATGCAATCTTCCGAAGGATCAATTTGACCCTATGAGGATCCAAATAGGTGGTAGGAAAAAACCTCCCATCATGATGTGCATGGTTCAAGGGGTGTCCAACACAGTCATGAGAGATGTTATCCATCCAAAGATGTCCTCCATCTACTATCTTTTCCCGTGAGAAGGGAAGTTCCTCCTCAAACCGATGAAGAATCTTGCAATCCATGATGTGTGGGAGTGCACCTCTGCTGAAATCTCTCTGGGAGATCTCCTCCTCATGCATGTCCTTCCAAAACCAAAGGGGCTTTAGATCTACTGCAAGTATATGTCTCTCTTTGAGCTGTGGCATGCTCATTAAGAGAGTGTCATCTAGAGAGGAGAAAGAGTTTCTTATCTCCAAATGTCTACTCCTTCTCACTGCTTCCTTCATGGCTCCCTGAATGAAGCTGTTCTCTGAATTCTCACATGAGGAATGATTCCTCCTTTCTTCATCATTGCTCAGTGTAGTGTTATTCAAATGCTCTAGATCAACTACATGCAATGATATAGACCCATCCAAAATGTTTGTTGAAATGAAAAGAGATGGATTTTCAATCATACCTTGGTGAAATGTGGAAGCTCCTTTCAAGGCTGCAAGAGTTTCCCCCTCATGAGTGTTGGCCTCCCAAACTGTTGAAGATGAAGGGTTCTCCTCCATGGACTCAACAATGCTGGTACATGCCTCATTAACTGGTGGTCAGGGTTCCTCCCTCCTTTTGCCAAATCTCCTGATCAATCTTTGAGAAAACTCAACAAGAGTAGAAACCCTTGTGTGGCTTAAATGGTTGATCCACCAATCTTTTGCTTCACCTTCAAGGTGCAGTGTTGTAATTTCTACAACCTCTCTGTCTACTACAGGATGTAGCAGGAAGAAAGCCTCTAGCTTCTTCACCCAAACTTATGCTACACATTTGAGTGATCCATCAAATGTCGACAATAGAAACCTATTGCCTCTCATCATCCCATAGCTGAGGGGTCTTCTTTCTTCTCTCTGCTGAATAAATTGTGGCAAAGCTAGAGCTCTAGGTTTTTCCTGGTATTCAGCAAGATACTCACTTAGAATTTCGAATTCCAAGTGTTCTTCATGCTTCTGGCCTTTCTCTCTATGAGAATAGGAAGTGCATGGTCCCTCCATTTCTCCTTTTTCATTCTTCTCAACCTACTTAGAGAGGTTCTCTCTGGATCTGAAAATAGATGAGAGTAAACTCATCTTTTTCATCATAGGGATCTTCTTTGGCTTAGACTCATAGACTGAGCCAGAGATCATGCTTTGATACCACTATAATATCCCTTTTTCAGGAATATCAAGATTCTATTCCAGAGATTGACTACAGGGGCATTTACTGGATATGTCACCTTTGAAAAAGGATAAGATCCAGAGGCTACCTGGCCATCTGCAGACTCTGTCTATAGAGCTTGAAATATTTCTCCTTCAGGGATTCAAAAATACATAAACATGAGTTGGAAAATAGCAGTGAATGAATTAAAACCAAAAATGCCGGAAGATCTACATAACCATTACATTAGATAATAGCAACAACAAATGTATACAAAATCTTGAGCAAATTATCTCTCAAGACAAACAATGCCTCCTCAATGAAACATGTACATGAAATATAGAGAAATATTGCTATATAAAAGAGGCCCTGGCTATGACTGCACAATAGAGAAGGCAGAACTGCTACAAAATGTCAATAACAGATAGATATGACAATGAATAGCTCAAATAAGAAGGGGGAGCAATATCTCAACCCCTAGAAACATACAATACACAATACTCAAAGGGATTGGATGAAATATACACAAAATGGAAAATCTACAGAAATGCCGGAGTTGTTAGGTAGCTGCAGCAACTCAAGAACTGGAAATAAATGTAGAAGACTAAAGATGCTGCAATCAATGACAAGATCTCGTCCAATGGATCTCTAGGATGAAAGGCTGATCCTATCACCTAATATCTCACCCTCCGAACATGTGGAGCAAGTCTCCACTGCAAACACACTCAGAAATAACGGAGTCTAGAGAAGGGACTGTGCTGTTGGTGAAGATAAATGGTTGGCCTTGATTCCAAAGTTTTCAATAAGCTTCGGAATATCTCCAATTTGATATCTCAAAGGAAAGAGGGGCTCCTCCTCTGAAAATAACTGATGGAAGTGATGTAGTGAACTCTCACTACAACACCCAACAACACAACATTACTCTGCTACAGAAATAATGCTATCTTGATGGAGGATTCTTGGCCACAAGCTTGGATGTGAGGAAAATCTAAGAAATCCCTCAAGAGGCCTCTCAAGAAGGTGAAAGAATCCTAAATAGGAATTCCTCGCAGCAATTCTTGCTAAACAACAGAGAATGCACAATTGTCTGAATAGACAATGAAATGAATAATCAAAAGCATGAGAAACAATGGTTTCCTTGCCCTCCTTTTAAACAAGTGAAAGCTTTCTCTCCATGGGCCCCATCCATTAGGGTTTCCTCCACCAAATATCCTCTTCCTCATTCACACTACACTGTCTTCTAAAGTAAGCCACTCCTCCTATGGCAGCGCTATTGACTTGGTCAAACTTGACCTTGTCTTCATGTATTTTCCCCTTTTCACACTTGAGGGTGCAAAATCGAGTTCTTATGTCTATCCCCTTTCACATGTGAGGGAATTTATTCATGTTTTCAATAAACATGGGCCTTCTTACCCATTTATTTGGCTACAATATGATAAAAGAAAAATTTTAATATTCCATTTAGCCATGTGCTAAAATGGGAATATTACATTCCATGTCTAGGTATCCAAAGACTTTGCAACAAATTTTACAGGGACAACATCAAAATTTGGAGTTTTTAATCTCACAGTGTCACTAGATGTCATCTTCCGTGCTACATAAATTCCCAGAGGTGGTGAAGAATGGTTCAAGGGCACAAAATTCAAAATGAAAGGTTGTGAAGAGTTTCTCAAACAGGATCACAAAGGAGATGACATGACAAATTGAATCTCCAAGGGTTATATGAAAGAGAATTATGAAAGGCTGATGCTGGTGGTCCAAAAATAATTCACCTGTGAAGGGAGATTCCACATGGTTTATTATTATCATTTTAGAATCCTTCTACATTTTTTTGGTAAGCAACCACTTGACATACCCTTATTTTTATACAGAAGTTTGGTAAATATGTCAGATAAAGTCCAGGTCAAGATAGAGGGTAATGAAACATCATTCTTTCACCATGGTCTATTCAAACTGTTAGTGCTGGAGGAATTGAAAAGGTTAAATAGAGATTGGACATCTTCTCTTTTTATGAGTAGATATGAAGAAAATGAAGTCACTCCAAAGAAAGTTTCAAAACCTAAAACTACTCCATCTCTAGCTATAATAGAAGATATTTATGAAGAAGGAGAAAAATCCTCCTGTAGAACCAATGGACATTAAAGTAGAACCTTTGCAAGAGACTGATACCACTCAGCCAGCACTTGCAAAGCAAAAATGGAAAATTAGCAAACAAAGAAGTAAGAGGGTAAAAAGGAGGCAGACATTTTCCAAAGGAAACCTGGAAGAAATCCTTATGGAAATAGATATTGAAGATTCCCCAATAGTGCAAGAAGAATATATTGAAGGTGATGGAAGAAAATTGAAGAAAGGTAAGTCTGTCAAGAAGTTGGATTTTGCAAGAGAGGATGCTAGCTTCATTTTCTAGCCAAGGAAGCCAATGACCAAGTCACAGATTGCAAAGGATGCCATGGAAAGAAAAGGATCAGAAAATGTCAGTGAAGGTAATTAGCCAAACATTATCATAGCTTTATCCCCAATAGTTGAAGAAGTATTTGTACAGAGAAACAAGAAAGAACATGTTGAAGGAAAAAATGAAGTGAAAATTCCGCAAGAACAGTTAAGAGGGGCCATGGAAGAGGTAGTTGAAGTGAATATGGAATTAAAGGAAGCCAAGGTGGAAAGAAAACTAATGTTAGATTTTGAGAAAGAGATAAAGGAGGAGCTGGATAAGTATGGCAAGACTTTGTCAAAGGCTAAAAAGATGCTGAAGAGAAGCCTTCCCTTGAGGAGGGTGGTAAAAATCACAAGGAAAAGGAATTTGTGGCTACATTTTGAGAGTAAAATACTCAAGGGATAGGTCAAAGAGTTGGAAGACCAAATGACCATGATTCAATATGAACTGAAGAAGAGAGGGCTAAAAATGAAAGCGGCGTAGAGGAACCTGAAGGCCAACCTATTATTAATGAAGATGAAGCACCCAAAAATTAAGGAGTTGAGCTAAAACATTTTTTTTAAAGTTTATAGCTTGTAGGTGACATAAATTTTGGCTTAGAAGGTGAATTTTTGAAGAAAAATACAAAATCGTAGTTTCAGCCATATCAGGAAGTTTCGTAGCGAACTCCAGGCTTGAAGGCCGAAAAATGCTACGAAATTTCTAAAGATTTGTTTTTGTCTTCAAAACCAGTTTTATGGAGAACTAAGGAGGGATTTTGATGGCATTTAACTATTTTAACCTGAAAAATACATTTTGACTAGCAGAGGTGGAAAAAATTTCCCTACGAAACTACCTAAAGATTCTCTTTTTTGAAGCGAGGTATTTTTAAAGGATTTTTTAAGGTTCGAAAGGCATATGGAAGACCAACAAGCCACTTGGAGGCATCCAAACAGATAGTGGACCATCTCAGCAGACATTCATCACTTTTCATGAGTGTCATTCATACAAATGAACATGAAGACAAAATTCTAGTTAATGCTAATCCTTTCCTATAAAATAGGACAACTGTTGCTAGATTCTTGGGGAGCACATTCATGGCTTAGTCATGGAGAATGCCATTCGAGCATCTCATCTCTATCTATGTAATTATCCCACTATTAGAGAAGTGGAGGAAATAAATGTAATTATATTCCTAGTAGGAGAGTAAATCTTAAATGATTAGGTGTCTTTTTATATTCCAGAAATATAGTTTTCATTTATGATTAGGTGTTAAAGTCAAGGTTCGATGATCTAGCTAGCTGGGAAGATCCTATGTAATGTAAAAAAAGTCTATTTATAGACAAGATATTGAATGATAGAGGAGTTGGAGAATGATTTTTACAAAGATACTATTGTAATTTATGATATTAGTAATAGATAGACAATGACTTTTCTTGCTTCACCTGAGATTCTTGATGTGTTTCAATAGGTATATGTGTCCCTTTTATATCTTTCTTCTGGTAGTCTTGATGTTAAATTAATTAGAATTAATGTCATACAAGATTTGACTTCCTTTTAGCATTGATTTACTGATTATTCCAATGTATTAATGTTGTTCTGTCATTGAAACATAAAAAGCCTCAGTTTCCATAAGTAGGAATGTGTGTCATTTAATCCCTTTTACTAACTCCATGAGCCCAATGGTAGTTGAATCTTCATCATTGTTCACCTGAAATCACATACACTAAAACACTCATAGAGTTAGCCATTTGTCTTAATACCTAATTAATTAAATCCTTTGATAAGTTGAGAGAACCCTCTCAGGCTGAAGAGGCTAATCCTTAGTCAAAATTTGGTTTGAAAGAGTTACTCTAAGTTGTCTGGTGGAGCAGCCCATCAATATCAATTTAGAGATAACATTTTGGTGCCATTGTCGGGGAGATCGAAGGTGTAAATTTTCTTCGAGAAGAATGAAAAAGTTCAGATTTGACTTCTGATGGTGAAAATAAGTCAAACACAGGAAGGTTGTACCATTCACCTGGCAACTCCATTGTTCAAGATCCCAAGCTTCAAAGTTAAGAGCGACTTCACTGCCAAACAATCCAGTTTTAAAAAGATTGATGGTGATCCAAGATGACAGGGTATGTTGCAAACCATTTATATAATGAAATGTTACAAAGTGTAAGGGATGAGTTAGCAGAATTTTAGATGGATGAACATTTCTCGACAATAGTATTCTGTTGTTTGAAATCCAGTCGACTCACACCTGAAAATATTTTTTTTTTCTTGGTTTAGTTTTTGAAATATTAGAAAATTAAATTGAGCTATTGGATGTTCAAATTGAATCATTTGATTTCCAAGATCCTAAACATTTCTTGGAAAGTATCAAAAAAAGAGGAAATTTTTATATCATTTGACTTGCAGATAGAGGAAGAATATGGTTATGATCTTGATTTTTTAGAGTTGGAATCAAGGTTCAGCCTTGATGAAGAAAATGAAAATAATATCTAGGATAAATTTTTCATTGAGAGCTTAAAAGGGATATCAATAAATTATGTCTTCTATGATCCCATAACTGATTACATGGAAGAGTTCTATAGTCCAACTTTTCAATTATTTTTTCACTATGAAAAACATACCTATTTTTTGTTACCTTTATCATTTTAGAATACAATTTTCTTTTGCTTTAAGCACAATCAAGGAGTCCAGGTATCATATCAACTCATTGCTTGGCTTTATTGGAGGTTTCATGTCTCTTGAATCAAACATGAAGATTGCAGTCGTTAGGGTAGGTAGGAGTGTGTGTGAATAAGCTCAAGTATTATGAGCATATTTTCAGCATGTACAGATTTAGTCTTCAACTTGGATTGCAGTTTTCAACAAGCTTGAGCTCGAGGACAAGGCCATAAGAGTTTGAAGAAGGCTTTGTGAATTTTAGAAGTTTTGTTTTTCAACAAAGATGGCACTGGAACTACATGTTCTTTGTTGAACCACAGGGGCACACCATCCCCAATGGAGCCACTTTTATCACTCATTATTTTTAACACTTTCATTGATAGGGTTCTACACGTCATTCACCTAGATTCATGTTGTCTCATAAGTCATTTTCATGATTTTTTTGAAAAATTTGCATATGGTGATATCTACCCTAAGTCTAAAAACACACCTCAAACCATGTCATATCAGTAAAATCTACCTCATATCCTCATATCATTTAGTTTTCATTCCCACACCTTTAAATCAAAAAATATTACACTTGTTAGTTTTACACAGTTTCATAGCGAATTATATGGAAAATCACAGATTTCGCTCCGAAACTACCTGACAGTTCCATAGCGAATCTGTCAGCAGTTAAATGGTTTTTGTTACGAAACTGGGTTTTTTCTTGCAGAGAGTGTGAGAGCGATGTGAGGTGTCAAATTTTGATGGATGAAGACAAAGGTGAGGTCATGCGAGTTAGTTATCATAATTCCCAAGCATGCAAGGTCGTATCTTTTTAAATCATTGTCTCTTATGGTCACATGTGTCATATTTTCACCTCGAATTGTCAAATTACCTTTTAAATCTTGCCCCCAATCATCTCTTTGTCATTCATCATTAAATTCTTACATGCAAATAATCTCAGTGTCATTGTTCGAGAGCTGGTTCACCACACAAAGCAGGTTGTTGTTCAAATTTGAATCTGCAGGTGTCATCAGCAAGGAGGCAGCAAGAAGTATAAAGCATCAATGACATTAAAGAGGAAAACAAACAAGGGTGGTTATTGCGTAAGATATGAAACTATGGATTTGAAGTTGCTAAATGAAGATCACAATGCTATGGAAGCTTTCAGAAAGGTAGTTTACCTACAGTTCTGCTAAAAACTACAGGGTTTCCATGTCTAGGTATCCAAAGACTTTGCAACAAATTTTATATGGAGAACATCAAAATTTGGAGTTTTGAATCTCACAGTGTCACCAGATGTCATCTCCCAAGCTATGTAAATTCCCAAAGGTGGTGAATAATGGTTCAAGGGCACAAAATTCAGAATGCAAGGCTATGAAAAGTTTCTAAAATAGGAGCACGGAGGAGCTGACATGACAAATGGAATCCCCAGGGGTTATATGAAAGATAATTATTCAAAGCTGTGACTGGTGGACCAAAAATACTTCACTTGCGAAGGGAGATTCCATATGGTTTATTCTTATCATTTTAGAATCCTTCTGCATTTTGTTGGTAAGAAACCACTTGACCTACCCTTCTTTTTATATAGAAGTTTGGGAAAGATGTAAGATAAAGTCTAGGTCAAGACAAAGGGTAATGAAACATCAATATTTCACCATGGTCTAATCAAACTGTTAGTGTTGGAGGAAATGAAAAGGTTAAATAGAGATTGGACCTCTTTTCTTTTTATGAGTAGATATGAAGTAGATGCATTGACTCCAAAGAAAGTTTCAAAACCTAAAACTACTCCATCTCCAACTATAATAGAAGAGATTGATAAATAAGCAGGACAAACTCCTATAGAACCAATGGACATTGAAGTAGAACCTCTACAAGAGTCTGATACCACTCAGCCAACACTTGCAAAGCAAAAACAGAAAATTAGCAAAAAAAGTAGTAAGAGGGTAACAAGGAGGAAAACATTTGCCAAAGGAAACCTAGAAGACATCCTCCAGGCAATAGATATTGAAGAGTCCCCAATATTTCAGGCAAAATATATTGAAGGTGATGGAAGAAAATTGAAGAAATGTAAGTCTATTAAGAAGTTGGATTTTGCAAGAGAGGATGTTGGCTTCATTTTCCAGCCAAGGAAGCCAATGACCAGGCCACAGTTTGCATAGGATTCCAAGGAAAGAAAAGGAGAAGAAAAGGTCAATGAAGGTAAGCAGCCAAAAAATATCATAGATTTATCCCCAACAGCTGAAGAAGCCTTTGTACAAAGAAAAGGGAAATAACATGTTGAAGGAAAAAATGAAGTGTAAATTCTGCAGGAACAGTTAAGAGAGGCCAAGGAAGAGGTAGTTGAAGTGAAGATGTAATTAAAGGAAGCCAAGGTGGACAGACAACTAATGGCATATTTTGAGAAATAGATGAAGGACTAGGTAGTTTCGTAGCAAGCTCCAGGCTTGAAGGCCGAAAAACGCTACGAAATTTCTAAATATTTATTTTTGTCTTTAAAATCAATTTTATGGAGAACTAAGGAGGGATTTTGATGGTTTTTAGCTATTTTAACCTGAAAAATAATTTTTGAACAACATAGGTGGCAGAAGAAAATATTAAATGGAAGAAATGGGCACACTACGAAACTGCCTAAAGATGCTCTGTTTTGTAGCGAGGTATTTTAAAGGATTTTTTAAGGTTTGAAAGGCATATTGAAGACCGAAAAGCCACTTGGAGGCATCCAAACAGATAGTGGACCATTTCAGCAAACATTCATCACTTGGCATGAGTGTCATTCATACAAATTAGCATGAAGACAAAATTCTAGTTAATGTTAATCCTTTCTTAGAAAATAGGACAATTCTTGCTAGATTCTTGGGGAGTACATTCATGTCTTAGTCATGGAGAATGTCATTCGAGAATATCATCTCTATCTATGTAATTATCCCACTATTAGAGAAGTGGAGGAAATAAATTTAATTAGAGTCCTAGTAGGAGAGTAACTCTTAAATGATTTGGTGTCTTTTTATGTTCAAGAAATATAGTTTTCAGTTATGATTAGGTGTCAAAGTCAAGGTTCAATGAACTAGCCAATTGGGTAGATCCTATGTAATGTAAAAAAAATATATTTATAGACAGAATATCAAATGATAGAGGAGTTGGAGAATTATTTTGACACATCTACTATTGTAATTTCTGATATCAGTAATAGACAAACAATGAATTTTATTGCTTCACCTGGGATTCTTGGTGTGTTTCAATAGGTTTATGTGTCTCTTTTATATCTTTCTTCTAGTAATATTGATGTTAAATTACTCAGAATTCATGTCATACATTCTCTGACTTCCTTTTAGCATTGAGTTATTGATTATTACCATGTATTAATGTTGTTCTGTCTTTGAAACATAAAAAGCCTCAGTTTACATAAGTAGGAATGCTTTTCATTGAATCTCTTTTACTGACTCCATGAGCCCAATGGTAGTTGAATCTTCCTCATTTTTCACCTGCAATCACATACACTAAAACACTCATAGATTTAGCCATCTGTTTTAAGACCTAATTGAGTAAATCCTTTGATAAGTTGAGAGAGCCCTCATGGAGCCCTCTTAGTCTGAAGAGGCTAATCCTCAGTCAAAATTTGGTTTGAAAGAGTTACTCGAAGTTGTCTGGTGGAGCAGCCCATTAGTACCAATTTAGAGATAACAGTAGGAATGGTTTCATTTTTACACAATCTTGAAACATGGGAAACAATGCTTGGGAACCCTTGAATATGGTTTCATTTATACACAATATTGAAATGGAGAAAAAACTATGCTTGAGAGTGGTTTCATTTTTACACGAGCTTGAAACAGAGATAAACTATGCTTGGAATAATTTTTCATGCCCCCAACATAATGAATCAATTCGAGGTACATGCCCCCTGTTGTAACTCCTAGAGACAGCCTTGAGTTGTGAAAGACCAGTGCCTAAGACATCTTAATTAGCAAGGAGCATATAATTCAACTTGTGAAGGTTGTCAAGAAAGGGGCTCTCATGCTATCATGTATTAAACAGGAAGGTTTGGTTAAAATGGAACCAAAACTCTCAAAACTTTAGCACAACAAAAGTAACGTTGTAACGACAGAGTGTGAACTTTGATAAAAACGTATCTGAAAATTTCAAGACAGCTTTCTGTAAAGGGGGTTGGATTCTAAAATGGTTCACAGAGGTAAATAATCATATGGCGATAACTGTGTAAGAAAATGGGGAAGGATACTAACTGTAACAGAAACGAGATCTAGAAATGAATATCATCATGTACTGGGCTTATGTAGTAACAAGAATCCATACATGAAAATAACTTTAAAGATAAAATTTCATTGCTTCTAATACCCGAAGAATTATGGTAGAAGTGAAAAATGAAACAACATATCATGCCTGAGCCATATTTAAAGTGCTAGACATGAATTAGTATGAGTATCGACAATGATAAATCCACACCAAGACAATGTGAGCACTCGCATTCCAGAATAAGATATAGGAAATGTGGAGGTAAACAAGATGAACATTTAAACTATAAAACAAAAGAGAGAGACTTACAGACTGTGAAGTATTTAGATCAGAATCCCCAATAGAGATGAAACTCCTTATCACCGAAACCCAATGGGCTCTTCAACTTTTATATCAAAATCTTAACAAAAATGGATACATAATTCTTTCTTAGTCCGTTCTTATGAAAATATGGAACCTTTTTTCCATCATAGTTTACTTCTTATATAGAATTATAAGAACATACGTGGGAAGATATTTTGGGAAAATATCTTCTCCGCGTGCTAGTGAGCAGTTTCAGGTCCTAATCAAAATAAGAAAATTCATGATGAGGGAGAGCGCTTCTCATCATTCACAATTAGGCTCATGGCCGTTTCAAAACAAGATATTAGAACTGTTCTAAAAAAAAGTAAATGCAAGAGTGAAATATGAATTCCACTCAGAACTTTAAAGTAGAAAGTAAAAATAAAACTAAAGGCCACGAGGGCCGAATCATGAGTTGACAATCTTCACTGGTGAGAAGCGGTTGAAGCAGTGGCTGACGCAGGTAGTGGGATGGCTGCTGAAGAGCTAGCTAGCAGGCTGGCATAACTCATGCACCTCTGCCGGGTGTCTAAGGCAGGTTCAGGCATCGCGGCAAAACTTTTTGCCTTGATGTAGGCTTCGGTAAGTTCATCATAGTTTGCATCAACAGAAATTATATACTTCACTTGGTGCAGGAGTGCAAATTCTTTACCGAGGACTGAAACTATAGTTTCAGGTTTGTGCCGAGTAGATTTCTCAGAAGGTATATTGGTTTGATTCATTACCTCTTTCAGACGGGCCTCGTATATTGGTAACGGCTGTAGTACGACGTGGGTGTAATTCCAGCATGATGGGAGTCCCACAAGTGTAATCTCAGCCCAATCCACCTCAAACCATTCTGAATTAGCCGCCAATTTCTCTAGGA
>CM076580.1:106858951-107031158 GCA_034641835.2 Pinus albicaulis | reverse complement strand
CACGTCTATGTGAACTCTTTCTAGGATCATTGAAGCATGATTCTCCTTTTCATGAAAGGTGGACTTTACAAACTTCCCCTTGGTGGAACCCTTACACTAATCTAACTGAGCAAGTTTTCCCATTGGAATTCGAATAGATATTTGCTGCATGACTTTCAAGGCTCCATGATGAAGATGGACCAATCACCTGTGCCATAATTCACCCTCATCTCGGCTCACCACTTTTTCTGCCTTGCCCATCATGGCAGTGCAACCATCTACCTCCAGCTTATAGAGATTCGTAACTCGAATCCCTATTCTCTTGGCCTGACCTGTTGTTTTATGTCGCGGGAAAGATTTTCCATCGCTGAAAACAACGTCATAGCCTCTGTCCTCCAACATCGCGATTGAGACCAAGTTTTTCTTCAGAAATGGAACATGCATAACATCTTTCAATTGAAATGGTTTACCTAACTCCCTCTCAAAGATAATGGTACCAATTTCAGTCGCACTGTATCATCCATTGTCACCCATCTCTATATGCATTTGGAGATATTTCTCCTCCAAGTCACTGAAAATCTCCTTATCTCCTGTCATGTGGAAGGAAGCACCATTATCAGGATACCACACCGATCCCATTGCGCTTGAAACCAAGCATGGGATCAAAGAGAAATCAATTTTAAATTGCGAGGCAAGGGCCTCACCAACTGTAGCTCCAATAGCCTTCTTATTCTTCTTCTTCTATGGGTAGTTAGTGGTGAGATGCCCATGTTTGTGACAGTGACAACACTTCACCTTGGAGAAATCCAACTTCTTGCCTTTAGACTTGGATTTTGAGTGGAATTTCTTCCCCTTCCCTTTCCTTGCCATGGAAGCCAAAGCAAAATCCTCTTGATCATCATGCTTTGATGAAGAGCCATCTATGGTGTTTCGCCTAAACTCCTCCTGCACTAGATCCGACCACAGTCGTTCCCAAACTGACAGTTTTTCCCTTGGGTTGACAGAGTCTTCATAACTATGCCAACTCTTAAGAAGTCCCAAGAGAGCCAAGCTCACAAAATCACCATCAACAATAGTGATTACCACACTCCCCAGTTCATCTCGACATTGGACAAAATTTGTGAGATATTCTGGAATATTGTCACCCTTTTCCATCTTGATCATTCTGAGTTTATCCTTCAGCGCCAATTTCCTATGGTCATTGCTACTTTGGAAAAGATCCATCAAAGCCTTACACATAGCATATGGAGCACATTTCCCCTGAAGGCTTGAGACAATGTGGTCTCGTACACCTTCCAACATAATCCTTCTCACCTTCGCTACTTTCTTTTTCCATGCATCTAGTAATGCAGCATCCGTCAAAGTGGGCTTAGGAACATCACTGTAGATGAATTCCTTCAAGCCATTATCTTCAAGCACCGCCTCCATCCTGTCCTTCCAGGAAATGTAGTTCGAGCAGCCCTCGAGTGCATACTCTAGCTGCAAGCCATTGAAAGCCATTTTGATGTTTAGTCAACTATAGCACCAAGAAATTCTTGCAGCGAATTTAAATTGTTTCCACCAACAAACTCAACTCCTACTTCAAAATTGCAATCTTCTGTGCTTTGATACCATGTAGAAATTTTAATACAATTATGTATTGCCTAGATTCGCCTGATCTAACAATTATATGCCACTGTTAAATACAAAATTACTTCTACAAAAATCTTTTCAGAAATTTAAAACGAAATTTAAAACACGATCGCTAATTGAAAACACATGAAGAAAGATGAATCACACATAACACAATTGTTTTTACTAGCAAATCTAAAAAAACCACTATCATATGTTATGTATATATCATGGATCATGAAACAATCTCATAAAAAACTCTAATCCAAGAGCTTTGAGTACAATATACGATCGTCTCACACTGTCATACAAAAATTGGAAAATACACACGCCAATTTACTACCTCCTCACAACCTGCCTCCACTACGCAATCCATGCTGATAACAATCCCTGAATGAATGAGATCCCACTTACCTTGACTATGCAATCCTCATTGGCATCTCCAATTTGTGTGTGGTTGCATGAGTGCACCAACTAATGTCACAACTTATAGTCAAACTGTCCCTTTCACCTATCTCTCAACTTGGTCTCCACTAGATCTAACATGCATGTAGTTAATAGTATTAAATATCTAGTTGCATGTGATACCACTGCTTGTGAATTAATTAAATAATTAATTCATTGATATCTCACTAGTGTATGTTTATTTACAACTAGCACAACTGAGTTTAACTCACTTAACTGAGTTAAACTACTTTACAACTCACATAACTACACATCCAACTCTGTTACAACTTCGAATCACTTAGTTACAAATAAGTTCACTTGCATGTCCCACCAACCAATCTTTGGACTCGAATTTCTCATAGCTAAATGGTATTCCACTTCACTTAACTATTTCCAAGTGCTTCATGAGAATATATTAATATTTATTTTCCAACTATTATTAAGGGATAATAATAGTCGACATGCATTTATAAATAGACATGCGATCTATAAATATACTTATAAATATACTTCACACATACATATAAAAATAGAACATCATCTATAAATAGACTTCCGCTATAAATAGAATTTTCTCATCCAATCTAAAAATAGAATTACACCTAAAAATAGCCCGAGGCTCAATCCTAGTGTAGGTGCTTAATTTTCACTAGGATCATCATCTTGTTGAATCTTAAAAGATCCTTACACATGTTTTTTGTACAAAAAACAATGTGATGCCCTTGTGGATTCCATGGCCTTTGCAGTGGCCTCCATTAGATTTCATGACATGCCAAATGTTATCACAAAAACTAGGTGGCCTTCTCAAAGTGAACTTAACGTTCCTGACTGCTATGTTGGAGAATAAAGCCATTTTTAATATGAGACTTGGCAGGCATCTGCCTGAGAATGCCAACCACTAGTTATTTTTTTCTTGTTTTATTAAACTATTAAACAAGTTTTCTTTGATTACTTGAATTCATCGTGGAATTATGAAGAAATTATGATCAACTTTCTTGGTTCTATTATTGATTGATGATACTATTTAGTATCACCATTATTAAAGTATAATCTCTTCTTTGATTGCTTGACTTCATCAGGGACTTTTGAAGAAATTCTGTTTATAAACCTTTTGAAATTTTAAATATTTTAAATCTATTATCTAAAACCTTATGGAGAGAAAAATTAATTTAGATAATTTACATATTTGAATTCAAACCTTAACATATAACCCTCTCAAAATTCTTCATATACTCCTCTCCAAAATGTCCATTATCATCATTATCATTATGTTTGCATTTTTTGCATTTCAAACGATGGGGCATACATCAACGCCTTCTTTGAACGAATATCATCCCATCAATGCCAACTCATTATCTAGGGAGTGGATCTAGAAACTAGTTAGTACCTTGGATTTTAAAATCCTCAGTGGTATATTTTCCTACGGTTGAAAATGGGTTCACATCATTAGCCCATGTTTAACACTTTTTGCTTGTTAAAATTGTAAATTTTTATGTTTTTCCAAGTTCAAGAGCTAGAAACTCATATTTTCTTTGAGAATTTTTCATTGTAGTCAAAAAAATATTTGTACATAATTATGTTGTCTTCGTACTTGTTGTTGAGCCCTGGTATTACACCAAGAGTGTTGCAACTATCAAGGGATCCTCAACTCTATTTATCAACCCAGGGTTCATACAAACTTAGAGGTGACAGTGATATATGCACAATAGATGGGATTCTATTTATGCCACCCTTAACTATGACATTGGATCAAAGGTGCTCAAAGACCATTTGTCCTACTAAATTAGAATGACAGCTTGCTGATGAAGGTAAAATCGAAATCTACTTCTAGCTATGAGAGAGGAAACACCATTGACTCAACTTGTAAATGGTAACTAATCAATTCATGAAAGGACAAAGGCTAAACTACTTGCAGAAATAAAGCTATTTTACCTTACAAAATTCATCAAACTACCAAATCTACTTGCAGAAAGGAAGCTAAGTTCTCTTTCATAATTCATCAAACTATCAGTCAAAAATGTAAATTAGTAGCCTACTTACATCATATTTGTGATAAAGAAACTAACTCTACTTTGTTTTGCAATGAAGAAAAGGAAGGTTTGGAGTGGCATAGATGTTTCCCCTCATCATAAAATCAAAGCTTGGGGTCATTATTCATCTAGAATAAGTCAACGTTGTAGTGGGGATCAAAATGGATGAAGGAAAGTGGTGCTACAGGTTTGCTATAGGAGCCCTATATTGCTACACAAGGGCTGCCAAGTGGCTTTTGAAGGTGACAATGATGTCTTGAGGGTATGGAGAGGTGGATGTAGGTTGAATCAAATGAATGAAGGTTGGTTTAAGCCACTAACCAAGCACAGGGCCTCTCATAGGCCTATCTTGCACTAGGATGAGTGCTCACAATGTACCTAGGAAAAATGACTTATGAAACTGAGTTTTGGGACAAAATTCGGAGGTGAAAAGAGAAGGTGAAGGAGATTAATATGGAAGTGGTAAAGGTGCCATTTCTTGTAGATTAACACAACCCTACATTCAATCACATGCATGCAGCTATTTATCATTGAAAAATTTAGATAACTTATGATGGAAAATATGAGTTGAATTAAAATAACATCTAGTTTATGTCAGGACTCTTATATGATCACTAAAATGAATTCTAAGCTACAGAAAGAAAATGTAAAACATGACAACTATAATTAATATCTTTCCAAGAAATCATAAACATAATATTTTTGGACTGTGGTTGTGAATCATTCCAATCATTCTCCCACAAGAGAGGCGATGTAGAGGTTGAAACCACATATTTTGATAGATTAATCTCTACTTAAATACGAGAAACTAAGAAATACTTGAAGCTAAGTGTTATCCAGGAAATCCATTCTACGGATAGAAGTGATCCCTCTAGCCCAATGAGTGGGTCTAATAACAAACGAGACAAAAACAAACAAACTCTCCTAGCCTAAATTAGAATGACATGAGAGAGGAAGATGGCCTACCTCACTTCTACACAGTCACTTGTTGATGTTAATCTCGATCTCCTTACTTCCAAGCCCACTACTCGCTATTCCTTTACGTACGAATACCTACAAGAGAGATCAAACAACAACAAACAAAGAAAGCATAGTATATTGCATTCTAATGTAAACCATATGATAGATCAAGGAGAATCATACTAAGCAAGTAATCCTTGACAAGCTTATGGAAAGTAAAACATGATTTGTATTATTGAGGAATTAAAGAGGGGAGCATACAACCAATGCCTTGATGTTGGTGGCCT
Source organism: Pinus albicaulis (assembly GCA_034641835.2). Lineage (NCBI taxonomy): Eukaryota > Viridiplantae > Streptophyta > Pinopsida > Pinales > Pinaceae > Pinus > Pinus albicaulis. Next base: position 107,025,844 of record CM076580.1, on the reverse strand, counting down.
CCTTCGGGATGGGTTCCCAAGTCCAAGTCAAAGAGTTCAAGCACTCCTTCTCCTTAGAATTTTGGCAGCATTTAGGAACATTCAAGCACTACAAAGAAAACCAACAATGATTAATCATTTGGGGAAGAAATGGAATTCATTTATAGGGAAGCTGGAGAAAGGTCCATATCTTAAGGGGAAATCCCTTAAAGGTAGGATCAAGGGCTCAAAATTGGAGAACTCGAATCAATATTCATCCAACTGATACCAGAATTTTATTCTAGAGACTTCTAGAGGAAGAAGCTTCTGCTCCATTTTTGGAGAACCTACCTGAAGAGGAGCAACACGACTTTGGAATTTAATTCCCGCACTTCCAGTGATGTTTAAAAGTTACACACATGGTGACAAGTACGAGGCTATATAGGAGAGAAACACGTTGGGCTTAAAAATTAGAGTTTTCACAATATTTTTGCAGGAAGTCTTCAAGGAATTTCTCTTTTTGGTCTTCAGGGATGTTTTGAGCATATTATTCATGGTGAACAAATTTTCACATATTTTTTCTCTTTGCGACATTTGTGGCATGAGTGACACAAAGGAGGATATTTCAGCTATGGAATGGGGAGTGAGACAAAATATTGTGTAACAAATGCCCCCTAAAGCATGAAAGAAGAATGATAAATGATGTTTGAAGTGCTTTATCAATCAAGGCAAGGACTTGGAAAATGGCATCATTAAGAGACCCAAAAATCAAACATAGTACACTATATGTGACATCTTTGATGTAAATATGCCCACAATACATCTTTGAATAAGCATCGAACAATACATGAATCCATGCATGGAAAACCATCCAACTAAAAAGGATCATAAGTGTGGATCCATCGCATGGGCACAGAAATCCATATAGAAAGGATGATATATACAATAATGAATACTCCATGTAGCCTGGATTTACTAGATGAAATCGAGGGTATTAATCACTATCCTGACATGTCCAATGTACGAATCTAACTGTGTGAATATATGCATTGATGTCGAACATGGTAGAAACCACCTGATTACCGGTTGATGAGGTAAACCATTAATAGGCACGAGATAAACCACCAATAATGATGATGGCCCTTAAGGTACAATAACGCAATCTACAAGTGTGATTAAGAGAGTTGAATTCAAACACTTGCAGAATCATTCAATCAAAGGCCAATGATGTGAACCTATCTGTAACAAACCTGGTGAAAAAAAATCATGTAATAAAGTTAAAATAATAACCACGGTTGATGGGACACTTATTCCAACCTGAATATTGGGAAAAAATCCTATGGGGTGTTCATTCGGTTTATTGCGGCTAAGGAAATTGGAAAAGGCTATGGCTAAGGCATTAAAGAGGCAAAAGTATTTTTGGGCACATTTATTTATGAAAATAATTGAAATTAGGAGAAAACGAAGGTAAAATGTCACAGGTTGCATGTGAGGAGGAAATTAAGGAAAATAATGGAAAATGAACAAAATAGAGGCCTCTTCTATAAAAAGGCTTCTAAGAGTTTGTAAACTTTTGTCATTGAATTTTTGGATCTCCCTCATTATTCTCTCTTTCTCTCTCATACTCTTGGATACTTAGAGTTTTCTTGGAGAACTCTTGCAGAGTGTGGAGACTTGGTGATTTGGAGAAAGAAGGTGAGTTTTCTTGGAGAACTATTGCAGAGTGTGGATACTTGGTGATTTGGAGAAAGAAGGCAAAGGAAGAGTAGGAAAGTCCAAGTGGACATCAGGATCATTGGATACAACGAGAGATTGCAGGTACTGAGTTGCATGTAAGTTTTCCTCACTAGTTTTGGCATGCATGGGTGTGCATGTGGATTTTCCTAGCCTTGCCATTTCTTGTACAACCATGGTATTGTGGGTTTATTTCCATTGATTGTTTTCTGGTTGGTTGTCATGATTCCTTTAGCTATTGGGTTGAGTTATTAGTTCCTGGAAGCCTTGGTTGGACAAAAGCTCTGGAAGCTCTACAAACAACTGTGGGTTGAGTTATTATTCCTGGAAGACTTGGTTGGAAAAACGCTTTGGAATCCCTAGGCGGGTTGAGTTACTAGTCCTAGAAGCCCTGGTTGGACAAACACTATACAAGCCTTGTAACAGTTGGGGTTGAGTTACTAGTCCCGAAGCCCTAGTTGGAACAAACGCTCTGGAGCCCTGGAGCAGTTTAGATAGAGACAAATCCATGATGGTTGTGATGTCTGACCGTGAGGTGGAATCAGAGGTTAAGGGTTGAGGTGGTTTGGCCTCTGGATGCCCTGAATTGATTGTGATTGATGTGTTTGATTAAGTTCTACATTCATGCTTGGAATATGGCACATGGATGATTGGCTGAAGTGATACTTGTCTCAACCAATATATGGTCAGGTGGAACGTTGAAGTACCATCTCCAGTTGGTTTTTACATTCATTAATGAAGATCTCATTTCACTGGTATTCGGTATGAAAATACACTAGTTTATGTATATATTTCATTGTTATTGTATTCATGGTATTTTTGTTGTTAACTCGCTCCTTATGAGAAAGTATTTGATCAATGATGATGTATGGATCTATTCATGTTTTTTCCTATAAATTATTATGCCATGTATCTATGGTAAAATTGATTGTATGATAACTTATGATTTAGGGGACCAATTCTTCTTATCCATTCTCAAATAAGAAAGAGACCCCTTTGCTTAAATATGTTGTTCATGCTTGTAGATGCTATGTTTGTGACATGTTTGACGAAATGTCTGTCATGGCTGGGTGGGGTCATATGAGTTCTGGTTGATGTGATTTCTTCTATATGTTTTTTTAATGTTATTTACCCACTCTTAAAGTTTCAAGAAGTTATGTGAAGTGACATGGGCTCAGGGGATGAAAATGTGGCGTATTTCTCAGAGCTACTGGTAGAAAATTCATTTTTTGGGCCTGAGCCGCTACCTTGACAAGGCTAGCCCATGGTTCTAGGGTCTAGAGTTGCTAACTTTGCCTTAAAATCCTGCGGATTAGTGCCAAAGTGGCTAAAAATCAGTTCCCCCTCAGGCAACAGGGTCCTGGAAGGTTGGGTTACCTCCTAGGGATGTCAATGATGTAGTGTAAGGTGTGTTTTTGGTGTTTCCATCAGTTCCACTTCCTTAAGGTCATCTAAAAGGTTTAATCTCATATTAGTAACCTCTCATCACATGTTTACCCCTATTGGCCAATTACTTGGGTAGATGTGGGAAAAGGGTGTTACAGAGTGTTATTAGAGCATGGTTCAATTTTTGGACTTGATGTGTGGTGTGTTGGTCATGATTTTATATTGATTTCTTACTTGTTTTTATACCTATGTTGTATGTGATTTTTGTGCTCGTGTTTCCATGGATGTGGTTGTGGTGTCACTTTCGACATGTGGCCATGTGTGTATGACTAATTTTATGTTATTCTTGTTCTATATTGTGCGTTCACACTTGTTTGCATATGGTTACATATTGTATGTATGTTTCTTGTTTGTGCTAGGTCACATATTGGGCATGTTGTGTGTATCCATGTATGCTTGCTTGAGTGATGTTATGTGTTGAACATGCATTGGTTGTTCATGTTGGGTTACATGTTTCTTATGTTGTGTTTCTTTTATGCTTATGGTTTTTTGTGGTCAAGCTTTCATTAGTGTGTATTTGGTATGCTTATGCATGGATGACTAAACCCCAACTAGAATCATACTTATGCGCTAGTATACCTTGCGATACAAGTTTATATGTTGTTTTGATTTTGTATATACATGAATCATGCTAATTGGTTAATCTTACAGGAAGTATCCTCCCCAAATTACACTAAGGTACGTTGATTTAATTATGAATTGGTTTATCTAACATAGTGCAAATTATAGGAAGAATTCAAAGATGAATAGAAAAATTGTAGACTACAGACATTCTCCATATGAGTCATACAGGAAGCAAAGTGTTGGACATTCACCTAAATTGGAAGATACACTGAGAAACCTAAAGGAAGAAATAAGGATTTGTAAGGAAGACAATGATAAACTTATAAAGGCATAGGAAAAGAAAGCATAGGTTAATGCAACCATCCTTCAAACTTTTTCAGAGTTGCAGAAACAGGGGCCACTTAGGATAAGCTATGGGCAAGAGGATGGGACCAATGGAGCATATGGTAGAAGGTCTCCCGGTGGTGACAAGTCATATGGGGATGACACAGTTAAATATGGCAGATTGTTGGACACTGTGGATAGGAGAGGTGACAGACACATGTATCGTTCTAGTTTTGATTCAGATAGGCATCATGATAGTCATTGGTATCATCCTTATAGGAGGAATGATAGGGGATATTTACCGAAAGAGTTTAAAAAGGAAAATCCACCTACTTTTGACCAAGAGATGAAGAAACCATAGGATGTAGAGGCATTTTTTCTTGGCGTGAAGAAGTTTTTTAGATTGCATGATTACTTAGAAAATATGAAAGATAGGATAACTACATTCAGCCTTAGAGGTAGAGCAGGCATTTGGTGGGAAGATGTGAAGAACATTACAGATATTTTTGAGGAGGACTTTACTTGGAGTGAGTTTGAAAGGCTATTCTGAAAGAAGTATCTATCATAGATATATTACGATGATAGGGCAAAGGTGTTTTATGAGTTAAATATGGGTTCCATGACATATGAGGAATATACTTATAGGTTCTTAGAGTTACTGAGGTATGTGCCTTACCTCAAGGAGGAGAAGGCCAAGATTCAAAGATTTATTAGTGGGTTTTCGATTGTATTCAGAGATAGGATTGAGTTTGATGAGCCCATATCATTGAAGGAGGCCTTTAGAAACTTAAGCATTATTATGAACAATCGAAGCACAGATTATAAACTAAGCCAGATTGGAGAGGTAATGATAAGAACAAAGGAAAATGGGATAATGAGCGAGCAGGGCGTCAAGATACAAGTAACAATGAGAATGTTGCACCACCAAAGAATTCAATACATTTGGTAGAGGACATGGATTTTGATTAAAGGAGTAGAGTAAGAATTAGAATAGGGAGCTAGTGAGGTGTTGGACTTATGGAGGAGATCATCGTAGGAGATATTTTCTACAACATTAGGGTGGAAGGCCACAGATCTACAGTACGAAAGAGGCACATACAATGGGATATGTTGGGCATATCATTCCTCGGATCTGTATAACCATGGAAAACATGCAGTAAGATTGTCAAGCTTTTATCATTCAGATAGATGATAAGCTTTTTGATCAAGTTATTTCTATTTTGATTGAACCTGGATCTAACAATAGCTATATTAATCTTGTCTTGGTGGATAAGTGTGGGTTGAGTAAGGAAATGCATGCAAAATCTTGGTTTGTGTAGTTAGCTACAAGTACAAAGAGAAGAGTTCACCATTGGGTAAGAGCTTACACATTTGAGCTAAACAGTATGCCTACAAAAACACACTTGAATATGATGCCTTTTGGATCATACATTATGATACTGGGTATGGATTGGTTATATCTTCACAAGACCAAGGTAGATTTTTATGACAAATCTATTGAATGTGTGGATGACAATGAGAAGCCAATAGTATTGCAGGGAAAGAAGAAAGCCACATTAGTTAGGATGGTGAAAACCATGCAGGCCAAATGCAGTCGTAGGAAAGGATGTGTGCTATTCACAGTTCATATCTCTAGTGACAAAGGTAAAGAAGTTGAGGATGTAGATGTGTTGAACAGGTATCCAGTGTTGCAACAGTTTCAGGATGTGTTTCCATCAGAGATTTTAGAGTTGCCACCGCAAAGGGAAGTAGACTTTTCTATGGAGTTGGTGCCAGGGGAAACTCCAACATCAAAAGCACTTTATAGGATGAGTACACCAAAGTTGGTGGAGTTGAAATTACAGTTGAAGTAAATGTTGGACAAAGGGTACATTAGACCAAGTGTATCACCATGGGGTGCACCGGTGTTGTTTGTAAAGAATAAATATGGCACTCTTAGACTATGCATTGAATACATGCAACTAAAGAAAGTGACCATTAAGAACAAGTACCCACTATCGAGGATTAATGATTTGTTCGATCAGCTGAAGGGAGTAGCAATGTTCTGTAAGATTGACCTGAGATCGAGATATCATCAGGTACACATCAAGGAGCAGAATATCTACAATACCACATTTAGGACTAGGTAAGAGCAGTATGAGTTTGTTGTAGTTCCATTCAGTTTGACTAATGCCCCAACTATATTTATGTGTTTGATGAACAATGTGTTGCGTCCTTACTTGGACAATTTTGTGATTTTTTTCATTGATGATGTATTTGCGTATTCTAAAAATGAGGAAGAACATGTTGAACATTTGGTAGCAGTATTAAGGTTGTTTAGACATCGTCAGTTGCATGATAAGATCAACAAATGCAAATTCTTCCAAAATAAGGTTCACTACTTGGGACATGTTGTCTCCAAGGAGGGCATTACACTAGATCCGGAAAAGATAAGGGCCATCATGGAGTGGGTAACTCCAAAGAGTGTATATGAGTTGATATCATTCACGGGACTGGAAGGTTACTATAGGAGGTTCATTAGGAACTTCTCACAGATTTCTTATCTGATTAACATAATTATAGAGAAAAGGTAAGAATTTTGACTGGATAGAGGAGTGCGAGGCCAACTTTGATAAACTCAAGAAATTGTTGACACTTTCTCCAGTGTTAAAGATTTCGGATCTAGATAAGGAGTTTGTAGTGTGTACAGATGCTTGCAAGAAAGGGCTTGGTGGAGTCCTTATGCAAGATGGACAGGTGATATGATACGAGTCACGAAAGGTAAATGAACATGAGAAAAACTACTCGACACATGATCTTGAGCTAGCAGCGATCATTCACTCACTTAAGATGTCGAGGCACTATCTTCTTGGCAAGTGGTTTGTACTTATGAGTGAGAAAATTAGGTGTAGGTACTTTTTTACTAGCTGAATTTAAATGCCATGCAGGCAAGATGGTTGGCTAAGATCAGTGAGTTTGACTTCGAGATCAAGAAGATTAAGGGAAAGGAGAATAGGGTCGCATATGCTCTTAGCTGGAAGGTACAGGTAAATAACTTAGCAATGATGAGCTCCTATGGGACAAAATTATAGTATAATATCTTGTAGGCAGGTCAGATGGATCACAGGTTCATGGAGATTATGCACAGGTTGCAGTAGAGTACAACTATAGGTGTTGGTACATGTACAAGCATTGGCATATGTATAGGTACAGGTATAGGTGTTGGTATAGGTATAGGTATAGGTGTTGGCACATGAACAAGTACAGGTGGTACAGGTATAGGTACTTGTGTACAAGATTTGGATTACCCTCTCACGACAGATGGATTGGTCATATTTCGAGATAGGATATATGTTTTGGACAACAGTGAGCTCAAGAAGGTGATCTCGAGGGAGTTTCATGGGAAACCATATTCGAGTCACCTAGGCTACGAGAAGACTTAGACTGCAGTAAAGAGATTATACTATTGGTTGAATCTAAAGAGGGATGTAGCAGTGTTTGTGGCCAGATGTTTGGATTGTCAAATGGTTAAGGTAGACTGAAAGAATCCAGGTGGATTACTACAACCGATTACAATTCCATAGTGGAAATGGGAGGTCATTTCCATGGATTTCATCACATTTTTTCCTTGGAAAACTAGACAACATGATTCTATTATGGTTGTTGTGGACAGGTTAACAAAGGTAGCACATTTTATACTAGTGAAGACTACATACTCAGCCAGTGATGTAGCATAGGTGTTCATTAGAGACATAGTAGGGTTGCATGGTGTTCCGAAGAATATTTTGTCCGACAGGGATGCAAAGTTCACTTCAAAGTTGTGGAAGGAGTTGTTTGCAGGTTTGGCCACTGATTTGGCCTTCAACATAGCTTATCATCCGCAGAAATATGGATAGACTAAGTGGGTCAAGAAGATATTAGAGGATATGTTGAGGATGTATGTGATGCATCGAGAGCGCAAGTCGGAAGAGTATCCTCCATAGGTAGAGTTTTCCTATAACAACGGATATCAGGAGTCATTGAGAATGAGTCCATTTGAGGCATATAATGGAAGAGTTGCAACACTCATATCAGTTGGAGTGATTAGGTTAAAAGGGTACTGATGGGACCATAAATGTTGGTAGAAATGGAACATGAAATGTCGGTGATCAAGTAGAACTTGAAAGCAGCGTAGGATAGGTAGAAGAGTTACGCAGATAGGAAGAGGTTGTTCAAGGAGTTTCAGGTTGGGGATAAGGTGTAATTGCATATAAATCCCATGAAGATCTCCTTGTGGATTCGAGCATGTGCCAAGCTAGCACCAAGGTTTTGTGTACCCTTCAGGACCATCGAGAGGATCAGACCAGTGGCCTATCGAATTGCACTACCTTCCATAGTGAAATTCCATGGTGTTTTTCATATATCGTTTCTTAAGAAATATTTTAAGGATGTTTATCATGTTATTAACTGGTCTTTATTGTAGGTGGAATCAAAAGGAGAGATCCAATAGGAACCGCAGTGCATTTGTAGAAAAAAATGCTCATGCTCTGAATGAATAAATAGAGAAAGTTAAAGTGCAATGGAAGCACTTTGGGCCCGATGAAGCTACATGGGAGATGGCGGATCAGATGCGGGATATGTATCCTTCCTTTTTTGCCCATTTAGGCAAAGAAGTTTTGGTGTGATGTTGGTTTTTTTTAGCATGTGTTTTGGCAATGTTTTGGTATATGTTTTGATGTGATGGTTGGATGTATGCGTATATGTATATGGATATAAATACCACAATGAGATATTTTATAAAGCTCCGATAAGTGATATGTTTTCATGTCATTATAGTGTCATGTTTTTATGATGTCATGTTGGTTTTCTTTCAATTGGGTGATCATTGTAAATATTGCATGGAGCTATGTTATAAAGCTCCATGGGTAGTATGTTTCACTTTTCAGTGGTGTTGCTGAGGTATATGTGTGATTGAACATCGAGGATGGTGTCCCCCAAGGGGGAGGGTTCTGTAACATCCCTGGTGAAAATAACTCATGTAATAAAGTTAAAATGATAAACACGGTTGATGGGACACTTATTCCAAGCTGAATGTTGGGAAAATCATCCTAGGGGGTGTTTATTTGGTATTATGGCTAAGGAAATTGGAAAAGGCTATGGCTAAGGCATTAAAGAGGAAAATTTATTTTTGGGCACATTTATTTATGAAAATAATGGAAATTAGGAGAAAAGGAAGGTAAAAGGTCACAAGTTGCATGTGAGGAGGAAATTGAAGGAAAATAATGGAAAATGAAGAAAATAGAGGCCTCTTCTATAAAAGGGCATCTGAGGATTAGTTGGTAACCTTTTTTCAGTGAATTTTTGGAGCTCTCTCATTATTATCTCTCTCTCTCTCATACTCTTGGATACTTAGATTTTTCTTGGGCACTCTTGGAGAGTGTGGATACTTGCTCATTTAGAGCAATAAGGAAAAGGAAGAGTAGGAAATCGCAAGTGGACATCGAGATCAACAACTACAATGAGATTGGTTGCAAGTACCGAGTTGCATGAATGTTTTCCTCACTAGTTTTGGCACGCATGGGTATGTATGTGGATTTTCATAGTCTTTCCATTTCTTGGACAACATTGGTATTGTGGGTTTATTTTCATTGATTTTTTTATGGTTGGTTCTCATGATTCCTTTAGTTGTTGGGTTGAGTTATTAGTTCCTGGAAGCCTTGGTTGGAAAAACATTCTGGAAGCCCAGTAGACAACTGTGGGTTGAGTTACTAGTCTTGTAAGCCTTGGTTGGAAAAATTCTCTAGAATCCCTAGGTGGGTTGAGTTACTAGTCTTGGAAGCCCTAGTTGTACAAACGCTCTTGAAGCCCTGTAACAATTGGGCTTGAGTTACTAGTCTCAGAAGCCCTGGTTGGAAAAAATTCTCTGGAGCCCTGGAGGAGATTGGATAGAGACCAATCCATGATGGTTTTTATGTAAAATCGTGAGGTTGAATCATAGGTTGAGGGTTGAGGTGGTTTTTCCTCTGGAAGCCCTGGATTGATTGTGATTGATGTGTTTGATTAAGTCCCAAATTCATGCTTGGAATATGGCACGAGGGTGGTTGGCTGAAGTGAGACTTGGCTCAACCAATATATAGTTGAGTGGAACATGGAAGTCCCATCTAGGGTTGGATTTTATATTCAGTAATGAAGAGCTCATTTATATGGTATTCAATATGCAAATATACTAGTTTATGTATGGATTTACTTTCTATTTTATTCATGGTATTTCTGTTGTTAACTTGCTGGTTATAAGAAAGTATTCAATTAGTGATGATGTGTGGCTCTATTCATGTTTTTTCTTGTAAATGATTATCCAATGTATCTATGGTAAAATTGATTGTATGATAACTTATGATGTAGGGGAGAAATGCTTCTTAGCCATTCTCAAATAAGAAAGAGACCCCTTTATTTAAAAGAGTTGAAAGAGGACTCATCCTAGAGGAACGAGTGGTATAAGAAGTAGCAATTGGTTGTGGTGATGATGGAAATGCTCAAAAAAAGAAAAGTTCAAGAGGATAGCTAATAATACCACTCATCATAACGGTTCCACAGGAAAGGGTAAAACAACCAAGTGAGAGTGTATGATCAGCCAAGCAGATGGTGATAATGGAATGACAACACCAAGGCTCGTCTGGAAAAAGAGGCAGATAAAAGGGAAATCACGAGAGGTGTGTAGGTGTTGTCACTCATTAGTTTTAACAATTTTATTGATAGGGTTCTACATGTCAATCACCTAGGTTAATGCTATCTCATAAGTCATTTTCATGAAAATTTTGAAAATTTTTCATATGGTGATGTCTACCCTAAGTCTAAAAACCCACCTCAAACCATGTCATATCAGTTAAATCTACCTCATATCCTCATATCATTTAGCTTTCATTCCCATGCTTTTAAATACAAAAATATTGAACTTGTTAGTTTTACACAAATTCGTAGCGAATTATATGGAAAATCAACAGATTTCGCTACGAAACTGCCTGACAGTTTCATAGCGAATTTGTCAGCAGTTAAACAGGTTTCGCTACGAAATTGGGTTTTTTCCTGTAGAGAGTGTCAGATTGGTGTGAGGTGTCAAATTTTGATGGATGAAGACAAAGGTGAGGTCATGCAAGGTCATATCTTTTGAAATCGTTGTCTCTTATGGTCACATGTGTCATATTTTCACCTCAAATTTTCAAATTACCTTTTTAACCTTTCCCCCAATCAGTTATTTTTCATTCATCATTCAATTATTGCATGTAAAGCATCTCAGTGTCATTTTTCGAGAGCTGGTTCACCACGCAAAACAGGTTGTTGTTCAATTTTGAATCTGTAGGGGTCATTAGCAAGGAGGAAGCAAGAAGTATAAAGCATCAATGGTATCGAAGAGGAAAAAAAACAAGGGTGGTTATTGCGTAAGATATGAGCCTATGGATTTGAAGTTGCTGAATGAAGATCACAGTGCTATGGAAGCTTTCAGGAAGGTAGGTTGCCTACAGTTCTACCAAAAAATGTAGAGTTTCCATGTAATATCCATTTTTCAGGAATATCAAGATTCTAATCTAGAGATTGACTGTAGGGGCATTTACTGGATATGTCACCTTTGAAAAAGGATGAGATCCAAAGGCTACCTAGCCATCTTCAGACTCTGTCTATAGAGCTTGAGATATTTCTCCTTCAGGGATTCAACAATACATAAACATGAGCTGGAAAATAGCAGTGAATGGATTAAAACCAAAAATTCCAGAAGATATACATAACCATTACATTAGATAATAGCAACAACAAATGTATACAAGATCTTGAGGAAATGATCTCTCAAGACAAACAATGCCTCCTCAATGAAACATGTACATGAAATATAGAGAAATACTGCTATATAAAAGAGGCCCTCGCTATGACTGCGCAATCCAGAAGGCAGAACTGCTGCAAAATGTAAATAAAAGATAGATATGACAATGAATAACTAAAATAAGAAGGGGGAGAAAGATCTCAACCCCTGGAAACATACAATACACAATCCTCAAAGGGATTGGCTGAAAGATACACAAAATGGAAAATCTACAGAAATGTTGGAGTTGCTGGGTAGTTGCAGTGAATCAAGAACTAGAAGTAAATGGAGAAGACTGAAAATGCTGCAATCAATGACAATATCTCCTCCAATGGATCTCTAGGATGAAAGGCTGATCCTCTCACCTAATATCTCACCCTCCGAACATGTGGAGCAAGTCTCCATTGCAAACACACTCAGAAATAATGCAGTCTAGACAAGGGACTGCGCTGTTGGTGAAGATAAATGCTTGGCCTTGATACCAAAGTCTGCAATAAGCTTCGGAATATCTCCAATATGATATCTCAAAGGAAAGAGGGGCTCCTCCTCTGAAAATAGCTGATGGAAGTGATGTAGTGAACCCTCACTGCAACACCCAGCAACACAACATTACTCTGCTGCAGAAATAATGCTATCTTGATGGAGGATGCTTGGCCACAAGCCTGGATGTGAGGAAAATATGAGCAATCCCTCAAGAAGCCTCTCAAGAAGGTGAAAGAATCCTAAACAGGAATTCCTCTTGGCAATTCTTTCTAAACAACAGAGAATGCACAATTGTTTGAATAAACGATGAAATGAATAATCAAAAGCATGAGAAACAATGGTTTCCTTGCCCTCCTTTTAAACAAGTGAAATATTTCTCTCCATGGGCCCCATCCATTAGGGTTTCCTCCACCAAATATTCTCTTCCTAATTCACACTGCGCTGTCTTATAAAGTAAGCCACTCCTCCTATGGCAGTTGACTTGGTCAAATCTAACCTTGTCTTCATGTATTTGCCCCTTTTCACACTTGAGGGTGAAAAATCAAGTTCTTATGTCTATCCCCTTTCACATGTGAGGGAATTTGTTCATTTTTTCAATAAACATGGGCCTCCTTACCCATTTATTTGGCTGCATGATGATAAAAGAAAAATTTTAATATTCCATTTAGCCACGTGCTAAAATGGGAATATTACAGTACTCCCCCCCCAAATGTTGCTTGTCCTCAAGCAACTACAAGGATAGAATTGAAGAATCTCCACCCAAGGCATGGAGTCTGAAATATGTTGAGGAACATATTCCTCATGTAGACTCTCCATCCCCAAGTAATCAACCATACAAAGTGAGTTATCTCCCAACATGGCAACTCATACAAATCATCCTCCACCTTTGGCTCCTGCAATATAGGTGGGCTGAAAATCTTATCTTGGTAGACAAAATAGTCTACTCCATGTTGTCCTCCTCTCCACTTAGGATAAGTGTAGAGTATATGTTGATATTGGGTTGCAACAATGTTTCCCTCAAGTGGCAAAATGAAGACTAGACCTCCAAGGATCTCTTCTCCAGCATTATGAAACATGTTGTCCCAGCCCATCTCATATGTGACGAGTTGGAAGTCATCATCATATGGCATCCAATCAACCATATGGCTCACCTCAAATGGAACAAAGGTTTTTCTGTAGTGGCCATATGTGCTCTCATTCTCCCATTAGAACATGCAATGTAAATAATGTGGGATATCTTTCCCCCAAGGGATACATCCAACCAATGTGCCATTCCCCCAATCATGCTCTCAACAAACATAAAGACAACAGCAACATAATGAACAATGCTTGCTGCAATGTGTCGCAAGGGACAAGGACAATGGTCCCTCAATAGTAACCAATGCAGTTTGACCCTCAACTGCAGAATATTATGACAAAAAGTGTGGCTTCTCAACCACTTGCTTGCTGTCCTACTCTCCTCAAATGTATGGAGAAAGTGAATGATGTATGGTGCAAGGTGAGTATGTTCTCCAAAACACATTTTCCTCCCAAGTCCTCCTAGGGAGTGGTTACCAATAGTGCTCATGGCCTCAAGTATACCATGGGGTCCAGAAAGAAGAATGCTCCTCCTAGGAGCAACATCATGTACATATATGGTTAGGAGATGAATATACAAATCATCATGCAAATAAGCAATACCCTTACCATAAGTTCTGCTCATGCAAATGGAGTGGCTCAAAAATGAGTCTCCTCTCATCCTCAAAAAGGAAAGAGGTGGTTGTGCTAATTCCTCCAAAGAGTTATGTATCTTCTCCATCTGCACATTATCTATGCATCTCCTCATATGCTGATCTGTCAATATCATGCAAGCAAGATGATCCTGGGAATACTCCACCAACAAACCGAAGCTCCAACATGGATCTATCCTCCATAGTGACAGCACTGATGATTCCTCATGAAGGACATCTGTCATATGGTTATCTCCCAAGGTCTCCACTCCTATGAGATCAAAGAATGGTGCCTCATCATGTGAAGCATCCCTCCTCCTCTGCTGGTCTAGTGGTCTCCCCGGAAAAATGTCTCCATGCAATGAGACATCATCATCAAAAGGTGACTGCATATATGAATGAACAAGTCTGTCCATGCTTCCACTACGCAATCCAATCACCTCCTTAGGTGCATCAACCTCATAAAATAGACAGGTATGTGTGCTTCTCATCACATCATGATGGTTATCCTCCCTATCCTCTCCTTGTGTCTCCATGGTTCCACACCTCCTCAAAATTGGCACATGCAAAACATGAGTTGTGCCTTGATCTCTACTCATGAGATCCTTGGGACTTCCTTGTGAAGATGCAAGAATCCCTCTACCTGGAGCAAGAGATCTTCCTTCCTCTGCATGAGGCACTAGATAATCTCTAGGTGGCACAGTGTTGTTGCCCTCAGCTTCTCCAACATAGATGGGCAATCCTCCAATAATGTTGCTGCAACTATGGAATTTCTCCCAAGGTGGAAGTAATTCTTGATCATCAAAGGTCAAGGAGTATCCCCTCTGCACCATGATAGTTCCATCTCCTACTCTTGCAACATCATACAATAGAGTATCCCCTCTGCACCATGATAGTGCCATCTCCTACTCCTGCAGCATCATACAATAAATGAGAGAAAATTTTACCTTGCTCTCCAAAGAGTGATCCCAACAAAAATTGTTTTTGCTTCCTCCTCATGCTCTCATCATACAAGATATGTGACGAAGATATAGTGAATGACATGAATGTTACATCATCACTATGCACCCATACTATTTGTTGCTCCATGATGCTAGCATCCTGCCACATCTCCATCCTTATACCCTTGGAAAGAGTGTATGCCAAGTGATGGCCAAAATCCTTCAAGAGTAACCAGCGCAGCCAAGCCTCCTACTGCTCAGTATCATAAATCTGCAAGTAGCTTACCAGCTTCTTACTCTCCATCCACATCCACTCGGCCAATGTGGATGTCTCATTCCATCCTTCATCTTGGTACTCTTCCCATGAGAGCTACCATCATCCCAAATCAGTTTGTTGCACTTCATGGGATCTTGAAATGCAATCTTCTCGAGGATAAATTTGACCCTATGAGGATCCAAATAGGTGGTAGGAAAAAACCTCCCATCATGATGTGCATGGTTCAAGGGGTGTCCAACACAGTCATGAGAGATGTTATCCATCCGAAGATGTCCTCCATCTACTATCTGTTCCTGTGAGAAGGGAAGTTCCTCCTCAAACCGATGAAGAATCTTGAAATCCATGATGTGTGGGAGTGCACCTCTACTGAAATCTCTCCGGGAGATCTCCTCCTCATGCATGTCCTTCCAAAACCAAAGAGGCTTTGGATCTGCTGCAAGTAGAAGTCTCTCTTTGAGTTGTGGCATGCTCATTGAGAGAGTGTCATCTAGAGAGGAGAAAGAGTTTCTTATCTCCAGATGTCTACTCCTTCTCACTGATTCCTTCATGGCTCCCTGAATGATGCTGCTATATGAATTCTCACATGAGGAATGATTCCTCCTTTCTCCATAATTGCTCAGTGTAGTCTTATTCTGCTGCTCTAGATAAACTACATGCAATGATATATACCCATCCAAAATGTTTGCTGAAATGACAAGAGATGGATTTTCAATCATACCTTGGTGAAATGTGGAAGCTCCTTCCAAGGCTGAAAGATTTTCCCCCTCATGATTGTTGGCCTCCCAAACTATTGAAGATGAAGGCTGCTCCTCCATGGACTCAACAGCATTGGTACATGCCTCATTAACTGGTGGTGAGGGTTCCTCCCTCCTTTTTCCAAATCTCCTGATCAATCTTTGAGAAAACTCAACAAGAGTAGAAACCCTTGTGTGGCTTAGACGGCTGATCCACCAATCCTTTGCTTCACCTTCAAGGTGCAGCGCTGTAATTTCTACAGCCTCTCTATCTACTACAGGATGTAGCAGGAAGAAAGCCTCTAGCTTCTTCACCCAAAGTTATGCTGCACATGTGAGTGATCCATCAAATGTGGACAATAGAAACCTATTGCCTCTCATCATCCCATAGCTGAGGGGTCTTCTTTCTTATCTCTGCTGAAAAAATTGTGGCAAAGATAGAGATCTAGGGTTTGCTTGGTATTCGGCAAGATACTCACTTAGAATTTTGAATTCCAAGTGTTCTTCATGCTTCTGGCCTTTCTCTCTATGAGAATAGGAAGTGCATGGTCCCTCCATTTCTCCTTCTTCATTCTTGTCAACCTCCTTAGAGAGGTTCTCTCTGGATCTGAAAATAGATGAGAGTAAACTCATATTTTTCATCATATTGATATTCTTTGGCTTAGACTCACAGGCTGAGCTAGAGACCATGCTTTGATACCACTGTAATATCTCTTTTTCAGGAATATCAATATTCTATTCTAGAGATTGACTGCAGGGGAATTTACTGGATATGTAACCTTTGAAAAAGGATGATATCCAGAGGCTACCTGGCCATTTGCAGACTCTGTCTATAGAGCTTGAAATATTTCTCCTTCATGGATTCAACAATACATAAACATGAGCTGGAAAATATCAGTGAATGGATTAAAACCAAAAATTCTGGAAGATCCACATAACCATTACATTAGATAATAGTAGCAACAAATGTATACAAGATCTTGAGGAAACGATCTCTCAAGACAAAAAATGCCTCCTCAATGAAACATGTACATGAAATATAGAGAAATACTGCTATATAAAAGAGGCCCTGGCTATGACTACATAATTCAAAAGGCAGAACTACTAAAAAATGTCAATAACAGATAGATATGACAACGAATAGTTCAAATAAGAAGGGGGAGCAAGATCTCAACCCCTGGAAACATACAATACACAATCCTCAAAGGGATTGGCTGAAAGATACACAAAATGGCAAATCTACAGAAATGTTGGAGTTGTTGGGTAGCTGCAGCAACTCAAGAACTAGAAATAAATGGAGAAGACTAAAGATGCTACAATCAATGACAAGATCTCCTCCAATGGATCTCTAGGATGAAAGATTGATCCTCTCACCTAAGATCTCACCCTCCGAACATGTGGAGCAAGTCTCCACTGCAAACACACTCAGAAATAACGTAGTCTAGAGAAGGGACTACGTTGTTGGTGAAGAGAAATTCTTGACCTTGATGCAAAATTCTGCAATAAGCTCCAGAATATCTCCAATCTGATATCTCAAAGGAAAGAGGGGCTCCTCCTCTAAAAATAGTTTATGGAAGTGATGTAGTGAACCCTCACTGCAACACCCAGCAACACAAAATTACCCTGCTGCAGAAATAAATTATCTTGATGGAGGATGCTTGGCCACAAGCCTGGATGTGAGGAAAATCTGAGCAATCCCTCAAGAGGCCTCTCAAGAAGGTGAAAGAATCCTAAACAGAAATTCCTCCCGAAAATTCTTGCTAAACAACAGAGAATGCACAATTCTCTGAATAGACAATGAAATGAATAATCAAAAGCATGAGAAACAATGGTTGCCTTGCCCTCCTTTTAAAAAAGTGAAAGCTTTCTCTCCATGGGCCCCATCCATTAGGGTTTCCTCCACCAAATATCCTCTTCCTCATTCACACTATGCTATCTTCTAAAGTAAGCCACTCCTCCTATGGCAGCGTTGTTGACTTGGTCAAACTTGACATTGTCTTCATGTATTTTCCCCTTTTCACACTTGAGGGTGAAAAATCAAGTTCTTATGTCTATCCCCTTTCACATGTGAGGGAATTTATTCATGTTTTCAATAAACATGGGCCTCCTTACCCATTTATTTGGCTGCAAGATGATAAAAGAAAAATTTTAATATTCCTTTTAGCCATGTACTAAAATGGGAATATTACATTCCATGTCTAGGTATCCAAATAATTTGCAACAAATTTTATAGGGACAACATCAAAAGTTGGAGTTTTGAATCTCACAGTGTCACCAGATGTCATCTCCCATGCTACAGAAATTCCGAGAGGTGGTGAAGAATCGTTCAAGGGAACAAAATTCAAAATGAAAGGCTGTGAAGAGTTTCTAAAATAGGATCACAAAGGAGATGACATGAAAAATGGAATCTCCAAGGGTTATCTGAAAGAGAATTATGAAAATTTGATGCTGGTGGTCCAAAAATAATTCACCTGCGAAGGGAGATTCCACATGGTTTATTATTACCATTTTAGAATCCTTCTGCATTTTTTTGGTAAGAAACCACTTGACATACCCTTCTTTTTATACAGAAGTTTGGGAAAGATGTCAGATAAAGTCCAGGTCAAGATAAAGGGTAATGAAACATCATTCTTTCACCATGGTCTATTCAAACTGTTAGTACTGGAGGAATTGAAAATGTTAAATAGAGATTCAACCTCTTCTCTTTTTATGAGTGGATATGTTGTGTAACCAGCTTCAAAAATAGAAGAAAAGAGATATAAACGCCTTAGAAATAAGCCACTTCGAGGGGGCAACCTCCAATACATTACAAACACACAAATTTTGGATGATACAAATGACAAACCCTCCTTCTATATATAGGAGTCCATGGGGCCACAATATAATCCTAGTGGGGTTTACAATAACCTTAATGACTCACACACACTGCATAGCAATAAGAAACAATATAAAGTTAGCAATAATAATAATATAAATAATAACAATAAGGGGTTACACTATTAATATAGGGACCTAACATGCCCCTCTCCTTCAAAAGAGTGTTGTCCTCAATGCTTGAGTAGCTCTAGGTGCTTCTGTATAAACTTCTCATCCTCCCATGTAGAATCTTCAGTGGGTAAGTTCTTCCACTTGATGAGATACTCTGAAATTGATCGATTCCGTAGTTTTCGAGTTCTTGTTTCCGTGACCGCTTCAGGTTCCAATATGATTTTTCCTTCCTCATCAAGTTTTGGCAATATTGTTTGAACTGGAATATTTTTCTCCATAAAACTTTTACATGAAACATGGAAACTGGAGATGCATTTCCCCTCAGAAGAAGCAGAAGCTCCACTGGTAGCGCTAGCAATACAGTGGCAATGTAACGTAAGGGACTGTTGAGATTTCATGAGTAATTTATTATCCTTCTTAGCTTGTTTATAACATTTATTATATGGTCAGAAATGGTAACACCGTAATCTCCATGGTCAAACTTCTCTCGCTGCGATGTTGATCTACCCGTTGTTTCATTCGATTTTGTGCCAAATTCAGGTTATCCTTTAAGAGTTGGAGAACTTCTTGTTGATGCTCGATGTGATCTTCCACTGCTTGAACCTTCGAATTTTCCCTCAAAGATGATGTGATCGATGGTGGATGATATCCATAAAGTGCCATAAATGGGGTCATTTTTGCTGCAGTATGGAAGGAAGTGTTATACCACCATTCAGCGAGAGGTAACCACTTGACTCATTGTGTTTGTTTATCAGATACAAAACAACGAAGATATCCTTCCAAACATTTATTTACTATCTCAGTTTGACCATCAGATTGAGGATGATAAGATGAGCTATGAGCTAATTGAGTACCCAAACAAGGAAATAACTCCGTCCAAAAATTTCCAGTAAAAATGGGATCTCTGTCACTCACAATAACCCTTGGGCTTCCATGTAGCTTTTGAATTATGTCCATAAATGTAGTAGCAACTGTACTTGCTTTAAATGGATGAGATAATGCACAAAAGTGTGCATACTTGGTAAGTCTATCAACTACCACCATGATGACATTATTTCCTTCAGACTTAGGTAAACCTGTGATAAAATCCATTGAAATCTCCTCCCAACGCTGACTTGGAATGGATAAAGGTTGTAGAAGTCCCGGGGTCTTAATTGTCTCCACTTTATTCTGCTGGCAAACCAAACATTCCGCCACAAACTTTGGAATATCAGATTTAAGGCCATCCCAAAAAAATTCTTTCTTCACCCTGTGGTAAGTTTTTAAAAATCCTGAGTGTCCTCCTAAAGGAGAAGTGTGCAATTCCAGAAGAATCTTTTGTTTTAGTTGGGAATTCTTACAAAGATATAAGATATCTTTGTACCATAAGGAATCATTTTTCCAAATAAATGTATCATTTGTACTAGGATCTTGCTGCAACTTTTGAATGAGTGTCTATACATCTTTGTCCTTCTTCCATTCATCTCTTGCTTCAGTTATCCAATCTGGTTGGATAATAGAAATGGCACAAAGCAATGCTTCCACCTCTTCATTCTTTCTTGAGAGTGCATCTGCAACAACATTAAGCTTTCCTTTTTTGTAGATTATTTCAAAGTCATACCCCAACATCTTTGTGACCCATTTTTGCTGCTCTTCTAAAGATAGTCTTTGTTCCAAAAAGTGTTTAAGACTATCATGATCAGTTTTTACCTTGAAGTGTCTTCCCATTAGGTAATTTCTCCATTTCTTTAGTGCATGTAGTATTGCTAACATTTCCTTCTCATAAATAGGTTTCTGTAAATAATTTCCTTTGATTGGACGACTTTCAAAAGCAATGGGTCTTCCTTCCCGCATTAAAACAGCACCAATTCCATTTCCTGAGGCATCACATTCCACAATAAAGGTTTTTGTGAAGTCTGGCGTAGCTAAGACCGGTGCTAGGCACATTGCCTCTTTAAGATGTTCAAAGGCCTTAGTTGCTTCAGGAGTCCATGAAAATGCATCTTTCTCCAATAATGTTGTTAGAGGTGCTGCTATTCTCCCATAATTCTTAACAAACTTGCGATAATACCCTATTAACCCGAGAAATCCTCGCAACTGCTTTATGGTTGTGGGGACTTTCCATTCCTTAATGGCTTTAATTTTGTTAGGTCTACTTTAACACCCTCGTGAGATACAATATGACCCAGATATTCCACCTCTTGTACTCCAAAGAAACATTTGGATGTTTTTGCATATAATTGTTTCTCCTGCAATAGTTTGAGCACCCTGTCAACATGTTCAACATGATCCTTCCAAGACCTGCTGTAGATTAGTATATCAAAAAATACTAGCACAAATTTTCTAAGGAAGGGTTTGAAAATGGAATTCATCAACCCTTGAAATGTAGAAGGTGCATTGGTAAAGCCAAAATGCATGACCAAAAATTCATAATGACCCTCATGAGTTCGAAATGCTGTTTTTGGAATATCTTCAGTCTTCATTCTAATTTGATGATATCCTGAACGAAGATCCAACTTGGTAAAATAAATTGCTCCATGTAATTCATCCAATAATTCATCAATCGCAGGAATGGGAAATTTGTCTTTAATGGTGAGCTTATTGAGCTCCCTATAATCCGGACACATTCGCCATGATCCATCCTTCTTGTGTACCAATACTACAGGAGCAGAGAAAGAACTTTGACTGGGTTGAATTGTACCCGCCTCTAACATTTCTGCAATCATACGTTCAATTTCGCTCTTTTGGAAGTAAGGATATCTATAAGGCCTGATGTTTGGAGGAACACTTCCTGAAATCAAATGAATAGCATGATCATGATCACGAATAGGTGGGAGTCCTTTGGGAGTTTCAAACACCTTGGAATGATTGTCCAAGACTTGTTGGAGATCTGCAGAAATAGATGATTTTGATGTCGGAACTTCTAGTGAGCATAATTGTGCAATTATGCCTCGCTGTTCTTTCTTTAGAAGATTTTTCATGACATTAGAGCTTATTATCCTTCCCGGCTTCCCTTCAATACCCCGTAATTCGACTTCCTTTCCTTCTGAAAAAAATTTCAAGAAAAGTTCTTTAAAATTAAAAGCTACCGTCCCCAAAGATTGTAACCATTGTACTCCTAATACAACATCAGCACCTCCCATAGGAATGGAAAGCATTGGACTAGTCAACACATATTCCCCCATGGTTAGCTTGATATTATGGCATTTTCCAGAGTAATTTATAGTTCCTCCATTTGCAACCATCACTTGACATTCTGGTGTTGGGTATAGGAAACAATTTAATTCCTTGGCTACCTTACAATGAATAAAATTATGGGTGCTACCTGAATCAATCAACACTATTACCTTTTTCTTCTTGATATGTCCTTCTATCTTGAGAGTTTGAGAAGTGGTAATTCCTACCAATGCATTACACGATATGGTCGGACTCATTTCTTCCTCTTCTAGGGCTGGTTCCTAGTGTATATCCTCTTCTTGTTCATTTTCTTCTTCCTCTTCACAATCTATGTAAAATAATTTCTTCTCAGGACACTTATGACCTTTAGTGTATTTTCTATCACAACTGTAGCAAAGCCCTTTTTCTCTTTTTTCTTCCAATTGTTGTGGTGTCAACCTTGTAGGTTGTGGAAATCTAAGCGTAGCCACACTTCCTTCTTTATAGAATTGAGTGGTAGGCTTCCTTGCTGCCATAATTTTACATTCAACTTTTCTTGCCAACCTGAATGCCTTCTCCAATGAATCAGGTTCCATAACGCGAACTTCATGTTGAATGTTATCCTTTAAAGTGCCTATGAAGAGATCAATCCTGTGTTCCTCTGGAATATCAGTTACCCTTATATTCAATTTTTTGAAGTCCTCAATGTGTTGCCCCACTAAACCCTTTTGTTTGAGATTTATCAATTGGGTAAAGAAGGTGTTGCTCTTTGTATCCTCATAATGTGCTATCATTTCCTCCGTAAAAATTGACCAAGTGACAATTTTTTTACGGGAGCAAAGCCATCGATACCATACAAATGTATTTTGTTCTAAATGTAAAGTTGCAATGCGTACCTTTGTGTGTTTTGCACGTTATGGAGATCAAAATATTGCTCCATCTGTAGTATCCATGTTACAGGATCCTTTCCATCAAACTTCCTCATATCCATTTTTGGAATATGGTGGCTCTTCCCACCAACATTCGAGTTTATGAAATCATGATTAACATTTATTTTGTTCTCATCAGGAGGTTCTTCTCCTATATTTCCGCCATTAGGAATCATTTCTCGTTTTAAGCTTGTCATCAAGCCTTCCATGTATTCTTTTACCCATTCTGCAGCTATACACTTAGCGTCCATCTTTAGCTTCCTGCCTGTTTCCATGCCATCCATCTTAGCTTGCATCATCCGTATTTAGCTCATCACTTTCTTCAACCTTCCATCTTACCAATGCCATCCATCATTTCCAAGGCTTTTCTTCAAACCCTCCATCATCACACCTTTCAAAAAATAAAATCCTTATCAGCTTTTTATTTTTTTATGTGAGAGTGAAATTTGGTGCATTTGTTCTTGTAATTTTGATAGATCATGTTGCAATTCTTCATCTTCATGAGTCATAGTAGAGCCTTCTGAAGGCTTAATGGGTGTTGAATTATTTTTATGGGGCATTTTTTAGAACCCAGTACTGATATCTATTCTACAATATGCCCTTGGAATCAATTCAAATTGATTCTTCAAACAAGACTTATGCAATTCGGAAAAAAATACACACATTTTTCTTGCTTTTGAGGAGCTCGATATTGAAATTGAATTATCTCTATGAGTTGAGTGTTCCTGATATTCAAACTGATCTGTAGTAGACTGCTTCTTTCAAATGCCACAGTCTAATTCCTGATTTGGATTCTCCAAGACAAAGTTGTGTCCAATCTCCCACAATGACCTAATTCTGGACTGGTTTAGTAGAGCGAACTTGTATGACTTGCCACGTGTCACTGTTTTGTCCTTTGTCTCTGAAATTGATAGCCAAAAAACTTCAGTCTGTGTACTTGCGACCAATTTTTACGTAACTTCAATCCAATGCCCAGAGAGAGAGTTATTGAAGTTTTCCCACGATCACCTCTTTGAGATGAAATTCAGGAGCCTGAAAAAGCACTAACTTCCACAGATCAT
Source organism: Pinus albicaulis (assembly GCA_034641835.2). Lineage (NCBI taxonomy): Eukaryota > Viridiplantae > Streptophyta > Pinopsida > Pinales > Pinaceae > Pinus > Pinus albicaulis. Next base: position 107,001,751 of record CM076580.1, on the reverse strand, counting down.
ATCTCCAAAAATATTGTGAACCAAGCTCAGAAATTTTTTGACGAATTTCCTCAGGATTTCAGCTTCGCACCATATGAATTTCAGACTCTGAACCTTCGTACAAAAAACTTTATAGCGCAAATTCCACGATGACCTGTTTATGAGCCTGAAAAGATACCTAACTTCCACAGATGATATCTCCTCAAATATTGCGAACCAAGATCTGAAATTTTTAGACAACCTTCCTCAAGATTTCAGCTTCGCACCCTAGAAATTTCAGCTTCTGAAGCTTCGTAGAAAAAATTTATAGCGAAAATTCCACGATGACCTGTTTGGAGCAGCGAAACCCTAGAATCCCAAACCTCTGATACCAAATGTTGTGTAACCAGCTTCAAAAGTAGAAGAAAAGAGATATAAACGTCTTAGAAATAAGCCACTTCGAGGGGGAAACCTCCAATACATTACATAAATGCACAATTCTTGGATGATACAAATGAACAAACCCTCCTTCTATATATAGGAGTCCATGGGGCCACAATATAATCCTAGTGGGGCCACAATGTAATCCCAGCCGACCTAACAATAATAATGTAAGGGCACAATAATAACAATATGGGGGTTACAGGGGTACAATAATAACAATAAGGGGGGCTACACTAACATAATAAGGGGCTACACTATTAATATAGGGGCTTAACAGGATATGAAGTAAATGAAGTCACTCCAAAGAAATTTTCAAAACCTAAAACTACTCCATCTCCAGCTGTAATAGAAGAGATTTATGAAGAAGGAGAAAATCCTCCTGTAGAACCAATGGACATTGAAGTAGAACCTTTGTAAGAGACTGATACCACTTAGCCAGCACCTGCAAAGCAAAAATAGAAAATTAACAAACAAAGAAGTAAGAGGGTAAAAAGGAGGTAGAAATTTTCCAAAGGAAACCTGGAAGACATCCTTATGAAAATAGATATTGAAGATTCCCCAATAGTGCAAGCAGAATATATTGAAGGTGATGGAAGAAAATTGAAGAAAGGTAAGTCTGTCAAGAAGTTGGATTTCACAGGAGAGGATGCTGGCTTCATTTTCTAGCCAAGGAAGCCAATGACCAGGTCACATATGGCAAAGGATGCCATGGAAAGCAAAGGATCAGAAAATTTCAGTGAAGGTAAGTAGCCAAACAATATCATAGCTTTATCCCCAATAGCTGAAGAAGTCTTTGTACAGAGAAACAGGAAAGAACACGTTGAAGGAAAAAATGAAGTGAAAATTATGTAAGAACAGTCAAGAGAGGCCATGGAAGAGGTAGTTGAAGTGAATATGGAATTAAAGGAAGCCAAGGTGGACAGAAAACTAATGTCAGATTTTGAGAAAGAGATGAAGGAGGAGCTGGATACGTATGGCAAGACTTTGTCAAAGGCTAAAAAGATGCTAAAGAGAAGCCTTCCCTTGAGGAGGGTGGTAAAAATCACAAGGAAAAGGAATTTGTGGCTACATTATGAGAGGAAAATACTCAAAGGATAGGTCAAAGAGTTGGAAGACCAAGTGACCATGATTCAATATAAACTGAAGAAGAGAGGGCTAAAAATGAAAGCGACGTAGAGAAACCTGAAGGCCAACCTATTATTAATGAAGATGAAGCACTCAAAAATTGAGGAGTTGAGCTAAAACATTTTTTAAAAAGTTTATAGCTTGTAGGTGACATAAATTTTGGATTAGAAGGTGAATTTTTGAAGAAAAATACCAAATTGTAGTTTCAGCCATATCAGGCAGTTTCATAGCGAGCTAGGCCGAAAAATGCTACGAAATTTCTGAAGATTTCTTTTTGTCTTTAAAATCAGTTTTATGGAGAACTAAGGAGGGAGTTTGATGGTATTTAACTATTTTAACCGGACAAATACATTTTGACCAGCAGAGGTGGTAGAAATTTCCCTATGAAACTACCTAAAGATGCTCTTTTTTGCAGCGAGGTATTTTTAAAGGATTTTTTAAGGTTCAAAAGGCATATGGAAGACCAACAAGCCACCTGGAGGCATCCAAACAGATAGTGGACCATCTCAGTAGACATTCATCAATTTTCATGAGTGTCATTCATACAAATGAACATGAAGACAAAATTATAGTTAATGCTAATCCTTTCCTAGAAAATAGGACAACTGTTGCTAGATTCTTGGGGAGTACATTCATGGCTTAGTCATGGAGAATGCTATTCGAGCATCTCATCTCTATCTATGTAATTATCCCACTATTAGAGAAGTGGAGGAAATAAATGTAATTACAGTCCTAGTAGGAGAGTAACTCTTAAATGATTAGGTGTCTTTTTATGTTCGACAAATATAGTTTTCATTTATGATTAGGTGTCAAATTCAAGGTTCGATGATCTAGCTAGCTGGGAAGATCCAATGTAATGTAAAAAAAGTCTATTTATAGACAAGATATAAAATGATAGAGGAGTTGAAGAATGCTTTTTACAAAGATACTATTGTAATTTCTGATATTAGTAATAGATAGAAAATGACTTTTCTTGCTTCACCTGAGACTCTTGATGTGTTTCAATAGGTATATGTGTCCCTTTTATATCTTTCTTCTGGTAGTCTTGATGTTAAATTAATTAGAATTAATGTCATAGATGCTTTGAATTCCTTTTAGAATTGAGTTACTGATTATTCCCATGTATTAATGTTGTTCTATCATTGAAACATAAAAAGCCTCAGTTTCCATAAGTAGGAATGCGTGTCATTTAATCCCCTTTACTGACTCTATGAACCCAATGGTAGTTGAATCTTCATCATTGTTCACCTGAAATCACATACACTAAAACACTCGTAGAGTTAGCCATCTGTCTTAATACCTAATTAATTAAATCCTTTGATAAGTTGAGAGAATCCTCTCAGGATGAAGAGGCTAATCCTCAGTCAAAAGTTGGTTTGAAAGAGTTACTCTAAGTTGTCTGGTGGAGCAGCCCATCAGTATCAATTTAGAGATAACATTTTGGTGCCATTTTCGAGGAGACCGAAGGTGTAAATTTTCATCAGGAGGAACGACAAAGTTCAGATTTGACTTCTGATGGTGAACATAAGCCAAACACAGGAAGGTTGTACCATTCACCTGGCGACTCCATTGTTCAAGATCTCGAGCTTCAAAGTTAAGAGTGACTTCACTGCTAAAGAATCCAGTTTTCAGAAGATTGATGGTGATCCAAGATGACAGGGTACGTTGCAAACCCTTTATATGATGAAATGTTACAAAGTGTAAGGGATGAGTTAGCAGAATTAAGATGGATGAACATTTCTCGACAATAGTATTCTGTTGTTTGAAATCCAGTTGACTCACACCTGAAAATAAAATTTGTTTTCTTGATTTAGTTGTTGAAAGATTAGAAAATTAAATTGAGCTATTGGATGTTCAAATTGAATCATATGATTTCCAAGATCCTAAACATTTCTTGGAAAGTATCAAAAAAATAGGAAATTGTTATATCATTTGACTTGCAAATAGAGGAATAGTATGGTTATGATCTTGATATTGTAGAGTTGGAATCAAGGTTCAGCCTTGATGAAGAAAATGAAAATAATATCAAGGATAAATTTTTCATTGAGAGCTTAAAAGGGATATCAATAAATTATGTCTTCTATGATCCCATAACTGACTACATGGAAGAGTTCTATAGTCCAACTTTTCAATTATTTTTTCACTATGAAAATCATACCTATTTTATGTTACCTTTATCATTTTAGAATACAATTTTCTTTTTCTTTAAGCACAATCAAGGAGCCTAGGTATCAGATCAACTCATTGCTTGGATTTATTGGAGGTTTCATGTCCCTTGAATCAAACATGAAGATTGCAGCTGTTAGGGTAAGTAGGAGTTTTTGTAAATAAGCTCAAGTATTATGAGCATCTTTTTAGCATGTACAAATTTAGTCTTCAACTTGGATTGTAGTTTTCAACAAGCTTGAGCCCGAGGACAAGGCCATAAGAGTTTGAAGAAGGCTTTTTGAATTTTAGAAGTTTTGTTTTTCAACAAAGATGGCACTAGAACTACATGTTCTTTGTTGTACCATAGGGGCACACCATCCCCAATGGATCCACTTTTATCACTCATTATTTTTAACACTTTCATTGATAGGGTTGTACATGTCATTCACCTAGGTTCATGTTGTCTCATAAGTCATTTTCATGATTTTTTTTGAAAAAATTGCATATGGTGATATCTACCCTAAGTCAAAAAACCCACCTCAAACCATGTCATATCAGTAAAATATACCTCATATCCTCATATCATTTAGTTTTCATTCCCACACCTTTAAATCAAAAAATATTACACTTGTCAATTTTACACAGTTTCATAGCGAATTATATGGCAAATCAACAGATTTCGCTACGAAACTGCCTGATAGTTCCATAGCGAATCTGTCAGCAGTTAAATGGTTTTCGCTACGAAATTGGGTTTTTTCCTGCAGAGAGTGTGAGAGCGGTGTGAGGTGTCAAATTTTGATGGATGAAGACAAAGGTGAGGTCATGCGAGTTAGTTATCATAATTCCCAAGCATTCAAGGTCGTATCTTTTTAAATCATTATATCTTATGGTCAAATGTGTCATATTTTCACCTCAAATTGTCAAATTACCTTTTAAACCTTGCCCCCAATCAGCTCTTTGTCATTCATCATTCAATTCTTGCATGCAAAGAATCTCAGTGTCATTGTTCGAGAGCTAGTTCACCACACAAAGCAGGTTGTTGTTCAATTTTGAATCTATAGGTGTCATCAACAAGGAGGCAACAAGAAGTATAAAGCATCAATGACATTAAAGAGGAAAAAAAACAAGGGTGGTTATTGCGTAAGATATGAACCTATGGATTTGAAGTTGCTGAATGAAGATCACAATGCTATGGAAGCTTTCAGGAAGGTAGTTTACCTATAGTTCTGCTAAAAACTACAAGGTTTCCATGTCCAGGTATCCAAAGACTTTGCAACAAATTTTACAGGGACAACATCAAAAGTTGGAGTTTTGAATCTCACAGTGTCACCAGATGTCATCTCCCAAGCTATAGAAATTCCCAGAGGTGGTGAATAATGGTTCAAGGGCACAAAATTAAGAATGCAAGGCTGTGAAGATTTTCTAAAATAGGAGCACAGAGGAGCTGACATGAAAAATCGAATCCCCGGGGGTTATATGAAAGAGAATTATTCAAAGCTGCTACTGGTGGACCAAAAATACTTCACCTGCGAAGGGAGATTCCACATGGTTTATTCTTATCATTTTAGAATCCTTCTGCATTTTTTTGGTAAGAAACCACTTGACCTACCCTTCTTTTTATACAGAAGTTTGGGAAAGATGTAATATAAAGTCTAGGTCAAGACAAAGGGTAATGAAACATCAATATTTCACAATGGTCTAATCAAACTGTTAGTGTTGGAGGAATTGAAAAGGTTAAATAGAGATTGGACCTATTTTCTTTTTATGAGTAGATATGAAGTAGATGTAGTGACTCCAAAGAAAGTTTCAAAACCTAAAACTACTCCATCTCCAACTATAATATAAGATATTGATAAATAAGGAGGACAAACTCCTGTAGAACCAATGGACATTAAAGTAGAACCTCTTCAAGAGTCTAATACCACTCAGCCAACACTTGCAATGCAAAAACAAAAAATTAACAAAAAAAGAAGTAAGAGGGTAACAAGGAGGCAAACATTTGCCAAAGGAAACTTAGAAGACATCCTCTAGGCAACAGATATTGAAGAGTCCCCAATATTTCAGGCAAATATATTGAAGGTGATGGAAGAAAATTGAAGAAATGTAAGTCTATCAAGAAGTTGGATTTTGCAAGAGAGGATGCTGGCTTCATTTTCCAGCCAAGGAAGCCAATGACCAGGTCACAGTTTGCAAAGGATGCCATGGAAAGAAAAGGAGCAGAAAAGTTCAATGAAGGTAAGCAACCAAAAAATATCATAGATTTATCCCAAACAACTAAAGAAGTCTTTGTACCAAGAAAAGGGAAAGAACATGTTGAAGGAAAAAATGAAGTGTAAATTCTGCAAGAACAATCAAGAGAGGCCAAGGAAGAGGTAGTTGAAGTGAAGATGGAATTAAAGGAAGCCAAGGTGGATAGACAACTAATGGCATATTTTGAGAAAGAGATGAAGGACCAGGTAGTTTCGTAGCAAGCTCCAGGCTTGAAGGCCGAAAAACGCTACAAAATTTCTGAAGATTTATTTTTGTCCTTAAAATCAATTTTATGGAGAACTAAGGAGGGATTTTGATGGTTTTTATCTATTTTAACCTGAAAAATACTTTTTGAACAACATAGGTGGCAGAAGAAAAGATTAAAGGGAAGAAATGGGCACACTACGAAACTGCCTAAAGATGCTTTGTTTTTTAGCGAGGTATTTTAAAGGATTTTTGAAGGTTCGAAAGGCATATTGAAGACCGACAAGCCACTTGGAGGCATCCAAACAGATAGTGGACCATTTCAGCAAACATTCATCACTTGGCATGAGTGTCATTCATACAAATCAGCATGAAGACAAAATTCTAGTTAATGTTAATCCTTTCCTAGAAAATAGGACAATTGTTGCTAGATTCTTGGGGAGTACATTCATGTCTTAGTCATGGAGAATGTCATTCGAGAATATCATATCTATATATGTAATTATCACACTATTAGAGAAGTGGAGGAAATAAATGTAATTAGAGTCCTAGTAGGACAGTAACTCTTAAATGATTTGGTGTCTTTTTATGTTCAAGAAATATAGTTTTCAGTTATGATTAGGTGTCAAAGTCAAGGTTCAATGAACTAGCCAGTTGGGTAGATCTTATGTAATGTAAAAAAAATATATTAATAGACAGAATATCAAATGATAGAGGAGTTGGAGAATTCTTCTGACACAACTACTATTGTAATTTCTGATATCATTAATAGACAAATAATGAATTTTCTTGCTTCACCTGAGATTATTGATGTGTTAAATAGGTTTATGTGTCTATTTTATATCTTTCTTCTAGTAGTCTTGATGTTAAATTACTCAGAATTCATGTCATGCATGCTCTGACTTCCTTTTAGCATTGATTTATTGATTATTACCATGTATTAATGTTGTTCTGTCATTGAAACGTAAAAAGCATCAGTTTCCATAAGTAGGAATGCTTGTCATTGAATCCCTTTTATTGACTCCATGAGCCCAATGGTAGTTGAATCTTCCTCATTTTTCACCTGCAATCACATACACTAAAAAACTCATAGATTTAGCCATTTGTTTTAAGACCTAATTGAGTAAATCCTTTGATAAGTTGAGAGAGCCCTCATGGAGCCCTCTCAGTCTGAAGAGGCTAATCCTCAGTCAAAATTTGGTGGAGTTACTCTAAGTTGTCTGGTGGAGCAGCCCATTAGCACCAATTTAGAGATAACAGTAGGAATGATTTCATTTTTTACACAACCTTGAAACATGGGAAACAATGCTTGGGAACCCTTGAATATGGTTTCATTTTTACACAATATTGAAATGGAGAAAAAAATATGCTTGAGAGTGGTTTCATTTTTACACGAGCTTGAAACAGAGATAAACTATGCTTGGAATAAGTTTGCATGCCCCCAGCATAATGAATCAATTTGAGGTACATGCCCCTAAGATTCTTTTCACTCACCTAAGTATTCTACTGGCTACTAATAGGTGGGTGGAATGAAGGTTCATTTACGAGATCAAGTGAAATAATCGATTGGGAATTTAAGAGATCTAATCAAGAACTTGAATTAGAAGGGGATTTGTTTCATTTTTTAAAGAGCTTGACACAACAAAAGAACTATGCTCATAGGGACCTATTTCATTTTTTAACGAGGTTGAAATAGTAAAAGAACTATCATTATGGCACCTTTTTTCATTTTTTAATGCGCTTGACACAAGGAAAGGAACTATGCTCAGGAGACCTTGTTTCATTTTTTAAGGAGTTTGACACAAGAAAATGAATTTTTCTCTAACACTTTGATTCATTTTTTAAGGAGATTGACACGAGACAAGGAACTATGTTGTGGACACCTGGTTCATAGCCCATAAGGGGTCATGGATTCAAAGAGGTTCTCATCAAATGGGAGAACAACACTATGGAAATCAAGGTCCAATTCCCCCAATACATAATGCAGTATATCATTGACTAGATTATTAGTAGACACATGCATGGAACAGGTTTCCACATAATTAACTTGTGGTGGGGAAGATGCCACTTGCATGTAAGGGTTTAGGGATGATTGTTGGTTGGGAGCCAAATTAGGACCAATTAACAAAATCTAATCAATGGTCACTATTATTCCTTCATGCGGGAAACACATCACACAAAAGAGAGAAAAGATAAGAGCTCCCATAACATAAGTATATTCACGCCCAAGGAGTAAGTTAAAATCAAAGGGGCCTTGGAAAACCATCACGTCTATATAGAAAATATTTCCTCCCAAAGTAATAGGAAACTTACGAAGAATCCCTAACGGTTGTCTAGTTCCTATGTTAAAAGCCAACAAATTCTAGGTAACAAGCACAAGTTGTGGAGAACCGAAAAGTTTCCAGGTAGTTGAGGATAGAATACTAACAAAATTTCCTTCATATATTATGGTGATAAGTACAACCACATTATGGGCCTGTAATGTGATCTAAAATGGCATGTAAGAAGGAAGACGATATCCTGCCAATTGACTCTAATTAAAAGAAGCGACTATACTACTTGGAGGGGGTGTCGTGGGTGTTATCTTCCACAATGTCCCAAGGTTGAGAATGGAAACCAACAGAGGTAACCTCAAACCACTTAGGATTTGGTAGCTGGACCTACAAAATCAGATAGGGCTCTCTCTATGAACTTACATCCAAAATATGACTGAAGAGGGTAAACATATATTAGGCTAGGTATTGAGCTCTAAGGTTTTAAAATTTAGGTTTTTAGCTGGACCAGGAGGAGAAGCCAAGGAATCTAGGTCAGATCTAGAATATTTCATTTGAAGGGATACAAAGGGGCATGGAAGGTATTTTCAATGACATTTTGAGGTTGTCAATTGTAGTGTAGGGCGAAAAATCAAAGATTCAAAATGAGCATGACAAGCATGAGTTCATTTATCAGAATATGAATAACATAAACATGAAATTCCTACCAAAACAAAGCATATGCTTAAAGAATTATGTTTAACATCTTATAGGAAGATCATTGAAAGAAAATATATGGAAAGAAGAAGGAATAATCATTCATAAAAGTGAATTATAGAAGAAAAATATTGCCACAAAATCATACCACATGAATCCCTATATAACAGCTACAACTGGTCTTGTATTTATGCAAAAACAAATTGTACGCAAAGCTCCAAGCCTTATACTCTCTGATGTCCAACCTTGAATATGAATGAAAACTAGATACATATATACCAAAACCATATTCCCCTCTCCGAGGGGTCGAATCCCTCTTGATAGGAACAATTCACACAAATTTCTCTAACCAAACCTAAGACTAGGGAGGTTAAAACAAACTCTCCTTTTATCCTTTGACTAACCTTTATATCATTAATGACCTTCATAATTATATCAAATTTACATTAACAAGATTAATTAAATTCATCTACATCATGTCAAATTAAAAAAAGAGAAAATACATAATGAGAAACCAAGTTTTATGATAAAACTCGAAAATTTGACCTCGAGGGAAAAGCGCAGCGCCATCTAGGAAAAATGTAGCGCCAAATTGTAAGGAAATTTTGAGTGAGTTATTGTGCTCCAAATGCTGATATAAAGGTACCATTGGAAATATTGAGTTTTATAGTTTTCCATATATTCCTTAAGCAATAAAAATGGCCTATCCAATGCTGATAAAAATGGATTCTCCCAAGGTCACTCTAAAAGTGCAATGCCAGGGTGAAAACTAGCACATAAAGTGGTTTTTTAGCATTTTTTTTTTTCATTTTTGTTTCACCCAGAAAATTGACATGGAAAAAAAAATGTATATATGACATGTGAAGGTCACAATATATCCACCAATATAATATTTTTGTGATCTGGAGCACTCAGGGAGAAGCACAACACCAAGGCATTGTGCTTTTGGCAGTGAGGAATTTCCAAAAATTTCCAAAATGACTGAACATTTCCCAAACATAGGGTTCAAATGTAGGTCAATATATATCTAACCATAATTTTTTTTTAAAAACTAATATAATTTTTTGTTCTTTGGTATATTATGAACAAAAACCTCCTCCAGTTTTAAAAAATACTTTCCCATTTGGTAAGAATCCAAGTTTGAAGTTGATTGCTCAAACTTGCAGAAGTGCAACAAGCTCTCAACAAAAGTGTAGCATGATATTTGAGAGGGTTTTTGGAGACTTTCCCAGAGTATTTTTGGGCTGCAAGTTGTATGTTTAGAAATATTAGGATGTCAGCTACACAATGGAGTTATTAAGCATTGCAAAAACCTTCTCCAAACCCCTGAAAACCTAAATTGAAGTACAATTGTCCAAAAGTGCAGGAAGCCTCTTGTAGCAACTGTAATTTGTGATTTTTTCTAAAATAATAACACGTGTGCATAAATTGAAAGAGGATTTTTTTCCTTGGTCTATGATGGACACAAACCTCTTTCAAGTTTTTCAAATTCATCTTCCTTACTTCAAAAACTAATTTTGATGTAAAATTGTCCGTCTGTGCAATGTAAACCTTAGGCAGCCCACACCTTGGAAAGGTGAAGCTATGATTTCTTGGACTTTGGTGGGCTCATACATGATTATGTACCCTCATTTATGCTTCCTATGATTAGTGTTTGTGGTCTCTGGATCCATTTTGAAACCCTAGCTCACTAGGAAGGGGAATTAGGGTTTAGTTTTAGGAAAACAATGGATTTGGGGTAGTTTTATGAATGGAGGAAGATGAAGGGGTTTTAGGGTGTCTAAATTCTTGGGAAAATTCTGGTGGTTAGTGATAGATGTTAGGGAGTGTATGGAGGTGAAAATTTTGGGATTGAGTGAGGGGAAAGGGTATAAAAATGAAAAACACGGTCCTAGTCGAGGAAAGTGTAGTGCATGCTAGGGTTAATAGGGAAATGATGGAAATGAGGGAATTGGGTGAGGGGAAGTGTCAAGGAATGCATATGGAAGGTGAGGGAGGGTGTTTGAGAATTAATTTTAGGTTTTTTCATAGCAAATGGATCAAAAAACCTATGAGACCAAAAGCGCAACAAACCCTAGAAGAGGGTGATTTTCTAAGCTTTCAAGCATGAACTGAAGGTAAAGAAAGGTAGATGAGGGACACATGTAACCCACTTACTTGTTTTCTATGAGCTGGAAATTTTGGTTGATGAAGAAACCCCTAGAAAATAAAGATTGCGCTCCCTTGAGAAAAACACAACACCTTGGATAAAAGTGCAACACAACTGATAAATTTGGCACTTTTGGGCAAGAAATTGATTTTCAGAGGATGGAAATGCTTCTTGATGATGGATTGATCTCCCATTAGGGTGAAATGAGTAAATTATTTGTTCCTTCGGTCTTCTTATAGGCTGGAGGGTCGATTTCTCTTAGGTGTTGATGTGGCCCCACCTTGCCTTTTTACAAAATGACTTGGATTGTTAGTGAACTGCAACTTAAAACCTTATTATACATAATTACATCTTTAATAAGGATCAAAATGGATTTATAGATCATTATAGAACACTTTTACCTATTACTACTCCCTCTAATCGTGACCTAGATGATGGCATGATCTATTTACATGAAATTTGATAATATGACCTAATGATGCCACTATATGGAATGATAACCTGAATGATGATCAAGATGACCAAGACACTCTTCCAAAGAATAATGACCTGACCATGATATGATTTATTAACCATGAGAATGCAGGGAGTAATAATGACCTAGACAAAACAATCAATGATCAAATTTTTATTTGAAAACCTTTTGAAACTATAGAAATTTAACCTTGGACCCTATCAACCATACGAAAGAGCATAATTTGATCACTGGTGACTGATAGGATTGACAGAAACTAGTAGTGGGAATAAGAGAATTCCCCCCTTGAATTATGAGAATGGGAGGATCACCCTCCTATACCATGGGAATGGGAGTATTCCCTTCTAATTCACGAGAATCTGAAGAAACAAAAATAACCTGAGTGGTATGGGGTTCACTCTCTACAAGAAAGGCCGGATCAACTGAAGGTGGAATTGGGTCAACCATTTTCTCAACCAATGGTTGTTCAGGAGCAGACTCATGAGTTTCACTTTCGGAGAGAGTGGTATTAACAAAAGATGATTATTTATTAATCACTTGATCAACTAGTGGAGGATTAGAGGAAATATTCTGGTAACCAGCAAGAAGATGAGGCTGAGAAGCTATAAGGTTATCCAACACTTCAGAGGCTTCATCCATATAAGGAAAATGGTAAATGGGATGATTCTCTTCACATAACTTACAAGTAAATTTGGCTTTACCCTTTTTTCCATGGGCCCTACTATCACTAGTTGAGGTTATATCACTAGCATGATCTCTAAAGGCCGATGGAAAAGGATGATGTAAGCCGGTGGACCACACTTATAATATATTGGGAATACCAGGATAATCTCTAAAAAGGTGGTCACCCTTACATAAATTGCAAGGGAATTTGACTTTGTGGGATTGATTGGAATATTTTTCAACTTCAGTTGCATGGGTAGCAATGGTTGCTTGGTTTCCCCCTTGCTTATTTTCTTCTTCTTCTTCATCCTCTTCTTCTTCTTCTTAGCTTCCTGGTTACTAGAATCCATACTTTCACCAGGCGAAGAGGAAGAACAAGGCAAAGAAATAGGTGAAGAAGGTGAGGGTTCAAATTTAGAATCAACATGAGGTTGACATTGCTCAGGAAGAGGTGAACTTGGTTGAGAATAATATTGGACATTTGGAACCATGGAGGTTGAAAATAACCAAACTAGAAAACTAATGGTTAATCTAGAGTGGGATAACTTTGCCATATATGGAGCGCCAACATTTCCAAAAGAAGGAAAAGGACCAGGATTCCATTTTGAGGGGATTCCTTGATTGGTAAAATCAGTAACTGTTTCCATTAGGCCCAACCCAAGATCTACTAAGGATTCGTACACGGGTAAGATGTTATTCCGTTGGAAATATATTTTAGAAATTAACCAAAAAATACATGAAAAAGGTGTAAGCTAGGAAAAAGGGTTTACCAGGTATTCGTGAACTACAAAATACCTTGTTCCGAACCAGGAAGTATGGGTAGACAATCTCTTTGAATGTTGTGTTCGGTGTATCAATTTTATAAGGTGGTTGACTTGGTTACCTATGACATGATAGAAACCTAGTGGGGATTTCGAAAATATATATGATGGTACGTGGGAGTATAGTCTGTAGTAGTGATGTCTAATGCATAACCGTTCGATGAGATAATTCCCATATTCTTACCATGCATGGAGCACCTCATATATACCTAAAAGTACTAGAGAATGGTCCTATATACTTCCATACGTGGAATGGGATATCACCCCTGGGATACAACGCTGGAAAATAAACACAAATCCTACGTTTTACGATGTCAGAACACATCTCTAGCTTAGACCTAGAAATTTTTTCGTTAAGTTCCAAACGCTCCTTAGGTTAATTGAGGTGAATTTTAAATTGATCTTGAATTAAGTTTCAATTTCAAAGCTCAAAACGATGTCACCTGAACACCTATGATGAAACTAGCATGAGAAAATGATTCTTTCCAATTCGATGAACGTTATCTAGTATAGGGAAGAGATTTCAAACAATGATGCATCAAACAAGTAATGCAACAAGAAAAATGCCTTTAACTATATTTTCCATTTTCACTTTTTAAAAAAAGTAAAAAGACGATTTTCACTTTCACTTCATTTTGAATGATCTAATGCACTTAAATGCACTTATTTAGTTTTCAATTACTGGAAAATGTGATATATTTTCAATAATGAGTTAAAAAAAAAGTAACTTTTTTGTGCAAGTAATCTAACACAATTAAGGGAAAAAATTCTTGAAATGAAAACTAACTAAATGAAAAATCATTTTCTCACGAATCCAAAAGAGATACTACTGTTCTATCGATAGAAATTTAGTATTTTTCCAATCAGACAGGTAGTAAACAAAAATTTCAATCGAATCAAAACGTTAAAGAATCAATCAAAAGTATCAATTTACCACTTCAAGTATTGGACAATGTTTTGCATCCCGCCAAGAAACTAGAAGAAATCAATCAAAAATTGATGTAGACAAAGAAAATAAAAGGCCTTAAGGATAAAAAAGCACTAGATTTTTCAACAGAGACCCTAAAAATTTCCACATTCAAAGACTAGCGTGGACTTCCAGTTTACACCAGAGGTCTGTCGCACTTTTATTTTATATAAAACAAGTGTTGGCAGTGCAACTGTCATTGATAAAAACATATTGATGGAGGTAAATAGGAGAAAAAATATCAAAATTCAATAGAAAAATCTATATTTGATACTTTAGGACACCTTCAAAGCAGAGTACAGACTGAAAATCAATCCAAACAATAGGTTGTTCAACAGTTGGCTAAATTAAAAAAGAAATAAAAATACACAAGGAATAAAAAAGCTATAGACTCCCCAATAGATTCACCATTTTTTAATCCAAACAATACCTTATATGGATAGAAGCAATCCCTCTAGCCCAATGAGTGTGTCTAGTAACAAACAATACAAAAACAAGCAACCTCTCCTAGCTTAAATCAAAATGACATTAGAGAGGAATATGACCTACCTCACTCCTATGAGGTCACTTGTCAATGTTAATCCTAATATCCTTACTTCCAAGATCACTCCTTGTTATTCCTTTACGTACGAATACCTGCAAGAGATATAAAATAACGAAAAACAAAGAAAGCACAATATGTTGCATTCTAATGTAAACCATATGATAGATCAAGGAGCCTCATACTAAGAAAGTAATCATTGACAAGATTATGGAAAGTAAAACATGCTTTGTATTATTGAGGAATTAAAGAGGGAAGCATACAACCGGTGCCTTGATATTGGAGGCCTCCTTCAGGACAAGTTCCCAAGTCCAAGCCAAAGACTTCAAGCACTCTCTTCTCCTTATAATTTTGGAAGCATTTACGCACATTTGAGCACTAGAAAGGCAACCAACAATGACCAACCATTTTGGGAAGGCATGACATTCATTTACAGGGAATATGGAGAGGTTAAGGATCCACAAAAGAAGGAGGAGGGTCCATATCTTAAGGGGAAAGTACTTAAAGGTAGGATCAAGGACTCAAAATAGGATAAATCGACTCAATCTTTAGCTAACTGATACCAGAATTCCATTCTCAAGACTTATAGAGGAAGAAGATTCTGCTCCATTTTTAGAGAACCTGCTTAAATAGGACTAGAATGACTTTGCACTTTAATTCACTTGCTTCCAACGTTGTTTACAAGTTACACACAGTGTGACAAGAATGAGGCTATATAGGAGAGAAAAGTGGTGGGCTTGCAGAATAGGGTTTTCACAAGCTTTTTGCATGAAAGCTTCAAGGCATTTATATTTTTGGTATTTAGGGATGTTTTGAGTATATTATTCGTGGTTAACATTTTTTCACATATTTTGTTGCTTTGTGACATTTTTGGCATGAGTGACACAAAGGACGACACTTTGGGTATGTAATGGGGAGTGCAAAAAAATATCGTGTAACACTAAGAGAAACACAATTACACAAGAAGGACCTAAACCACTGGGTTGGGCCCAAACCTAAGGGTCCCAGCCCTCTAAATCTACCTCAGATAGAACTTAGTAATCAACTTCTCATTATCTTAAAATAAAAGTCTAATACATTAGATAAAAGTTAAAATAACAATGCCAAGCTCTTGAGCTCAATAGCTACACCTAGATGAAAACAAAATTTGAATCATAATGAGCTCTTCTTCTTTCTTATTTATACAAAAGGGTAGGTGCAACAACTTCCTTCAAAATAGGAGTGATTGTCTGCTTCATCTCGAAAATGGTGGATCTTGTCCTCCTTTAGCTTCACTTGCACTAGCAGTGGCTTGGCTGCTTATGAAATTGAATTGACAAGAGAGAATTTTGTGATCCCAAGCTGATATAAGGAGTTAAGGATGTGGAAAAAATCCCTATTTTCTCTCCTTCTTGTCTCCTTCAAGCCCCTACATGGTAATTATCTAAAAAATGCTCCATTTTCTTGAAATTAAACCACATTAGGCATGTATTATGAAAAACACCTTTCACACTTCTCACTA
Organism: Pinus albicaulis; assembly: GCA_034641835.2. Classification (NCBI taxonomy): domain Eukaryota; kingdom Viridiplantae; phylum Streptophyta; class Pinopsida; order Pinales; family Pinaceae; genus Pinus; species Pinus albicaulis. Next base: position 106,985,536 of record CM076580.1, on the reverse strand, counting down.
CGCATACTATAACTAAAAATGTGAATAAATGTGAGAAAAATATAGTTTTAAGGCTAGAGGATGGAATCATGACCCTCATAATATACCTATTGATGGGCCTCATCAGCACCCCCTTGCTGAAGGTGTTTCTCATCCTCTGAGAAACTCATCCATCTATGCGAAGCTCTCTAAAGGCCTTGGTGGCCTCCATGACATCCCAAGGCACCTCAGATGGTGTGCCTTCTCCTGGGTGAAATCCTGAATTCTTCTCAATCTAAGTCCATTCCTAATGTTATTTTGTTTTGTCCTTTCCTTCCTGCAGGCTTCACAGTAAAGGCGGACAGAACTTTAATCATATCCATTGGATTCATTCTCTGCATGAATCTCTTATATAATGATGTTTTTTCTAAGGCCTTTCTTATCCTTTCAGGTGAGTGGTATTCTTTGACTTGTAGACTGTGGGGTAAGGCATGCCATGTATTTTGGCAATCTAGCACACTTTATGTTCCCAACAATATAAAGATATTTTCAAAGTGTATAATGTCTTGTTCGTGGTTTGCAATGTATTTGGGTGCCAAAGTTGCATTAGAAGAGATAAGGTTATGATTACTAATGACATCCTTAGGGCTCACCAGTTCTTCCCTTATTTATAAAGGTTCCTTGTCCTCTTGTGTCAATTCCTTTTTCTCCTCCTCAACCATTTTCTCTTCATCAGATAACCAGGATGCTAAAGCCATGAGACGCATGTCTCCCAATCTAGAATTGGGGTCCTAGAAATTTAGATCAGTCAAAATGAAGTTGTTCATGTAGAATTCAATTTCCTTGTCCCTATCCTCCATATTAGTTTTCTTGCAAAACTCAATAAATTTCTTGTAGACTTGGAAGGGAAAAGAGCCATATTGTTCTAGTTTATTAATCTGGTATTGTAACCAATGTTCTTTGAGAAAGAGAGCATAAGCCTTTGAAGGATTCTCTGCATTACAGGGCCTCCATGGAGAGACTTGCCATGGTGGAAAATTGGGTTTCTTTCTCCTGTAGCTTATATTTAAGACTTATTATCTCTAATTTTAGTTTGTATTTCTCTCTATTTCTAGCTCATAGAGGAGTGGAGTGGAAATTTTTTTAGGGATGATCCTCCCTCCTTCAATGAACTTGTAGTAGAACCCCAAACTAGGTTCTTGCAGCTCTATGAAGTCCTTTCCAAATGTTTTTGGGGAGGATATTTCTTCTCGTGGTTCCTTTTTCTTCACATCTAGCTCCCTTTTTCTCTCCTATAGCATACTTTTCCCCTCCTATAGCATACTTTGTCCTTCTTGTAGCACACTTTGTACCTCCTGTAGCACACATTTTCCCTCTTGTAGCACACTTTTTCCCACTTGTAGCTTCCATTTTTCTCCTTGTTTAATGGCAGCTTGTGTCTTTGGCTTCTTGAAGGTAGTTGATCTAGTGGTGGGCCTACTCACAGATGCTACAGGTGTCTTTGTTTATGGTTTAGGAGAGGTGACCACTTCAAATTTTCTTTCAGTGGGTCATATTTCCTATTTCTTGCTTGGTGATTCTTCAATGGTGATTGAGACTCTTAAGGGAGTTTGTAGTCTCCCTTGTTTAATTTTGGTTATTTTTTTTTGTCTTGAAATAGACAGGACCTTGTCTTGGTTGCTTCCTTTTGGGCTTGATAGGTGTGCCAAATATAACTAATGTTGAAACTACTTCGTGTCCACTAAACCCTTGTGATAGGCTTGTTAGAGGTGGTTGTTCCTCTGCTTGCATGTGTTTAGAAGTTTTCTTGGGGCTTATTTATTCTGCCACTTGTTTCTCCCTTTCTTCTTATTCACTTTTTTCTTCTCTGTCCTTTGTTCCTGTTGTCTCTTTTTCCTTTGTTTTTCTCTCTTCTTATTTTATCTTCGTTGTCTCCTCCCCCTTTTTTTTCTTCTCTCTACCTCAAATACTAGAGGTTGGTGTCTCCCTAGGGGTAATGTCTTGTGTTGCTATGAAGGTCTCCCTATCCATGTCCACAAATATAGTCCGTAGGACATGGAACCTAAAATTTATTAAATCATCCACCACTATCAATTTTATGAGGCCATGGTGAGATAAATGTTGGCGTTTTCCCTCCCTCACATTTTTAATAATCTCTATGATTGACTGTAGGAGAACGTGGGGCACACTAAGTCTTTGAGGGAGAGGAAATTATGACTTGAATCTCAACTCATGGAGTAATTTGAAATGGTAAGCATATACCACACTCATTCTTCCTTCAAAGGATATATACTTGAGGATATGGTAAGCCACCTCATCCCAAGGATAATATAGGCTTTCCCTTATGACTCCATTCTTACCCTCAACAGGCTTCTCTTTCAAAATTAAAAAATTATTTCTAGTTTTGACACTCATTTCCTTGTATTCTTTGCTCCATCTAATACCCATAGGTAGGATGGTCACTCTGCTAATGGTTTTAGGGACGAGAGAGATGGATAACCTTCTTAATTTTTTTTGGGTATTGTCCTCTCCTTGGGAATGTAATGCCATGGAAAATTCAGGAGAAAGTTCATAATCATAACCCTTTAACAACTCAAAGAAACCTAACCACTGGTGTCTTCTGAGGATTTTTACTACAAGAGTGTGAAGATGAATCCTTTTGGTGTCTGAGGGTTCCATTTAGTTGAATACTCCCCCCATCTCCTCTATTTTACTTCGGTTTTTTATTTGGGGGAAAGGTTTCCATTTTTTTCTATAACTCTAGTGGTGAGACAATGCTCAATTCCCTGGTAGCAATGAGTGAAAATGATGATAGAATCTTTGTCAAAAAATTATCTTCTTGCTTGTAAAAACTACAATCCTTAGATAAACCTTCTACTACACAATTATACTGCCACATGTTATAATTTAATGCAAATGGGCGTAATAGCAAGGGTGGTGTATGTTACTTACTTCTTGTCAAGTAGCTCTAGATGTATATGATGGTTTTGAGACCAATTTGATCCATTGTGTCCCCTTTTCACCCTTTTATTCTTACGGTAGTAGAGTCTCGACCCTCCTGTAGTGATTTCAGGCCTCCCTATAGCTCCTTCATGTAGCAGTTTTAGAACGGGGTTCAAAAATCTTCGGTGGCATATAAGAACTTTGTAATATCTCTAACTATTTTTTAAATGAGTGAATGTTCAAGAGAAGTCGAGCCCCAATACATAATATTCCATTTTTGAGTTGAATCTTGGATCTCCGTGGTGACATGGAATTTACATGGGTTTCCTCTTTTGGACCGTTGTCCACACTTTTTTCAATCATTCCTCCTTCCCTCGTAATTATAACCCCACATTAATGAAATCAACTGAATTTTGATTTGACACGCCCACATTGTATGAGTGGCTAACGATCAACTTAAGTTTAATATCTGAGGGTGGCCAAGTTCACTGGCCACCTCCAGCCTTTTAAACCACCTTTTCTCATTCAAAACAAATTTTAGTCATTTTATGCATAGAGAGGATGTGAGGTTTTCCATACCTCAGCCTACTTATGGATCAAAATGTTGCAGAGGTTTTCATGTTGGATTTGGACCATATATCATTATTATAAAGGGAGTTGACTCTTTGACTTATTTCTTGTGCATGTCTTCATTTTTTATGATACATTGTCTATTTCTTTTGTTGTGTGTGTGCATGTGCCTCTTTAATGTCCAAGCTACTTCTGGTGGTGGAAATCATCCCTGAGAGTGACATGTCTCTTCACATTTGCAAACAATGCTTCATCATCAATTAAGATGGGGGGAAAAATAATATCAATGATCTCTCTGGTGTTTTCATAGGTTGCTACAGGAGGAGTTTTATTCTTGTAGTAGTCATTTTATCTTCCCTTTGAGTCTTCAGTTTGCATGAGGGTGTTGAGGTAGATGATGAAATGCCCTAAGGACAATGTTAGGCTCATGAGGGAGTAGTGTAGACACTTTAGGAATAATAAAATGGCGGCTTCTGTGTTTTTTTCAAAGTAGGAAAAAGTGGAGGATTTGAGCAAATTTTTGGTGAAATGGAGTGGATGGGTGATGGATGGATGATGGAAAATCATTGGAGAACATTATTCATCATTTATTAGAGCCATAATTTTATTTTAGGCTATCCTACCCCTTAGATATCCCTCACGTAGCTTTACAGGTTCCTCCTATAGCAGTACATGACCTTCTTGTAGCATAAATGAGAGGAGGTGAAATTTGAATTTCTTGTTGATGGGATGGTGGAGAGAGATTGTCATGTGAATGGTGATGATGGATATGAGGTGGATGGATAGAAGGATGGATGATAGCTTGTAGGTTTTGGATTGTAGCCATGAAATATGCCACTATGTGAAATCCTGCAAAATAAGAAAAAATTTAGTAGACATTGTATAAGATTCTTCCTTGTGTTTTTCTTTTCTTTTGATTTTTGATTTTTTCCTTTTCTCTTGAGAAAAAAAAGCTACCTCTGAGGAGTTTTTCAACTTGCATGTCTGCCCTAGGTGCCTCATAGGAAGTTTTCACCTGGGGCTGTTTATTATTTTTTCTTTTTCTTTTATTTTTCTCTTGGGATGCCTCAAAACAGTTTTCAAACATGAAGTTTGCCTTAGATGCCTCATAGATTTTTTCATCCAGACCTTTTTATTATTATTATTATTATTTTTTCAAATTTCTAGGAATTTTTTGGATTGGAAGCTATGAAAATCCCAATCACATTTAATTCTTGGTTGAATGAATTGATAAATTCTTCCTTTGACAAAGGTATTATATATAGCTTCAACCTATGCCCATTTACAAGCAAGGGAATGCCTTCCTCATCAATGGTTTTGATTTGGAAAAACCATTTTCATGACACATTTCTACTTGGTATGGACCCAACCATCTTGTCATTAGTTTCCCTTTAAAATCCATGAATATAGAATCATCTAACATGGTCCAATCCCCTTCTTCAAAATTCTTTTCCTTGATATGATTTTCATGTCAGAACTTCCTTTTCAGTTGTATGAATTCGATGTGTAGGAGAGCTTGCATTTTGAACTCATCTAAGCCATTTAGTTGGAGCAACCTTTCTTGCTATGCTCTGGTGACATATAATTCTAATTGGGCTGCCATTCTAAAATTTTTATATTCAAACTCAATAGAAAGGAAATATTTCTTCCCATAAACCAAATCATATGGAGTGAATCCAATGGTGGTCTTCCAAGTGGTGTTATAGGCCCAAGTAGTCAGTGCATACAATGACGTGCCTCTTTTGTCCCGATGGTGGAACAATTGGCCTAATGAAATCCATGCCCCACTTTTCAAATGGCTCTAAGGCCATTTGAGGTTGTAAGGGCATCCCATAATTGGGTGCAAGTTTTCCCATCCTTTGGCATTGATCACATCTGATGGTGTATCTCATTGCAACTTGATGTAAAGTGGGCCAATAGTAACCAAATTGTAGAAATTTAAAGGATGTCCGAGTTAGAAGCAAAATGACCCCCAAAAGGTCCATCATGACATGTTGAGAGGATGTCAAAGACCTCGTCTTCCCTTAAACATCTCCTGAATATTTGATCTGGTCCCATTTTGAAAATATTTCCCCTAATCCAAGTGAAAGGCGCACTTTTCCTTATAATCTTGATCTTCTCCCTTGATGAAAGATTAGGAGGAAACCTCCCAATAACCAGGTAGTTGGCTATGTTAGCAAACCAAGGAGAAAGAACCGAGATGGAAAATATGTGCTCATATGGAAGTTGATCATCCACCATCTCTTCATTTCCCGCAGGAAAATTCAGTATGGGCAGGAAATTTGCAACCACATTCTATTTCCCTAGTTTGTTAATAAAATTCAAATCAAATTGTTGCAAAAATAACAACCATATAATTATCCTAGCATTCAAATCAGGATTTTTCATCAAATATTTAATCGTTGCATGATCAGTATGGAAAAAAGTTTGATATCCAGCGATATAGTTCTTGAATTTGTTTAAGGATTGTACTACATCTAAGAGTTATTTTTCAGTGACAGTGTAATTAAACTAAGCTTTAGACATAATATTACTAATGATATATATGGCATAAGTAAATTTATATTCTACTTGTCCCAAGGCTTCCCCCACAACTTTTTCCGATGCACCAGGATGGATATGGAAAGGAAATGCCCAGGTGGGACCCCTAAGGATGGGTATAGTGGTAAATTTGTCTTTCAATATTTCAATGTCATTTTGATATTTTATCGACCAAAAAAAATATGAATCCTTGGCCACTAATTCAAACAATGGTGAATTCATGTTACTAAAGTCTTTGATGAACCTTCTATAATACCTATCTAATCCCAAGAAACTCATAACATCTCTCTTCTTTTGAGGGGTAGGGACTCTTTTAATGATGGAAATCTTGTTTGGGTCAACATGTATCCCTTCCTTGGACATGGAATGGCCAAGGATAGTCCTTGCATTCATTAGTAATTCACATTTATCAGGGCTCAATGAGAGTATCATTTCTATACATTTCTTCTGGACTTTGCATAGATTAGTGAGGGCCTCCTGGAATTCACACTCATAAGAATGAAATCATCCATGTATATTTCAACAGAGTCATGAAAAATTTCAGCAAAGATATTAAAAACTTCCCTATGAAAAGTAATAGGGGAATTGCATAGACCGAATGGGAGAAATCTATAGGAAAAGACACCCTAAGGGCATGTAAATGTGGTCTTCTCTTGGTCTTCGAGGTTGATCTGGATATAATTGTAACCACTATATATATCCAAGAAAGAAAAGAATTTCTTTCAAGTAAGACAATATAGGACATGGTCAATGAAGGGAAAAGGAAAATGGTTCTTCTTTGTGGCCTTGTTAAGCTATTTATAGTAAACAAAGATCTTCCATTTCCCATTCTTCTTTGGGACTAAAACTAGAGGGGGCAACCACTCACTATCGGAGATGGGGTATATGAACCCTGCATCCAATTTTTTTTTCAATTATTCCTTCATAGTATCCCTAAGAGTTGGGTTCATCCTCCTCTGGGTTTTGCTCAAAATTTTGCATCTCTCTTTGATGTAAATATGATGAGTATAAACCGAGGGATGCACCCCTTTAATTTCATTATAATCCCAAGAAAAATAATCTAAGTGTTCCCTTAGGATCTTCTACAATTGTTCTTATTTTTCCAAGAGAGAGGGGTTGATCCTTAAGGTTTTGGATGGGCCAAAATAAAAAAACTTTCACATGTTCAGGACTTGAGTCAACTGAGCATAACTCAGTCCAAGGAATACTCTTAGATTCTTTCACAAGTTCATCAAGTGGAATGGTAGTGGGAGGTTGGTTCTTAAGGATATCGTCAATGAGGTCATCTTCATTAGATTTCCCCCATACTATAATAGTATATAGAGTGCATATCTGGTAGGGGGTTGTGTGATACAATCCATCATCTTCCTATTCTTCTAACCACAAGGATAAATCATGTTGAATAAAGGGTTGAGCAAGAGGATAAAATACCATTTGTTTTGATAAGGGTCCATTATTAATAGTCATGTTCCCAACCCTACAACTAATATAGGCATCAATAGTGACCAACCAAGGTCTTCCTAAGGTGAGAGGATAACCATTAAACTTGGTTTTGGACTTGAAAACTAGGAAATCAGTAGGATACTCCCAATACAATGGATACCATGACATCCTCAAAAATTCCATCAAGAGCTACTGTGGATCTGTCTGCAATTTGCAAATTGTGGTGGTCCTCCTCAAAGCCCCTTAGAGATTTAGCTTTAGCATGGTGACCCTAGTCACCAAATTAATTGTAGCCCCAAGATCAATCATAGTATTAGGGACTATAATGCCATCAATGTGCAAATCCACTATTGGGATTCTAAGGACTAAGTATTTTAGAAAGATCACTCTCCCCAACATTAGATCAGAAATTTCCCGACAACATTGATGGTGAGGGTGTCTCTCCTTTTTCTCCCAATATTTTTGAAACATTTATCCTTTATAAGTTTATTATATATGGGAACATCCTTAATAACATGGAGAAGGGGTATCTTAACACACAATTTATTTAGGCATCCTAGAAGTTCAATCTCTTCTGGGGTGTGATAGCTAGGGTGGATCAACCTTTCATGAAAAGGAGGTGGATTTACTTGAGGAGAAATCTCTTCCTTCTCTTCTTTAAGCTATTTAGGTGGATAAGATGGATGGTTATCTGGGAGCACTCTTCCAAACCGAAGGTTGATCTCCTGGATTTAAACAACATGAGTATTATAAGATGTCTCTCCACTATAGACCTATTGTGCTTTCTTGTTGTTCCAGATCAGATTTGGTTGAGAAGGAATTTGAGGTTTCTTAGGTGGAGTAGGGTGGGTGAGTTGTGGTTGAGGTTGGGGTGGAGGAAGTAACGAAGGAGGTTGGTTGAGTGGAGGCTTCCACCCTTGTGTTGGGTTGCTCCATTGAGGAGGTTGGGGAGGATATAGATGAAAATGATGGTTGACATGTTGAGGAGGATATGGAGGAGAATAAGGCCAAGAAGGAGGTCTGGACCATGATGAATGAGTGGAAGAGTACTAATGTTTCAAGGGTGCATTTTGATTTGAATTTTAATAGGAATAAGGTGCACCTTGTATGCCTTTTTAGTATGCAGAGGTCCTTGAGGCCTCCTTTTATTAATGAATAAAAGTTGCTCTGACCCACCTTTTTCCCCTTGGTATACAACTTTTGGGCCCAGAGAAGAAGGTCATTTGTCTCTTGCATGGTTTTCCTAATAGACCAAGCAGAATTCTATGAAATTCATTGGGTATTCATTCTTAGGGTGTCTTATAGTGCATCTAGGGTAGAAAATAGCTAGAGCCCTCTTTTCTTCCTCTTGTTTTCTATTGATTTTCATGGTATCCATCTGCAATGCAAAGTTATGCATCATTTCACTTTTGAAATCCTCCAACATGTTCCCTATCTTATTTTTTATGGATATTGTGGAGGGAGAGGAACTGACCAAGCCTTCACTAGCCCTACCCTTCTTCCTAACACCCCTAGAGTGATTTTTGAACACAATTTTTAAGTCATCATAGGATAATTAATAGATATCTCTTCTAAATAACATGCTGAGGGTTTCCAACACTTCCTCCCTAATCCCTTAGAGAAGAACTAGCTGAGTGACTCAGGATCAAGGTTACAATTGGACCTCCTATAGTTAAGTTGAAAAATTTATTCATATTCTTCTAAAGATTCATCATGTCCCAGGATAGGGAAAATTTTAAGGATGGAATTTTATCTTAAAGTTTAGAAACATTGGCAAATCTTACTAGTCACTAATATGTAAATTGTAAAAATTTTGATGATATTTTTTTAAAAATATTTAGGTTTCTAATTCTTTTATATTAGTATATATAAAATTTTGGAAATTTTTAGGGAAAAATAATTTTATACTATAAATTTTGGGAAAATCAATTTTCAAAAAAATGAAAATTGGCGAATCTATTTTTTGCACAAAGCATGGAAAATTAGCCCACTTGCGAATATTAGCCCCTAAAATTTTCCTTGTCCCAGGGTCATCCTAAATATTTCTCCCTAGATTTATTTGGATCTAAAGTAATCCATGTCATCGTCATCGAAGAAATGTTGCATTTGGGCCGAGGTAGTGATGTTGCTTCGAGGCAGACCCATAAACTAGTGCAAGGATGCATCATTAAGGGTAGAGGGGAATAAATTCATATTTTGTTCATCAGAGGCATAATAATAGGTCCTACAAACAACAACAAATTCAAACATGAAGGTATCATGATCCTCAAAGGTTAGGCAATGGAAGTGTGGAAGGGAAGTGGGGCTTATGTTCTTCATTCTAGCCTCTCCATTAGTTTCTATGATGGGAAAAATCTCAATGTTTCTGTTTTTAGCCATCGCTTGGGTAGGTGAAATAGGTTCTTCAAAATTTTAAGTTAATCACCTAGAGGGTCTTCTAACTCCCTTGTAGTCTGAGAGGGAAGCTCACCGACGCTAAAGAAGAGTGAAGATTGACTACTTGAGGGTGTGGGGGTTTTTGGTATAATTTTTCCTTGATTATCCCTACTCCTATGAGGCATGAAAAAAAAAATTCTTGGTTTTTTCCACTTTTTCAAAACTGAATGCAAAACAGAAAGAAGAAAACAATAATTAAGCAGAAATAATCATCTACTTAGACACCTCCCCAACAATGGCACCAAAAAGTGGCAAGCCCCGGTATTGCACCAAGAGTGTTGCAACTCCCAAGGGATCCTCAACTCTATTTATCAACTTGAGGTTCGTACAAACTTAGAGGTGACAACACTATATGCATAGTAGATGGGATTATACTCATGCCACCCTTAACTTTGAAAATTGATCAAAAGTGCTCAGAGACCATTCCTCCTAATAAATTAGAATGAAAACTTGTTGATGAAGGTACAATTGAAAGCTACTTATATCTATGAAAGAGGAAATTCCATTGAATCAACTTGTAAATTCTAACTAATCAATTCATGAAAGCACAAAGGCTAAACTACTTGCAGAAATAAAGCTATTTTTTCTTGCAACATTCATCAAACTACCAAATCTACTTGCATAAAGATGTTTATTTCTGCTTGCATCGGATGTTCTCTAAGTCTCAAAATTTATAAGGAGTCTTAGGCACATGTATTTCAGATAACCCAGAAATCGTTTCAAAAAATTCCTCCCGAATTGTATATTTTTGAGAAATTTAATTATTTTAAAAGGACCCAAAGTCTAAACTTAGGAAAATAAAACGATTAAAGTGAATTAATAGAATATGGGTATGAATGTTATTGAAAAAGTGGATCAATTCAAAATTTAATCTTAGCCATTTATTAGAGATTTAATCTCGACCATTGAAGTATCAACGAGAAGATTATAAGAAGGGCTTGAAGGGTCATTTGAAAGACACACAAAACACTAAAGGATCAAGAGATCGAAATTATGAAGTGAGAAGTGCTTAGAGGAAACTTAGATCAAGTGATATTTTGTAAAGAAGGGTAGTAATTCTGGTTGGAAGCATTATCGATCCAGAGAGTGCATGGCAAAGGAGATAGTGAGAGCCACAGAGGCAACACAAATCTATTGACACAGAGGCTACCTAGGCATTGCACAAAACCTGAGAGGGATTTGTATTTATGCTGAGGAGACAACATTGGGTTAGTTACAGATCCCAGAGGCTAGAAGGCCTGGGTTTCTAACCAATAGACAGACCAGCGTAGAGACAGAGGGCAACCACAACTGTGACATAGATACTATGCATAGTGACTCAGTCACTGTGCAGTGGTAGCATAAGATAATTCATTGAGGGTGTTGATTAGTGTCGAGTTCCCGTGGAGGAGTGATATTTGTCTCACAAGGTATTTCTTGTCAGTTTCTCTACATGATTTGACATATCTGTCAGTCATAGACTTGTACTCAAAAAATTTACTACTTAATATACAAATCCTCAGCTGCTGCACCAGTTTTCCCACATTGGGTTTTTCTAGGGACATTAGTCCAAAATCAACTATGTCACATGTGTTTATGGTTTCTTCTTGTTTAGTATTATTTTCGTACTTGTAATTTTATGCAGTTTATTTAGTGAAGGTTGAATTTTGTTTAATTCGATGTTGTCGTAGCATGAAACTGAATAATTATTTTATCTGTTATAATAATTAATACCATTTGCTGCAATATGATTCCAGATATGAGGAATGATTAAGATCTTGTATAGTTGAGTGCAGGAGGAACATAAGAACATATTTTTAGATCCAACATTAGTGAAGCTAGGATCAAAGAGCTATGTAAGAAGCAGATCGATCTCCTAGTAGATTGTGGATTCCAAGCGAGGAGGCCCAAAATCAACAAGGAAAATCTATCTCTGAGTGAGTCGACAGAGAGGAACATATTTTTTGCAGTTTGGTAGAGGTAGAGGGAGAAACGCAACATATCAACACATATCTATAGCTGAAGGGACGTATTTTCTATGAAGCAGTGATTGTGGGTGAAAAAGGATCAGAAGAGAGATCTGGAGACACTTTGAGGGAATTTTCTTCCTCAGGGAATTCCTAGCTGGGGAATTCTATTTTTTCAAGAGCTGAGCATCATTTTTTGGGTGTAGATCTAACATCTCTAGCAAGGAGTGTGTAAGTCAATCCAAGATTGCATAGAGGAGTAAGAGAAGGATATATATTCGATAATTTTCAATTAGTATAATGAAAACAAGCGGGATGAGAGATCATGAGAGGTTGGATGGAGACTCCAACTATGTGATCTAGTAGGTAAAGATCAAATTCCTGCAGGATGAGCATGATCTCAAGATCTTCGTTGAAGGTATGGTGGCTATTATAGTAGATTCAGATCCTCTGAAGTAATACAAGAAGTGGCTAAGGAAAAGAGACTAATCGTATATAGTTTGAGGGATCATGTCATGTGTCACATAGCTAGCAAAGCAATAGCTAGAGAAATGTTGCAAGAATTGTAGAATCTATATAAATGATCTTTTTAGTAGTGGAAGATGTATCTAGAGGAGAAGATGCAGAATAATAGGATGTAGAAATATGAGCGCATTGATCCATTCCTATCTAGACTTTAGGAGAACTGAGATTAATTTTCAATTGTGGGATCAGCTCCTTAGGCCACCAAGATGGTCAGTTTGGCACTCATCATTGTCTGAAGACTATCAGGTCTTTGTCCAGAGCATCCTGGGTAGAGAGAATTTTCTGGACTGGGAGTCAATGTGGGTTGCTCTTCAGCAAGAAGAGATGAGGAGGGACTTAATAAAGTGTAAACTTGAAGACAAAAATAGTAGTGGGAAGATGTCGAAGGAGGATGAGGATAATTTGGACCTTACATCAAAGGGGCAATAGGAGTAGCACAAAAGGAATAAGGATATTTCCAAGATCAAATGATTTCAGTGTGGTGAAATGGGTCATTATGCCACACAATGTCTTCTCAAGAAGAAGGATAGGGACAACAAGCATGATCCGCAAGAAAAAGTTGCTAGGATTGATCAGGAAGAGTTTGCCATGATAGCTCATATACCTCCAAGAGGGAAGTGGGATGACTTGGAATTGTAGACCCAAATATCTACAGATGGGTAGGATTCTTTAGGATTCCACCTCTCAGATCAATACCTTGCTACAAGAGCCCAAATCAGATGTATCAGGATGGACACATGCCAATTGGTGCAAAGGAGTGAAAAACTGACAGTGAAATATTTATTAGTGCAAAGCAGAGTTGGCGGCCGTGCAGTGAGGCATAATGCAGAGTCAGCAGCAACGCAACAAATTTAAAGGGATAACATAGAAGCTAGCAACAGTCATATATTTAGTATCGAGATGCATCACATTCAACACTTGTTCATTTTTTGATGTTATTCAGCTGTAGTAAGCAACCATATTGTAGTGCAGTAGAAGTTAGAAGTGGCATTGTTAGCAACAACATGGATGCATAGTTTGAGAGGGAGTTGTAGTAGATATTCAATGTTGATAACGACAGTCTTAGCAGTAGTAAAGATGCAACGTTTGCATAGAGTTGGTGGGAAGTAGTGTCAGACATTAGCAACACAAAGGGAGATGTTGCAGAATCAAGGAAACATTCAGCAGGTTGTATTGCTAGAGCACATTCCTCACTAAGAGGGAGTGTTCATTTTTGGTAGCATTAGATGTTTTCTAAGTCTCAAAATATGCAGGGAGGCTTAGACACATGTATTCCAAATAACCCAGAAATTGTTTTGGGAAATTCCACCCAAATTGTATTTTTATTGAAGAAATTAATTATTTTAAAAGGACCCTAAGTATAAAATTAGGAAAATAAAATAATTAAAGTGAATTAATAGAATATTGGTGTGAATGCTCTAGAAAAAGAGGATCAAGTCAAAATTTAATCTTAGACGCTTATTAGAGATTTAATCCCAGTCGTCGAAGTTTGAATGAGAAGATTATAAGAAGGGCTTGAAGGCTCATTTGAAAGACACACGAAACAACGAAGGATCAAGAGATCGAAATTATGAAGTGAGAAATGCTAAGAGGAAACTTTGATCAAGATATATCTTGCAGAGAGGGACAGTAATTATGGTTGGAAGAATTCTTGTTATGGAGAGTGCATAGCAGAGGAGACAATGAGAGCCACAGAGGAAATGCAAAGCCAATGATGTAGATGCTATGTGGGCATTATGCAGAGCCTGAGAGGGATTCATATTTTTGTTGAGGAGACAACACTGGGTCAGTGACATATCCCAGATGGATTTCTCGGAGACCATAACGCCCTAGTTTCCAACCAGCTTAGACACAGAGGGCAACCACAACTATGACGCAAAGGTTGCACAAAGGTAGTGCATGCAATTCGTTTTGGGTGTTTTTTAGTGTCAGCTTCTCGTGGAGGAGTGAGATTTGTCTCACAAGATATTTCTTATTAGTTTCTATGCATGATTTGACATATCTTTCAATCATAGAGTACTTGTACTCAAAACATTTACTACATAATATACAAACCCTCAGCTGCTACAACAATTTTCCCACATTGGGTTTTTCTGGGGACATTAGTCCAAAAGCAACTATGTCACATGTGTTTATGATTTATTCTTGTTCATTTTTGTTTCCACAATTGAAATTTTCCGCATTTTATTTAGTGAAGGCTGCAGTGTGTTTAATTCGATGTTGTCATAGCAATAAACTAAATAATTAATTTTTTAGTTAGAAGAATTAATACTAGTTGCTGCAATAGGATTCCAGATTTGAGTAATTTTCAAAAAAGGAAGATAATTTATCTTGCATAATTCATCAAACTATCAATCACAATTGCATGTACCATCTACCTAGTTCACACTTGCTTGTAAATCAGTAACCTACTTGCATCATATTTGTGATATATAAACTAACTCTACTTTATTTTTGTAGTGAATAAAAAGAAGGCTTGGATTGGTCTAGGAGATTCCCCTAATCATAAAATCATGTATGGGGGTCATTATTCATCTATAGTTGTAGTGGGGATCTAAACTGATGAAGGATAATGGTGCTACAGGTTTTCTACAGGTGGCTACCACAGAAGCCTTGTATTGGTACAAGAGGGTTTGTAATGCTACAAGAGGGCTTCTTAGTGGATTTTGAAGGTGAAAAAGAAGTCTTGAGGGTATGTAGAGGTGGAATTAGGTTGAAGCAAATGAATTAAGGTTGGGTTAATCAACTAGCCAAGATCAAGGCCTCTTAAAGGCCTATCTTGCACTAAGATGAGTGCTCACACTATACCTAGGAAAATGACTTATGAAACAGAGTTTTGGGACATAATTTGGAGGTGGAAAGAGAAGGTGAAGGAGCTCAAGATGGAAGTGGTAAATGTGCCCTTTCTTGTAGATCAACACAACCCTGTAATCAATCACATGTATGCATCCATTTATCATTGAAAAAATGAGATAAATTATGCTAGAAAATATGAGTTGAATTTAAATAACATCTAGTTTATGCCGCGACTATAATCTGATCATTAAAATGAATTCTAAGATACATAAATAAAATGTAAAATAAGAAAAATATCATTAATATCCTTCTAAGAAATCTTAAAAATAATATTTTTGGATTGTGGTTGTGAATCCTTCCACTCATTCTCCCACAAGAGAGGTGATGTATAGGTTGCAACCACATATTTTGATAGATTAATCTCTACTGAAATGAAGGAAACTAAGAAATACTTGAAGCTAAGAGAAATGGAAATACAAAAGAGGGACCTAATCCACTAGGTTGGGCCCAAAACCAAGGGTCTCATCCCTCTAAAGCTACCTCAGATGCAACTTAATAACCAACTTCTCATTATCATAAAATAAAAGTCCGATACATCATATAAAAGTCAAAATAACAGTGCCAATCTCTTGAGCTCAATAGTTACACCTAGCTGAAAAAGAATTTGAATCCTAATGAGCTATTCTTCTTGCTTATTTATAAAAAAATGGTAGCTACAAAAGCTTCCTTGAAATTATGAGTGATTGCCTCGTTCATCTCAAAAATTGTGGATCTTTTCCTCCTTTAGCTTCACTTGCACTAGTAGTGGATTGGTTTCCTATGAAATTGAATTGATGATAGAGTGTTGTGATGTAAAGCTGATTTAGGGAGTTACGGAGGTGGAAAATCTCCCTATATTCTCTCCTTGTTGTCTCCTTCGTGCCCCTACATGGTAATTATCTAAAAAATGCCCCATTTTCCTGCAATTAAACCACATTAGGCTCATACTATGAAAAACACCTTTCACACCTCTCACTAAGCATAATATAACAAAAAACTGAATTAATGTGAGAAAAATATAGTTTTAAGGTTGGAGGATGGCATCATGACACTCATAATATATCTATTGATGGGGACCATCACTTGTTGTCATTGTAACAACAACCCTCCAAATTCTATGAATAATCTAATTTTGGAGCCTACATAAACTATTCTCCCAAGATACCTTGTGTTGTCGTATTGTTCGCTTGACTATCCTTCCGTTATTCCTAAGCATCATTTCCTCGTAAGTCAAAGTTTTATAAATTTCGTGATATTATCTTTAGAAGCGCTTGTGTCGTCTTATCTAAAGATAGGAAAATGACCAACTTTTCTCGACTTAGCAAATAGCTTTGTTTCACATGCCTCACACTCAAAAAAGTAGGGAAAAAAAATAAATTTATAAGAAAAGTGCAGTTTTTTACACAAATAACCATTTTTAATTGGAACTATGCCCTCCCTTAGAAAAGCACACTTGAAACCAAAAATTGGGTGCACTCCTTGTTAACTATCATTATGCCCTCGTTGATCAGACTCCTTGAGCTCAGTGAATGTGCCCTCGAAGCCAAGCACACTCCTTCTTGTCAAGAGATGTGCCCTCCTCATGCATGCACTTTCCTTGTTGCATATGGGCATGCTCTTAGGAAATAGGACCCCAGTCTCACTTTAGTAACTAACTCATTCATCTACTGACAAGTGGAGATCATGTATGGAGTGATTTTGCATGTAATATATCTATATTCAACCTAGTTATTCATTCTTTCACACAATCACTCTCATTTTGGGTCGAGCGCACCTCTTTGAATTAAGGAGTTCTTCAACGATCTTCATTTCAAGTAAGTTTTGCATGTCATTTTTCTTGATTTATTTTTGTGTTTTTTTTGTCGTTCTTATTTTCTTTTCTAGTGTTTTGATCCATTTCATTTTATTTTCTTGCATTTTTACCCATTCTTCCTGGTACAAGTGTCAATATGTTGTCACCAACAATTTTCCTGCGACTCTTTTTATTCCTTGAACTTTCACCTTCTAGTCATGATTATGACAAAGCCTTTAAGTATTTGCATGCCTTTGTTCTTAGCATTATTGTGTTTCTATATTTATTATTGGTATTTTCTAGTTGTTTTCAAGCTATTTTAGGCATGAGTGCACGCTTGGCGTTGTTTCAAATAATTGTGCCCAGAAAGCCTAATTTCCTTCAAAAGTGCACTCCAAATAAATAAGCCATCATTTTTCCTGGAAACTGCACCATATTTGAGTGCATGGAACATCCTGAAGCATCATCATGTTGAATTTTTCCTTGACTATGCACCCTGTACCCCCCCAGTATCTCTTGAGCGCAAACCAAATTAGCAAGGCTCAAGCCTGACCCCTTTTCCCTTCAGCTTATGCCCTACCCCCTCTCTGTCCCCCTTGAGTGCACAACACACTAATAATCAACAGTGATTCTCCTTCCGGCCTAGGAATTGTGCCTTGCACCCTTGAGGTATATTTTTCCCTTTCCTTGAGTGCAAAGCACACCTTGAAGCCTCATGGGAGCCTTAACATTACACTACTACTTTGACATGCACACTCCTTTATCTTGATGTAATTTTATTACCTAAAAAGTGATCATGTCTCGTCTTTGATAGGATTATGCTCTTAGCTATACCCAATTTCTCTTTGAACACTATCTGATGAGTTATTTATTGTAATAGATAGAGGATTTCTTAAAGCTAATATTTGTTTCCATGACTGTGATTCCACATGCAGGTGTTCTAACTACTAGTCTTATTATTCTCTCATCATCTATAAGAACTATGCCTCCAATCACCTGCCGAGTGGCCTCAAAAGAAGTTTAAGAATAAATAAATATTGGGTGTGGAGCTTGATTATATTCTTGATTCAAAGGTCTCCTTTTAGCCGTGTTAGACCCTAGTTCCTAATGGGCAGCAATTCCACTCATGGGATAGTTGTCAGGGGGGTTCATGGGGGCAACAATGATTTTATGAGTCACCCCTACTAGGGTGGTCGGGGGGAAGCACCCCCCAAAGAAAAAAATGGATAAAAATTTCCTTGTAAAATAATGTAATTTCGTAGTCAATCTAGGTCATTCATTACGTGAAATATTTGATTGTAGAAGTTATGTTAATTTAGGGTGTTTTTTCCCTAAAAGGAAACCCTCAGTTTATATGAGAGAATTTCATTGCGGTTGTGTATAATTATTTTGTGTGAAAAAGAAAGAGGAGATTGTGTGAGAGCAAAGAGGAATTATAGTGGATTTCTTGTAGGTTGTATCTCTTCAGTTTTCTGGATAATATAAAAGGAAGCTCTAATTGTTTCTCCTTGGATGTAGCCCAAATTTGGTTAACCACATATATCTGTGTCTTTCTTATTTTATTCTTTTATATGTTTTTTATTTTGAAATATTTTATGTGATCCATTGCTATGTTATCTAATTTATAACAAGCATTGAGGAAGTATTGGAAATCACAAAGCCCATAATTGACATCCTTGTAGATACACAATGTTTTATTAACAAATATTATAAGGTCACATGGAAGGATATTAAAGGCACATTCATGCAAAAGTAGTTCCCTGAGGATTCTGAAGACAAGTAATACTATATCAACATCAAGAATTCTAGAATACATAGGATTTCATGCAGGTTTGCAGTAATGCCTTATGTAGAGGCAATTGAGTGGATCTTATCACACATGGATGATTCCAACCTGGTGCTTCACAGTGAAAGTGTTGGTGAGATTGATACCTACTACGGATAGGATATGAATACTTATATTATTAAAATATGTTGAGACCCATATAATATGCCAATAATAGATTCTATACTAGGTGGGCTAATCTCAACACAAGTGAAATCATTAAATCCTAGTGTCAAGAGCCTACCAAATTCCAACACTACCCAAGTGAAGTTCACCCAACTAGGAATTTGAAGAAGGTATATCAATATAACCTCACTGCTATGGGTTGTACGCTGCATGGGTGGAAAAATGCAGAAGTATTTGAAGAGAATTGGATATTCATGCTCAACTTGGTTATTACTCGAGACATAATATTTAATTGGGCGAACATACTTTCTTTTGAATTACAACAACATGTTGGGTAGGAAAAAGCAGCTCTACGAGAAAAATCAACACCAAAGTTTTATATGTCATCTTATTTATTAAATGGGGTCTGTGCCTAGTATGCATTCCCATGGATGCATTAGAACTAGACCCCGCAAGACAATTTTCCAATATATTTCCATTTCAAGGCATTATCAAAGCTAATTTTCAGAGGAGCATATGACAAATTTGCGGAGAATTTATTTTTCAATCATATCTCACATGATGTGACTGATTTAACCTCCTTGCATGACCGACTAGGTGAAGTAGGAATTGCGTCATATCACTGATTGATTTTCTGCACCAGATGACATGTATATTAGATGCTTCAAATGCCAAACTTATCACCATGTTACACCATGATATGTGACTAACAATGTGGTCATACAAGTGGTTACCCATCAGTTTAATAATGGGTTATCAACACAACTTCAAAGGAGAAAGAAGGATCCTTGGCCCACTCTCCCTTTGAGGATTTGAATGTATGATTTGAAGGGCCTCATGGAGGAAAATTCCAAAATAAAATAACTTAAGCGCCTTCATTTTGAAGTTAGAAGCTTTCATCGATATGATCCAAGGAAAGTGTGCATGGAACATTGCGACAAGATAGGATAGGTTTGGGAATATGTACTAATGAATACTGCAAAATATGAAAAGGTGAAGAATTTGTACGATGCATTAAGGAAGACACACCCAGGAATTGAGGCAGGTCCCTCCTAAGTTCCACAAGCTTAAAATGTACATATACAGGAGGCACCACAAGTAACAGTTTCTCAAGCAAGCACTGCAGCTCCAAGAAAAGGTTCTAGAATGATCCAGTAGAAGAAATTAGTAGAAAGAGGAAAGAAGGCTTGTTAAATAGAGGAACTATTGAGGCTAAATAGGATAAGAAAATATTGGAAGCAAAGATACAATAAGAAGAAGAGGAGAAGTGGAAGGAGGGCGACCTTCTTAGAATAAATAAGAGGGATAAGAAGAAAGAAGGAGAATAGAGGAATAATAACAAAGGCACTCATTGGAGGAGGAAGAAGAAAAGAGACTAGAAGAAGAACATATGACCCAGGATACATAACTTGAATTGGAGGAAAAAGATGACATCGATCCTATTGATGATGAACTAGGCTCTCTAGTAGAAACTCCCCTTATAGATGGCCATCTCCCATTCAATGAGATTGTAATTTTATCACCACCGAAATTTATGGTCATGGATGTGTGTAATATTACATTTGATCAACTAAAGAAAAGGTTCATGTAGGAAACATGAATATTATTCCCAAATGATCCACAAAATCCAGTCTTCATATCCGCTAAAAAGGTGATAACTGCAAACACCAAGAGAAATCCTCGAGCGTTCATGGAATTTAATGTTGATTTTTCCACAATGGCACATTATAATTTATAGTATCTCTTAAATGAGAATTCATGATTAAGAAAAGAGATGGCTGCGACAAAGCAACAGGTGGAGCAACTCACTTCAGAGAATCAACTTTTTTCTTCCAACAATCTAAACACAGAGGAATGACCTGTATCAATACAAGAAGAATTGGGAATAATGGATGACATTATGGCACAATTGTATGATGAAATGATTCTCCTACATGATGTAGTCACACCCCTAGATGGTATTAAAAAGAAAGAACAAGAAACCATGAATCTCTTGAAGGTGTTGTTGATCAAATATAGGAATGGGCTACGAAATATCAAAAGGTGCCAAAATGGTTTTTTAGAAATGATAGGATTATTACTGATATTGATAGAGTGCAGTTGAGACTCCACAATCATAACTAAATATGACTCGGTGAACATACAACCAACACTATGGCTGCTTATAGTCGACTACATAATGGTTTGGATTCCCTGGCATAAAAACATGGGATTCCTTCAGTGGGATCACTTTGAGAAACAAGAAGTAGGTATATCATCATGTAAGAAGTAAGGAAGTATTTTGAGCAAATAAAAAAAGTATCATAATAGGTAGTCTTGGAGATCACTAGGAAAATTATTCAACAATATGTTGTCATGCCAGCTAAAGTGCACAAGAAACTTCCATGGCTATGGAATAATGTGAAATCTAACTCCAAATCCATTTTAATGGAAGAGTTGGAAGTGAATACACTGTTTGTAGCAGATCTTCCAGTACAAATCAAATTCATAGCTATAGAGTTTAGATCATGGAATTCATACATCACCGATGAGCTCCATGAAGGCACAAATATCTTACCTATTTGAAAGAATTTTTGTCTTATTAGAATTTTTTTCCTATATAGACACCATCCTACATGTATTTTGTCTATTGTAATAAGTTAAATGTAATGAAATCCAATAGACACATGTGGTATGTGAAAAGATACACGTGGGATGTAAAGAGTCATCTATAGAATCTGAAAAGTGATGTGGAAACCCATATGCTATAGAAGTTGAAAATTCATGAGGAAAATTAAGAGTCATTGTAATTTATTATAAATAGGTCCTCATAACTTAAGAAAAGGGATTGGAAATTTTAGAATTTTCCTTGGCTTATCTAGTTTTGCATAGGAGGTAAAATCATTCTTTGGAGAAGCAATTTGTGGCTTCATGTTACACTACTAGATCTAGTGTTCCACCAATGTAACAATGTACTTGGAATATTTCATTGTTAATCAGAATCTCTTCGAGATAGGACTCCTTCATGCATGTATCATGGATGTAGTAAGACTATTCTTTATATGTTTGTGGTATATGTTGGAATAATACATACTAAGACTAATGAACTATTTCAATTCTTATATATGGATATTTTTGAATGAGTGTTGTTATGATTTTATGATTTTTGTTTATCTTGTGAACTAAATTTGAGGTTAATCAACAAGTCTTTCTCCCTTCCACTCATGGGTCTCTCTTGGGATTGTAATAATACTTCCCTAACCAGAGGCTCATCTCTCCTTACGATCATGAAAACTTCCTTTACATTCTACATCCAATGTCACACAAAGATTATGTACTTGTTTCCCCAAAAGAGGTGTCTATGACCTCTTGTGCATGTGTTGTAACCAAGGCACATCTCTAAAACCATTCACAATGGTGGATAGACCATATAACTGGATGGGAACCCTACACAAAACAATATCAGGTCTAATTGGGATCTCATATCAGGGAGATATCATGTATGTTTACGACATCCATCATCATAAAAAGTACTCTTTGTGTTTTTTACAGACATATAGATAGAGAAATTTGGTGTTTATTGAATGCATATACTTAAAAATTTCAAGCAAGTATAATGAGTGAATTAACGACCCCCCATGGTTTGGAGAGATGGCAATCATTTTGGGAAAAAAAAAATATCATCACAATATACATAGATTGCACTCAAACATGGACTATTTTTGGGGAATTTTAAGATTCAATAACTATGTTTTATTATTTAATGAAATAAGGTCAAACAAAACAAATGGTGATTTTTCAACATATTCGGTGATCCATTAATTTTCATTTTAATCTGATCATTAATAAGTGATTTGAAAATATCATTTTGAAGAGGAAAAGGAGAGGAAGCGCAAGGTGAATTTTCAAATTATTTGGTATTTTTATTTTGAAGTTATTAATTTTTCATTTTAGGTAATTTTCAAAAGTCTCAAAATCTACAATGACACAATTTAGTATAAAATTATTAATAAATATCAATTCTTCATGAAAATGAATAAAACTTATATCATTCAAAACTAGATTTAGATTTGAATCTAGTGGTACCAAAGACATCATCTAACTCTTAAATTTTGCAGGCATTACGTTCCTATGAAGTAGTAATTTCCTAAAAAATGCAGATTTTTTCCTAATTTTCATTGACCAAAAACTCTCATCCGATAAAATATTTCATCCAAGAGTTAAAAAAAGCTCTCAAACAAGAGTTATTTATAACTCTAGTTTGCATTAACTGTGCTGAGTTTCCTTTGAAAACACTCTTGTCTAAGAAAATTTAAAACTCGTGGCGAAAAGTTGAGGCAAAGAATCTTTTTCTGCCCACAATCTCAACTGAGAGTTTAAAGCTTTACAAGTGCTTAATCAAAATTTCAAAAAATCTAAGTCAAGAGATTTGGAAGATAATATTTCATATGAACAAAATCTCAGCTGAGAGTTGAGAGTTTAGTGTCGAGAAAACTCTTGGTTGAATAATTTACAAATTCTCGGCCAAGATTTTTGGCAGAGAATCCCTCCTCTCGCTGACCAGATCATTTTATCAACTGATGCCACCTATTCGATGTACAAATATTTCTACCGAAGGATTTCATTGAAGATAAAAAAATTATGAAGTGTGAAGTGAAAAGTGAAAAAGTGCAGAGCATAAAGTACAAAGTAAGAAAAAAATTATGTTTAAGGTGTTGTAAACATTGTTTTTTTCCTAAGGGAAAAAATGATATATTTTCCATGGGAAAAGGATTTTTTTTTTATAAAAGGGGGCTTATTATTATTATTTTTTTGATAGAAAGGGGGCGTATTTTATTGTTTTTCTATAGAAATTGAATGTTTTTATTTCTTGCTATGGAAAATAAGTATTAAATTTCTCCTATGGAAAAAGATATTTTGGATGTTTTTTTCTAAAGCTACAAACATTATTTTTTGACAAGGGAAAAATGAAATTATCTATCTATCTATCTATATATATATATATATATATATATATATATATATATATATGAAAATGAATTTATTTTGGGGGAGAAGGGGTCTTATTTTATTGTTTTTTCTATGAAAATTAAATATTGTTATTTTTTTCTATGTAAAACAAACATTAAATTATTTATATGGAAAATTATATTTAACATATTTTTTATTCTAAAAAAAGATATATTGAAATTTATAAATCATCAATTTTTTTACAAGGGATATGAGGAAAAAATGATTTTTCAATTTGTGGAATTTGATCTTATCATATATTATAATTTTGCTTTGAGATATTTGAATTTGTCTTGAATTGTTTGTAGCATTAAAATCTTGAACTCACTTGTGTTTTTTTGGAATTATATTTTAATTTCTAAATTTTTGAACATGGGAAACCAAAGGAATTGTAAACAAAAGTTCGATCACATTAGAATTGGTTTAAAGGAAAAAAATGAGAAACTACAAGCAAAGAAGAGATCACTAAGGGAAAATAGAGAGGTTGAAGGAAATGTGGAGGTACCAAATAGAGAGTTTGAAGAAGATGTGGGAGTGGAAAATAGAGAGCCTAAAGGAAATGTGGTACACAATTTAGATTTTGAAAAAGATGTGGATTTACATGGAAATGGTGAGAAAATGAGAGATGTTAAGGAAATATTTATATGGGTGAAAATGTGAAGTTGGGTTACACTTTTTGCTATTTTTTGAGAAAAATATTTCATTTTTTCGGTTCTTCAACTTTCTGCAAGCTAAAACAATTTTTTTTGTTTAGAATTACATTTTGCAATAACAATAAAAGTTGTTAGAAATTTTGTTAGCTTTCTATTACTTATTTTTTGGAATTTTTTTATACACATTTGATATGTCAACTTAGCGTTTCTTTGAGTGTGTGTTTTTTAACAATCAACAGATTCATAAGAAGTCATGTTAATACACAATGTTGTATTCTTTGAAAATTTGTGTTTTTGAGAAAAAAAATGTGTTACAACAATCTAGAGAAAGTCTACTTCGGTTTCATCATATTTACAAAGCCAATGGATGCATATCATAATTACTATAATTTTTTGAACTGGTCCAATATGAAAAAACTGCATATTTTGAATATGTTTCGCGACACAAGAAATTTCTTAACATATAAATTATAAACTAAAAATATAAAAGCTACCCATTAGAGATGACAGACCAATGTAATGTACCATAATTGTTTCAATTTTTTTTACAATGTATTTTGGAAGATACAAAATTTTGATTTCACTGAATCACAATGACCTTCAGAAATTGTTTGCACCCGTTTTATTACAAAATTAATTAAAATTAGTAAATATTTATGAAAATCCATAAAATTTATATTTCCTGATAGTAGATTCAATTCTAAAAATGCTTGTCTTGGTTCCAACAATTAATTCAGAATTTTTCATGGAGTTTAAATCAGTTCAAAGCTGCAGATACATATTCAGATCTTGGTTCTCCGTAACTGGTGACGCGTTAGTTCGGCCGAACTCTTAAACAAAGTTCGGCTGAACTTTTTTTTGCATCAATGGCCATTAAGTGAAATGACAAAAAATTTCGACCGAACTATTTATAAAAAGTTCGGTCGAACTTTTACCTAACTTTTTGTCAGCCGGAAAGTACCGCCAAACCCCTCCAAAAAACCATTTCGCGGCAATATAAATTTCTACTAAATCATTCATTATTTTCACATATTTTCACACATTTGGTCTATTTTTACAAAGGTCTTGATCTGATTTTGCAAAGAATTGTTTTGGGTTTAAGGACTTTTCTTGGAGGTACGTTCAAAGAACATTTTTGAAGACTTTCCTTGGAGGTATGTGAAACAGTTTTTGGATGTCTTTCGGAAGTACTTTTAAAAGTAATATTTTTAAAGTATTTTTTAAAGTGGCTTTTTTTATAAAGTTGGAATTAATTTTCAATGGACATTTTTTGGAGGTATTTTTCGAAGTGACATTGTTTTAGAGTACATGTTTTGGGTTGAAGTTAATCTTTTATAATGATTTTTTAAAAAGAGTTTTTGTCTAACTTTTTAAATGAAATTTCTTTGTAGGACTTGGAAGGAAATATTTTGAGTTTTGTTTCATTTTTATAAGACATTTTTTTCTCAAATTTTTTAAAGTAAGTGTTTTGGATTGGAGTATGTATTTTTTGCAAAATTTTTAAAATGATTTTTTTTTTTTTTTTAAATTAAATCTTTTGTGATGTTATTTTTAATTGAGTTTTTGACTAAAGTTTAGAAGGAAATTTTTTGAACTTCATACTATATTATCATGGGAAATCGAAGGATTTATACGAGAAAATATGATCGAAAAAGAGACCCTGAAGAACGTAGAGAAGAGACGAGACAATCTTGCAAAAGAAAGATAGATGCACTCTCAAATATTGAAGGGGAAAATAAACCTCAACTATAAGTTGAAGCAAGTATGTAAATGTAAATATTATGATTTTTATATATTTAAATTTTCCTAGTGTAAAATGTGAAGCTTAATTTTTATTTGATGAACTAATTTGAAAAATATTTTTCAATGTAAACATAGAGAGATATTCCTCAAAACATTGATGATGAGATACAAAATTTTGAAAGAGAAAGTGAAAGAGATATTGAACCAATGATTAAAGATGGTGAAAATGATGAAAGAAATTCAAGTGAAGAAATTGAATCACAAGGTATGTATATATATATATGTGTGTGTGTGTGTGTTTGTGTGTGTGTTGAACACATGCACATATTATTGAAATTATACATATATTTATTAATTTAGTTATTTATTGAATATGTAAACTTATATGTACTATTCATTCGAATATGTACAGATGAAATCAATGTCGATGACGAGTTTGTAGAAAATGTTGACACTCACACATATGGAGATAAAAAAGCTAACCATTATATACGATATCGTGTTAACCACATTTTTGAGAAGTATTTCATAAAGGAAAATGTGACAGTTCAAGCCCAAATGTTGAAAGGTCTCCTATCATTAAGGAAATTAAAAGAAGCTATGACTTTATTGGGTATTCGAAAATCAACCAAAGATAAAAAAAATGAAGGAAAATGTGATACAAAATATAAATAGTGTTATAAATTCAATTAGAAGATCTAGATAGAAAAATGTTTCAGTTGTACGTAGAGCAATACATATGGCAGTGGTTTCATCAAGTACTAAAGAGAATCGCTTGGTAAAATCTATGGCACAAGCATTAGGAACCTCGCGAAATTTTTTTCACAAACATCAGAAATTTCGGTTGCAAATAGATGTAAATGATGAACTCGTTTGTTGGAGAGCTATTTGTAGGCAACCATACAAAGATAGACTTGGAGAAAATTTAAAAAAAATAATATATGAATATTGGAAGAACAATTCACGTGTTTCGCCAACTGCAAGGCATGTGATGCGAAGAAGAATAGCACAAAATCAGTACGAAGAACATGAAAAACATTTCTTGGAAACCACTCAGATAGAGTTTTTCAACAAGTTCAAAGAAGAGAATCGTGAAATTCATGTTTCAATCAGTGCTTTTGTTCAACAAAAACCATGGTATGTAAAACCTATCACCGTATGCGACACTTGTTGTTGTTGTTATCATGTGGAATTTGAGTTATATTATGACACATTCCTTGATTTTGGTAGAACATTATGGAAGGATTCACCTCCTCCTTCCACTATCCGTGATTTCATATCTCAAATTCTATGTGAAAGAGAAAGCAATGAACTATTTTACAAAAAGAAATGTGTTGGTGGTAAAAAATGCGATGATTGTGGAAATTTGACTAAATTTCAAAACAAATATCGTACTGATATAAATGATCAATCATTTTCCAAAATGAAAGTGAAATGGAAGAGATATGAATATATCCATACATCGATTCAAGGTGAAAATAGTGTTAAAAGAATTCAATTACGAGAAGAAGAAATTTTTGTGATAGACTTTTTGAGAAATTTTGAGGAAGAAATTTACAAATACAACAAGCATTCCCATAGAGCTCGATGGAAAGACTTGCAATTCAAAAAATCCTGTGAATTTTTTCCACAAGGGACCATTTTTTCAGTGATTGATTTTGTATAAAACTACACATTTGTTACACAAAAAGAAATTCAGAGTGAATACTATCATTTTGACCAAGTCTCCATGCTCGTCCATATTATATATAGACATGCTGAACAAAAATTCGATCATATAGAAAGCACCAGTGAAAATTGACATATTATTAAAGAATATCACTTTTATATCAGTGACGATTGTACACATGATACATGTTTTGTACAACATTGTTTTGGAAAAATTTATGATTCCTTGAAAATCATGGAATAACATTCAATGAACATTGGATATGGTCAGATGGATGCGCAGGTCAATTCAAATCTCCACGACCATTCTTTTGCTTGTGTTGTCTTCATAAGAAAACCATCATTAAACATTTTTGGAATTTCATTGAGACTAGCCATGGAAAAGGAGAACATGACGGTGCAGGGGCCTGCATAAAACGAGCACTTCGAAGATATCAAATGAATTCCTCTACAAGCCGACTTGTGGACGCGAAAGAAGTTGTTCAATGGTGCATCGCTGCTCTAATCCATGAGACTGACTGATCAAGGGAAGTGCGAAGGTACATTCAATTTAACTTTTATTGGATATCTAATTTTAAACAATGTACATTTATCACAATGATTATCTTTGATTTTATTTTGATATCGTATTTACATTCTTCTTTAAATTTTCCACATAAAGTTCTTTTTGGCATATTGGGATGGAAGACATATTAGATAGATCAATTGGAAATGACGTTGAAACAATAAAAGGGACTCGAAAATTGCATTCAATTAAAACAAAGTCGTCTAGAGATGTGTTTGCATTGGATAACAGAAAATATTCTTGTTTTTGTCATGTTTGCATAGTAGACAAATAATAAAAATGCACATGTATATATATATATATATATATATATAAACTTATTAAATTGAACAATAATATTAAAAAAAAAATTAGACAACTTGTTCGAATGGTTGAAATGGTGTGGATGTTCCTATCTCCGTCGCCAGAGTCCGTGGATTAAATAAATCTTCTATAGGAACCTAAAATTCAAAATTTTAAAAGTATTAAAAATAACTCAACAAAAAGATCTCAATTTATAATAAAACTTTTAAACTTCAATTTATAAATTAAATAAATTTAAAAAAAACATATATATATTTAAAAGTGAAAAATTGAATACTTCTGCAGGTGAATTTGGGACATCTCCTAAGAGAGGCTCCAAATGAAAATCTCCCAAAACCTAAAATTCAAAAAATTTAAAATAACTCAAGATATAGATATATATCTCAATTTTGAATGGAAATTTTTGAGGTGAAATATATATATATACATAACTTAAAAACATAAATTTTAAAAGTGATAAACTGTCCATACTTGTTGTGGATCTGGCACATCTCCTAAGGAAGTAGAAGGTACACCTCCCAAGGAAGAAGAAGGTACCGCCATCCCAAAAACATCGATCAGAATCAGAATCTGTTAAAACATTTTATTATCATATATATACATGTACATGTGTGCACAATTATTTATTTTAAAAATATCACTTAAAAAACACTAACATTTGTCAACATATCTTGATGATGAGACCCATCTTGATTGTTTGAACCAAAGGCCCCAAACGTAATATTAACATTTTTCGTCATTCATCATGCATGAAAACTACAAATGGTGTTTTAACATATAATGATACATTTTTGTTAGATTAATGTACATACAAATAAATGTATACATGTATGTACATACACATGTATTTATTACAAATTGTACATGTATGTGTTAAAATAATTGAACCCTAACCATTAACACATACCGTTCCTGTGCCCTCTTCCTCATGAAGAATTAAGTCTTGCCAACCATTGTGACAATTCTTTGCATATATTCTGAGATCTTCAACATTCATGTTGTCAATATCTTCATCTATACATTACACAAAATTGGCGCGTGCATTTTCACGTGCTCGGTCGATTTAGACAAACATTGACTCCACCCAATCCATTGTGAACATTGTCAATGATGGCATCCCTTACTTCTTGACTTATTTGAGAAGTGGCATTCATCTCTGACCACAAATTTTCGACCCGAAAAGGCTGACTCACCATTGGTGGCTCAGGGTGAGGTAACTCAACGTCACGCCTAGAGCCCCTACGGTCACACAATCGACCTTTCCCAGGACCAAAAAATTCTGACAGAAGGTCATTGTAATTGGGTTTCATATCCAAAAATAATTATGCGTAAAACAATTTTGCAAAATAAAGAGGAACCTCATCATTCCATGGGAGTCTTCCATAGGCCGCAAGGTGCCTATCATACAAATAGTGAGCTATATTGGGGTGCTTGAAATATTGCACTTTCAACATATTTCCTTTCGGCCCTTCTTTGAAATTAAACATTGACTTCGCCATTTCTTTTGTAACTCTTTGTTTTACATCCTCCCATTTATCGAGACCCATTACTGTTTCCTTTCTCTTTCTCATGACTTCTACAAATGTATCAGTTGTTGGCCCAACATTTCTGTACACAGCTACTAGTTCGCCCAATGAATGTGTAACTCTTTCGAGGCTTTTTCGACTCTCAACAGGTAGAGTCAAAGCCACGAGATCTCTCTGCAATTTTGCATGAATTTGTTGACACCTTTCTAAGGTGCATTGTGCCATGTTTCTTTCCCATGGTATATGAGAAATGTCGGATGGATAAGTTGTGGTGGGTAGACAACCTTCTTCTTGAATGTAGTATTCTTCCTTGCGTCTTTTTTGACCAACATTTGGAGCATTTTCACCTACATTTGGAGCATTTTCAGCCTATGCATCAATATATATAAAATTTTGTATATTAGAAAAAACACATGTAAACAAATTTGTAGAAATTGAATGAAAAAAATATTGAAATTGATGGCAACCTCGATGTGGTTGGCTAGCATCTTCTCCACCCTGAAACTATTGAGAACCATAACAACCCTACTGAGAACCACCACAACTAGCCATTGATTGGCCTCCAGGGGAATAAATATCACCACCTTCATGCAACCTGCTACCACTTATTAATGGCCCTCTAAGGGGATTTGAACCACCGTCACCACCAACCTCTCGAGAGGAGAGAGAAGCTTCATAAACAAATACGAATTTATAATCAATTGAAAAATACATTCACGTACATATTCATTGATTAAATTGCGTTCAAACCATACCATGACAGGGTGAACCCTGGGCATGCTCCATGGATGGAGTAGAGACCCTTCTCCTCTTATTAGCTCCTAAAAAATAAAAAATGAAACTTATTAACAACTAATTTAACTCACAAAGTTAATAAAAAATAAATTCCATATGTACACAAATGTATGGAGATTTAAGATTAAATTTAAATACCATGAACATCCCTCGATCCCTAAAAACCCCCTCTCGTAGAGATATGGGATTATGTTGATCTTCGTTGTTCATCCTCCATGATATATATATCTATGGTGGACATTTACAATTATTTTTTAAATAACTAATATAAAATAAATTCAAAATAAATTTCAGAAAATTAATGTAATTTCAGAAAACACAACTTCAAAGCACTAATTGATGTGTGAAACTCAATTTAAGCAAAAAAAAACTATAAAAATGATAAGTTCACCAAATTGCACTTTACATGGTGGGAACACACTTGGTACAAAATTGAAAAAAACACAGTTTCATTAAAAAATAAGTGAAACTCCATTTAAACAAAAATTTGTTGAAGTCCCCGCATTTTAATTTTATAAAAATGTGAAGTTCACCACTTGTTGCAAATGTGAAGTTCACCAAGTTTCTCTTTACATGGTGTGGTCGGAGCACACTTGGTATATAATTGAAAAAAACACATGGTCAATAAAAAAGACGCATTTATAATTACATAACACACACATATCCAAGATATGTTACAATGCCCATCAATAAATTTTGAAGGAGTGCGTTTCAACACTAATTCATCTTTGAGAGATGAATCTTGAATTTTTGAAGAAGAGCGTCTCAAAAATAATTCATCTTTGAGATATGAATCTTGAATTTTTGAAGAAGAGCGTCTCAACACTAATTCATCTTTGATAGATGAATCTCGAATTTTTGAAGAAGAGGGTCTCAAAACCAATTCATCTTTGAGAGATGAATCTTGAATTTTTGAATAAGAGTGTTTCAAAACTAATACATATTTTAGAGATGAATCTTGAAGAACTAAAAGTGGTTGTGTTTTATGGATATTAAAATTAATAACTTCTATTTCGATCTATTCCAGAGATTGACTGTAGGGGCATTTACTAGATATGTCACCTTTCATAGAAGATGAGATTCAGAGGCTAGCTGGACCTTTACATACTCTGCCTATATAACTTGTAGAAGTTAGTTCACTACCTATCCTAGTTATACCCTATGAAGGGTGTAGAGGACCTGTGGAATCACTAACACTAATTTACGTAGACATAAAGGTGTATAAGAATGCATTTGTTTTACATTGGATATTAAAATGAAGAACTTCTATTTAGATCTATTCTAGAGATCGACTGTAGGGGCATTTACTAGATATGTCACCTTTCATAAAAGATGTGATCCAGAGGCTACCTGGCCCTTTACAGACTCTGCCTATAGAACTTGTAGAATTTAACACTACATGTCCCAATTATACCCATGAAGGGTGGAGAGGACCCGCGGAATCACTCAAACTACTTTACGTAAACATAAGGGTGTATAAGAATGCATGTGTTTTACATTGAATATTTTTCATTTTAAATTAAAAGAATCTATTTGAAACAAAATTTACCTATATAAGGTTAAAACCTATGTTTTGTATCAAAACACTTTTGGTTTCAATGGGAAACTTTTATGGCTGAGTTGTGTTTTTTTCTCGAAATGTGATACGCCCCATTAAAATGGGAGATATATTGGAATAATTCTTATGATGTAATAAAATTGTTTCAAGTAATTTAAAGATATCTAGATATGCATAAATTCAATGAGCATAGATTTGAGATATAAAAGTCCAAAATGGAATAGTTTTTGGTGAACAAATATTAGTGGATCACTATGGATATATTTTCTTCATTAAAAGGGATATTTCTAGAAGGATGGACTAAGTTGGAAAGCAGGAAAAAAATCACAATTATATGTTTTAATATTCATGTGTTTGACATTGAATATTTTTCATTTTATTAAGAATCTATTTTCAAAACAATTAACATAGTATAAGGTTAAAACCTATGCTTTCTAAATACTATCTGTTTTACATTGAATATTTTTCATTTTATTAAAAATATAATTGAAACAAATAAACTGTATAAGGTTATAACCTATATGTTTTGTATCAAATCACTTTTTGGTATCAAATCACTTTTGGTTTCAATGGGAAACTTTTATGGCTAATGTGTTTTTTTCGAAATGTGATACACTCTATTAAAATGGGAGATATATCGAAATGGTTCCTATGGTGTAATAAAATGGTTTCAAGTAGTTTAAAAATAAAGATGCATAAATTCAATGAGTATAGTTTTGAGATATAAAAGTCCAAAATGGAAGAGTTGTTTGTGAACAAATATTAGTGGATCACTATGGATATATCTGCTTCATTAAAAGGTTTTTTTCTAGAAGGATGTCCACTAGGTTGGAAAGAAGGGAAAAAATCACAATTATATGTTAATGTGTGCATGTGTTTTACATTGAATATTTTTTAATTTATTAAAAATCTATTTGAAACAATTAACTATATAAGGTTAAAACCTATGTTAAATTGTATCAAATCACTTTTGGTTTCAATGGGAAACTTTTATGGCTAATGTGTTTTTCTCGAAATGATTCCTATGGTGTAATAAAATAGTTTCAAGTAGTTTAAAGATATAGATGCATAAATTCAATGAGCATAGTTTTGAGATATAAAAGTCCAAAATAGAATAGTTGTTGGTGAACAAATATTAGTGGATCAATATGGATATATCTCCTTCATTAAAATGGATTTTTATAGAAGGATAGACTAACTTGGAAAGAAGGGAAAATATCACAATTGTTTGAGTCCTGATCTTATAAAATTTTTCCACTAAATCCATCCCTATTACTTTTCTTGTGAACCACATTCCAAAACCCACACATCTATGTACCTACGAGCCAAGCCAAGTGTAAAAAGGGCGTATTTCATATTCTACTTTAACACATATATGTGATTAATTATCGTTACAATTTATATGGTAGAAATACATATAAAGAGTAATCCTTAGTATAGATCTATTTTGACTTTAAGGAATAAAGTTAAGTTTTTTAGAAAGTTTATATCTTGGGAGGTAGAACTAAACCCTCTATAACCCACAAAAGAAACCATGGCCCGTGAACATCACATGCAAACACAAGTTACTCCCATGTTTGAAACACCACCTCACATCGTCATAAGGGATCGAAACCACTAAGAAACCCATACTAAGTTCCCTAGAAGGAATGATTATCATATTTAATGATTGGGTTTATCTCCAAGGTAAAAAAGAAAATCAAAGTTAGGAAAGGGAATTAGATTAGAAATTAAGGTAAGACCATGACCTTTTACCCAATATTGAAAAAAGGTGAGCAACCATATATATCATCAAGGAAGTTCAAGAAATATTATGACATAAGAAATATTAAATGAAAATCAAAGTTAGGAAGTTAGGAAAGGGAATTAGAATAGAAATTAAGGTAAGACCATGACCTTTTACCCAATATTGAAGAAAGGCAAAGTTAGGAAAGGGAATTAGAATAGAAATTAAGGTAAGACCATAACCGTTTACCCAAAATTGAAAAAAGGTGAGCAACCATACATATCATGAAGGAAGTTCAAGAAATATTATATGATAAGAAATATTAAATGAAAATCAAAGTTAGGAAGTTAGGAAAGGGATTTAGAATAGAAATTTTAAGGTAAGACCATGACCTTTTACCCAATATAATGATTCGATTTATCTCCTAGGTCAAAAGGAAAATCAAAGCTGGGAAGGGAATTAGAATAGAAATTAAGTTAAGACCATGACCTTTTACCCAATATTGAAAAAGGGTGAGCAACCATATATATCATGAAGGTAGTTCAAGAAATATTATGATAAGAAATATTAAATGAAAATCAAAGTTAGGAAGTTAGGAAAGGTAATTAGAATAGAAATTAAGGTAAGACCATGAAATTTTACCCAATATTGAACGAAGGTGAGCAACCATATATATCATGAAGTAAGTTCAATAAATATTATGATAAGAAATATTAAATGAAAATCAAAGTTGGGAAGTTAGGAAAGGGAATTAGAATAGAAATTAAGGTAAGACCATGACCTTTTACCTATGAAATATTAAATGGAAATCAAAGTTAGGAAAGGGAATTAGAATAGAAATTAAGGTAAGAGAATGACCTTTTACCCAATATTGTATCAAATCACTTTTGGTTTCAATGGTTTGTTTATTGGCTAATGTGTTTTTATCAAATCACTTTTGGTTTTGAAGTATATTCTAGAATCTTCTGTAACCACTTATTAAGCCTATCAATATGTAATTAGAGCAAGTAGTGAATATGAGAAGTAAACATGAGCATTACGTGGAAGTGTAAATCTGTTGGCTTCTTTTATACATAAGTGTTGTTTACATTTCTTGCAGTGTATAAGGCCAAGTGTAAACAAAACCCATCAAAATTACTAATTAGACAATAAGACACTAAACATGAGCAAAGATCACAATTGCCTTATCTATTAGCGATATCCACGAGTGCCTTGAAGCATTACATGGCTATTGACGATGACAAGAAAAACTATTAGAAGTAAACCTCCAAAAAAATAGCTATTAATATGGAGTCATGCCAAACCTTCAATCATAATATTGTAACATGTAATCTAACACATATTGTAACCTAAGAACTATAACCACTTGCTGCATACCAAACTGCAAACTTAAATTTTTTGTAAAATTTGGCAGTGATTTATATACAGTGATCTTGGATTCTGATATCACTTATATTTTGAGCGATTTTCTAGTGATGCGAGTTTGACAGTGATCTAAGGTGCAAGTTAAGTGATAAAATAACTTATAACAGTGATATATAAATACATTAGTACTATGGAAAATATTAATGTATGACAGTATGCCAGTGATACTCATAGTATGACTGATTTATATATAGTGATCTTGGATTCTGATATCACTTATATTCTGAGTGATATTCCAGTGATGTGAGTTTGACAGTGATCTAAGGTGAAAATTAAGTGATAAAATAACTTATAAAAATGATATATAAATACATCAGTACTATGGACAATAATAATGTGTGACAGTATTCCAGTGATACTCGTAGTATGACTGATTTATATACAGTGATCTTGGATTTTGATATCACTTATATTCTGAGTGATATTCTAATGATGTGAGTTTGACAGTTATCTAAGGTGCAAGTTAAGTGATAAAATAACTTATAAAAGTGATATATAAATACTTTAGTACTATGGACAATAGTCATGTATGAAAGTATGCCAGTGATACTCGTAGTATGGCTGATTTATATACAGTGATCTTGGATTCTGATATCACTTATATTCTGAGCGATATTCCAATGATGCGAGTTTGACAGTGATCTAAGGTGCAAGTTAAGTGATAAAATAACTTATAATAGTGATATATAAATAAATCAGTACTATGGACAATATTAATGTATGACAGTATGCCAGTGACAGTAATATGGCAGACTTGAAAATCATATACATGTATGATTGTGGCTTTGTTGTTATAACATTAGATATATTATAGTCACCCTTGATGCATAGATTAAATGATATATATGGAAGTGACCTAAACAGTGATGGATGGATTGACCTGATATTTATGTTTATGACAATATGGCGATGATGTATGACTTCATGAAAGTTATGATTTATGAACACTCTAGAAAAATATAACTATCAACAATAGAAGGATATGAGCTGCTTACCTGGTGGTTCGCTTAACATCGCCGCAGATGATTAGCAATAGAGCACTAGCAATGCCAGACTAGAAGTAGCGCCAGAGTAGCAGCAACACCCTAGCAATAATTCGACAAACTATTAGCAACATAGCAAAAAAAATGTAAATTATATTAAGTCCACAAACATATACAAACAATTCACTCCAGAAAACTATAACTATCAACAATAGAAAGAGTTGCTTACCTGGTGGTTTTCTTAACGTCACCACAGATGATCAGCAACAGAGCAAAAGCAGCGCCAGAGCAGTAGCAACATCACAACAATTCAAAAAACTATCGACAACACTACAGAAGAAATAGAGACGCGCAAAAACGAGAAAAAATCATAGGCGATATATTTATAAACAATAGTTCAGTCGAAATGTTGTTGCCGGTTTTCCCATCTCCAACAAAAATTATGTTTTCCCACGCCATCAGTGTGCCGTCAATCTAAGTGGAAGAACAATTTCGACTAAACTTTCTCATAAATGTCAGTCGAACTATCTAATAGTTCGACCGAACTTTCTCAAAATTTCGGCCGAACTATTGCCGAAAAAACTTTTCTGCCCCCAATTCTCACAAAAGTGTAACCCAAATTCACATTTTCACCCTATTAATGAGAATGTTGATAATACTCATGAGTCAATTAATGTTTTAAATTTTGATTTTTCTAATATTTATATTAAATTATATTTCAATGTTATCATTAAAATCTATTTTGATAATATTCAATGTAGATGTCAAGTATAACTTATATATATATATATAGGAACAACATCTAACCTGCAAAAATATCCTACCACATTCAAAAATACACATAAATTAATTAGAAGTTGAAAGAACATTATCTTTAATGATAATTCTCTAGAGAATATGGATCAAACTAAAAAGGAAGAAATGGGACCATCAATGAATGAATGGACAATTTGAAACAAAGTAAATATTAGTGATCTAAAAGTTTTTTAAAGGTAAATCTCTCATAGCACAAGCCAAAATGTTACATAAAGTTTTAAAACACAAAGTTCTAAGAAATGAAATTCAATTACTAAGCATTAAATATTCCAAAGAGGTGCAAGTAAATGAGTTGGTATAAAAAAACATAACATCAACCCTTGGCACACTTGTAAGAAAATGATCTCAAGATGGAAAAAGTTCTCGTAGAGTGTTGTTAATAGGTATTGTAAAAAAAAAAATTGCATCAAATCAATTTATGTTGATGGTAGCAAGAATGTATAAAACATCAAGAAAAATTCTACAGAGGCATAAAATTTTTAAGATTCAAGTAGATGAGGATGATGAGCTTGCATATTGGCCTAATATATATAAGTAATTCTATTAAGATTAACTTCTAGATAATTTCAAAGGGAGGGTTAAAGATATTTCAAAATTGAATTCCCATGTGTCATCACAATTTGATCGGCCTTTAGGCCTTCCTCAGTGATTGAAACATGCTCTTACAAAGTGATTTTAAGGTGTGGTCAAATTTGTCATTGAAAGTCTTCAAGCAAAATTTGGTCATTATGCATTAGGTCTAGGGTTTGTTTTCACTCTTTTCAAAGTCGTCCAAATGTTGGTCCATGTCACCATTCAGCTGAGTGTACCATCATTCAGAGGGTTTTCATCATCATTTCAAGTTCCATTGGGTCATTTTACAGCTTGTTCATGCTTCAGTTGTGCCTAGGTAAGGTCCATTTCCCTCTCTTAGGGTTTTGGAGGTAATTTCTCTTGGATGGTCAAATCATCGAAAAAACTTGTATCCTGATGTTCACACACCTTCCCCTATCCTTAATATACCTTATTAAACACTTCCCATCATTGAGATCCCCCAAATTCCTCATTTTTGCACAAACCCTAGTTTCTTGCCACAACTTGGCAATTTTCTAGGCTAGGCCTGTGTTTTTCCCTTTTGGACCCCTTCCCCTCACTCAATCTCCGAGATTCCACTTTCCCCTGCTTCCTAACATCCCTCCCTACTTCCCAAAATTTCCCCAAGAATTTAGAAGCCCCTTATCCCCTTCATTTCGCTTCATTTCGACAAAATCCCTTGTTTCACACATCGGGATAAGTTTCACTCAAAAGATGTTTCAGAGCAATCAAAGATGAATTTTGGAAAACTGAGAGAGGTTTTTGTCCAAAACATGCCAAGGAAGAAAAACCTCCTTCAATTTTTACACAGGTATCATGGTTTTAGAGAAATGTCAAATATACCGTTGCCTCAAGAGAATTGATGCACCTGTTGGGAGTAGTGTTGGGAGATTTGATTTTTGACAGGGAAAATGAGCTCCAAATTGGAAAATTCCACTTGGGTTGGATAGCCAACATCTAGAGCTTTCCAACGAGCTATCATGAGCTCAATTTGGATGCCGGAAAGTACCTCAAAATCAGGTTGAAAGGCGCGCGACCCACTTGTTTCAGGGGTGAGACCCACTTAAATTTTTGGCTGAATTTTCAATTTCCAGCTCAGAGTTTCGGCCAGTTTGGACCAGTTTTGCTTGGGGATGAAATTTTTGAGTTATTATGATGTAAATTTATGTTTGGCATGTAACTTTGGTTCATTTTTACCTATTCTAGAAGATTCACTCTTAAAAAAGTGAAAATCATGTAAATGAATCAGTTTCCACTCTTTTAGAGGCAAGTTGTTAGCTGCCTAGATTTTAGTTCCTTGATTAGAATTTGGTTGAAAATGACCCCTGAAGGAGGAATTCGACCCCTAGAGGTGTGGGAAGGGGTTAGGATGTTCTATATGATGTAATTTCTCAATCATTTTCAGAGGTTGGAGAGGTTGGACTCTTGGGAGACTTTTGGCACCATTGTACATATTTTTTCATATTTTGGCTAAGGAAAGATCAGAGGTTTTGCGGCACTTGTTGGGATCCTTGTGGTGTTTTGTTCTTGATGGTGTTTTCTCTCTGTTTACTGTAAGTTTTTCCTGTTTAATGTATGCCATTCTTTTCATATGCTTCTGAACTAAATTGAATGAGTAGATGAGGTTGAATCCATTGTTTACCATGCTCTGCCTTTGAATTCAGTTAGTTCTATATGTTTTCGACTGTTTGGAGAGGATTCAAGTTCTTCTTTGCCCTCTTCAGCTCCTCGTCGGTCTAATCTGTCCGTATATCCAATCAAAAGCATCAAGACAATCACCTACCTCGCCCCAACTCGAAATCTGCAAAGGTCTGACCTTATCCCCGGACCCAAAATTTGTTTTCCCCATTTCTCCAACAAAAACCCAAAAATCAAAATCAAACTTACCTATCTCTTTACTAGCCTAAAATCAGCTCCTATCTTAAGTCATCTCACACCCTATTGCTCATTTTATCGAGATTGACGGAGAGAGCCCTCTCCTGCCCTCGTAGGGCTAGCTACGAGGCTAAGCGTGGTTTGATGTAGCCTTGAGTTTTAACTCATTTCAGCCTGAGGTAGATTTGAGCGCTAACATAGTGGCGACCATACTGGGGAAGATGGTTTGCTGTTGATGTGACAGTCGACTTGTAGATTGTCTTGCCCAGTGCAGGAAATCAAGTTGCAGATCTGACGCTGATGGTGGACAACAGTCAGACACATATGAAGGCTGAAACATTCACCCGGCAACTCCAGCTCGATCCAGAGATTCCAGTGCTCGCTGATCTACTCATGCAATGGTAGGGTATGTGGCAAACCCTGCACTGTGTGAAGCTGTAAAAGAAGTAAGAAATCAGTTAGTAGATTTTGAAATTAATGAAGAATTTTTCAGTGGCTTGCTTCAATGTTTGAAATCTCCGAAGTTTTCTCTTGAAGCTAAAAATGGTGTCTGTGAGTTAGTTGCTGAAAGAATTGAGAAGGAGATTCAGTGCTTAAATGATCAGATCCAGTCATATGATTTCCGAGATCCCAGAATGTTCATGGAAACTCTTCCTCCTTCAAAACAAGAAACAATAGAGTTGCCTACAGATGTTTGCATTGACAGTGTGCAGCTGGAGGTATGTATTGCAGAGTTGGGGCAGCAAACGGAGTCTGGCTTTCGCGATCCTATTGCAGCATACATGGAAATGTTTTTCAGTTTGACTGATAGATCAAGCTGTCTTATACATAGCCAGATTCATTACGTGCATGAAGGGCTGCCAGCAATTACATCTGTGTCCTGGTGGAAGCACACTCAAGCAGCATCATTCTCAGGTTTACTTGAATGGTTGATCTAACATTACAGTATTACCTGATCTATTGTTTTTGCAGCGAAGTAGGGTAGATTTTGTAAATAAATAAGAAGCTAAAAGGCAGCATTTTGTTCCAGTTTATTGCAGTTCTAGTTTGAGCTTTTTCAAGTCAATTTCTCAAATCATTTCAGTCAGTTTTCGGTTAATCAGTTAATCATGACTCCATCGCCCAATGGACAGAGGCACTGTCTGCTCTCCCAAAGCTCTGTTGTTCTTGGCACCTCCAAGAAGCGGCAGCTGCCATCCCCATTTGGAGCCAATGTTAGACTCCGTCTTGTCAGCCTGCGGCAGTCAAATTCACCAAGGTTCATCTCTTGTCATTTGCAGTCACTGATGTTACTCAGGTCCAGAAAAGAGTCATTTTAATTATGACAGCTCGTGATGCACATAACCACACTCAACAGTGTTCAGAATCGGTATGGACAAAGAAAGATTTGAAGTAGGATGGAATGTGAAATTTTGGTAATTTTTCAGTCCACATTATGTTTCTGCCCTGTTGGGTTTTAGGCTTTGCTTCCATGTTAATGTTAAGGTTTGTGCAGACACTCTTGTGTCTTCAAACTTGCAATTGATCATTTTAAGCAGGCGTACACATAAAATTATTCCATGGAGATTATTATTGTTATATTTTTAGATATTGATTTGGAAATTTCCCTAGCAGCAGTCCCATTTCAATATTTGCAAACTGCCCCAACTGCCAAAGACTTGAGATTATCAGCACATGTGCTTCCAAACGAGTCCTCAGAAACAGAGATGGAACATGTCTCCTTCCCAAAGCATGCCTTCTCTACAATGGAAGTTGAATTCACTGCATGGCAAGAGCCCTTGATGAAATTTCCACAAGACCCACTTGGGTTTCCGAAACTTGCAAAGCTTATGGATGATATGTGTTGCCCTGAAGAGCGTTGGAGCCGAAGCTCTGGCAAAGTCAATGAGTTGAAGGTGGGATGAGATTGAGACACATGGGCGCAGGCAGTGGCAACGTTTCTAGTTCTGAATAAAATTCCAGTAGGATCACCACCTACTTCCTCCAGCAAAACTAGTACATTCTTTGTTGGCTGCAGCCATGAGCGAGGAACATGGTACCATTTTTGAGTTGGTTGTCCGCAGTTAGTGGCACATTTGGATGAGTTATAAGTCCCTCCGTAATTGCATACATTGGAGCAGCCATTAGTGGGAGCCTTCAATGATACAAAATAGCACCCAATATGATTTCCATTTACCCATCGGGGTGCGCTACCGTTGGGTGAGCGCGCTTCTATCTGTTGCTCTAAAAATATTATGAAATTGGGCATGTTTCTTTCAATGTTATCTGGCTCTCTTTAATGAAACAATGTACGCGAGAGACAATGATCGATATGTCAAAAACTGCAGAAATGGTCGATCACCTAAAGAGACTCGCTGGTGGTTCCATGATGACAAGGCATAATTATAACTATTTTGGTCGTGCTTGGTAAAAGTTATGTTGGACGAACATTGGAGGCGGTAGCTACAGCTGGCTCATGAAACGTGGCCCAAGAGCATCTCCTTCAGCACGGTTTGGCATGGATATAGGTGGCACAATCTGCAAAGTTGTCTACTTTGAGCCAGCTAGAGAATTGATTTCTCCAGGTGTGAATTTTGGCCAGACTAGGAATGATACCAAATCTGAGAAACTCTGTGAAAATGATACTACCAAAATGGACAAAAGCAGAGGCAGGGCCAATGCATTTGATAAACCATCTGAAGATATGTTTTCAGAGCCACCTTTAGGGAAAGGAGAACAATCCCATAAGGAGATCGGTGCTTGTGGTACCTAACCTGCTGCCAGAATTGAGACACAGTCTGATTGCTCTTTCGAAATGAACCCTGATTCGAGCAAATTACAGGAGCCGCTGCAAAATTCAGAATATACAGATTCTAATATGCAGGATGGAAGATATGGAAAAACCTCGCCAGGAT
This sequence comes from Pinus albicaulis, assembly GCA_034641835.2. Classification (NCBI taxonomy): domain Eukaryota; kingdom Viridiplantae; phylum Streptophyta; class Pinopsida; order Pinales; family Pinaceae; genus Pinus; species Pinus albicaulis. The sequence continues at coordinate 106,942,504 of CM076580.1, read as the reverse complement.
GTATTGATTTTAATAGTATTAAAGCTTCTTTTTATGCGCTTACAGAAGAACGGACAAATGAAGGAACACATTCTGCTAGCTATCCAGTAAGGAATGTCCGCAAAATATGGCTATCTAGTCATGCTCTTATTCTTCTACCAGGTCGTGGAATGCTTCATTTCAAATGTTTTGAGACTTGGAGAATGGAGGAATTTTTGAGACTCACACGGGAACACTATCTTGTTGGTCAGGATAGAGCCATTGGAGCAACTGGTGGCGGAGCTTGCAAATTTCTTGCCAGGTTTTCTGAAATTGCTGGCTTGCAGCTAAAAGCACAATGATGAATTGAAGAGCTTGGTGCGGGGAATTGATTTTTTGGTCAAGATTGCTCAACATGAAAGCTTTGAGTATCCTATAGGTTCATACAGAGCAGGACGCATACAGCGGCCTTGGAAGTCATCTGAGAACTGTAGTGATGAAGACGACAATGATTTATGTCCAAGGGAGAAGGGTAAGCAACATGGTGATGATGAGAGTATTGTCAACAGTGATTGTAAGGAGGATACCATTGGAGGATGTAATGGTAGAAAGAATATGAGCACTACGGCTGTTTCAAAGAGTCCTCTTCTTGAAAAAGATGTCAATGCTGCAGTATTAGATGGAAGCCAGAGTTTGTACCCATATCTTGTGGTAAACATTGGATCAGGTGTTGGCATTTTAAGAGTTGATTCTCCTGATCAGTTTGAGCGTGTTGGTGGAACAAGCCTTGGTGGAAGCACGTTTTTGGGGCTTGTATCAGCATTGACAGGATGTAACAGCTTTGAGGAAGCCCTTAATCTTGCTACACGAGGAGACTCAACACAGATTGATATGCTAGTTGGGGATATTTATGGTGGTGATTATACAGAGATGTGTCTAGCAGCAACCACAGTGGCCAGCTCATTCGGGAAGCTTGTCGAACCAAGGAAAAGGGATGCTGCAATGAAAACACCAGAGCATCTAGCAAAAGCAGCATTGCTAATGATTACAAATAACATTGGCTCAATTGCCATGTTGCATGCTCGTGCAGCAGGAGTTGATCATGTTTTGTTTACAGGTAGTTTTTTGCATGGTAATAAGGTAGCTATGAGGCTTTTGGCAGTTGCCATACAGTTTTGGTCCAAAGGCCTGATTAAGGCAATATTCTTACGACATGAAGGACATGCTGAAGCAATTGGGGCAATGCTACATGATTTAGATCCAACTCCCAGGCACAAATTCAGCAACCGAAAATCAAATTGCAGATCTTCAGGGAGATAGTACACGGTTGGCAATAAAATTCCAAATATTTAGACAGACAGTTGGGGATTATTTCCAGAATTAAAGCCACCGTCCTTGCATTCGAAAGCAGGTGGCAGTCTATGACAAATGGCAGCTTTGAGGATTCCTATTTCAAAAGAGATTTGACCAGCAACCTTCACAACTCGAGACATTTTGCAATCTGATCCAGATTTGGTTTATTTTTTGGAATTTTAATTAGTTTTAATTCCTAGAAGTTAGTTTTCTGTTCCTAGAAGCTAGTAACAACTTGAGCATGTAATTTGTATTTAAGAAATACTTTGTACTTTGAGGAGAGTTCTCAGAGGTGTGTGGAAGAGAGAACAGAGTTTCATTGTACAGTTTTTGACAGGGATTTAATGAAAAAATACAGCTCTGACTCCTGAGATTCTTGTGGTGTGGATTTAGCATTTTGTCTTTTCTTATGTTTCATATGTAGCTTGTAATGTTTTACATTTCATTTTATAATCATTTTCTGTTGAATACTTTTAAGTGAGAAAGGCAGAATACAGTTTACTGCTCTGCCTTGGGAGGTATTCATTTTCTATGTTTTCTTCAGTTTGATAAGGATTCAATTATTGCCCTTGTCAACCTCGCAGCGGTCTTTCACTCCATATAATTCCAATTTGATTGTTAAACTTCATGCTTATCTTGCCTCAGGAGATAATCTGCGTTTTTCATTTAATCTCTGCTCTTGCTGTCTTTGCCCCACAGAGCCCAGAAAACCCATCATTTATTAAAAACCCTATTCTATCAATTTACTAGCCTAAAAATCAGTTCCCATTGTAAGTCATCTCGCACCCTATTGTTCATTTTATCGAGATTGACGGAGAGAGCCCTCTCCTGTCCTCGTAGGGCTAGCTACGAGGCTAAGCTTGGTTTGATGTGGCCTCGAGTTTTGCCTTTCTCGGCTTTGGCTTGATTTGGCCATTAACATCTCAAATCAAAAGGATGTTTTGCGGCATCGTATATCTAGAGGGCTATGATACTCATGCAAAAAATATAATATAGATTAGTCAAGTAGAGTTATTCCATAATTTTATGGAGAGTAATTTTGATGTGAAGATTTACCTTAGAACATTTGTGAAGCTTAAACCATGGTATGTCAGGCCTGTCAATATTCGTAACACACATTCTTGTCAATAGCATGTATAATTTCAATTATATTATGATACATTTCTAGAATCTGGCATATAATATTGGTCCAATGATACCCCTCCTTCGAGTGTTCATGAATTTGTATATAAGATATTATGTGCATGAAAAAATGACCAATTATTTTATAAGAAAGAATGTGTTAGTGGAATAAAATGTGAAGAATGTTCTCATTTGACACTCTTTGATGCTAAGTATCCCCATTTGTCTAAATGATTAACAATTGTCAAATTTCATTGTGAAGTGGAAAGATATGAATATTTTACGTACATTGTTGTTACAAATTCAATGTCAACATCAACAAAGCGGGGAAGATTTTAAAAATGGAAAATTATCTTGAAGTTTAAAAACATTGGTGAATCTCACTAGTCCCTAGTTTACAAACTATTAACAATGGAAAATCATATAGCAGAAGACGACATTAATTAATTTTAGGCTAAAGGATTTACAAGGTTGGAAGACATTATAGGATCTGGAAAGTATTTAAAAATCTCTAAGGTCTGAGGAAATCAAATTTGAACTAGTCATACAATGCTATTTTCTTGCATAATATTTCGGGAACAATGCCTTCTGCACGCCTTTTTGCCTGATATGCACGCAATCTTTGGAGTGGCGAGATATCACTATCTGGGACCACACAAAGCAAAAGGACAATGTATGCCTTACTTGTAGCTACCTAAGGACAGCAGCCAACGCCTCCTTAGACACTATGTGAGCACACAATGGAATATTTGAGCACATAAAGGAAGCATACCCCTCTCTTAGGTCACCATCCTTCATGTACCAAGAGAGGGAAGGGAAGGTTTGAAATCCCCTATATAAAGACCACCATGAGATGAAGAATGGGTGAAACACATTGTTATGTTGGCCAAAATTGCCCAAGAAATTCTAACAGTGTGTAAGCCGGAGCTGAAGATAGAGGGGACTAAATTGTTGGCCACCCAACAAGTTCAGTCCAACACAACAGAGAGAGAGGGAGACTACACTGAGGCAAGCTTGGGATAAAAACATCCTTGCATCGGGACCTAGAACCATTTTCTAGAGGCCCTTTGGCAATAGGATAACATTTCACTCTTAATACTACTAGTGCTCAATAGAAAGGGGCTTGGGGCCAATGTTCATATTATTGTTGTCATTTGACTCTGCTCAAAGCTCGTGTTTATTTTTTAGTTTTTATTTTACATTTTCATGCTATTTCTCTATCTAGTATGTTTATTGATTCTAGCTTGTTCCATTAACTTGCTTGACTCCACTTCTTTTTCTTCCTGTTACCAATAACTTAAGAGGGTAAACCACACCCCTTAAGTTGGTGTGATTTCGTACATACATGCACCAAACACACTACAACAAGATTGGTGACTCCACTAACATTTTATTACCAAGTTTATGTGGTTGTGCCTTTTTTGCAGAGACCTCTAACTGTGATGTGGAGTGGAGCTGAATTTCCCATGATTTCTCTTACAGTCCCTAGTTCATCCCAAGTGATAGATTGAAGCAGAACAACTCCAAAAACAAATTTCTTATAGAAATTTGAACGTGTTTTATTCTCACAGACGCGCAGGGCATGCGTTTAGAGCTGACCCACGTATAGGGAGCATGCCTATCTCAGCCTTTTGTGCGCAAAATACAGAATGATAAATTTCTCCCTAATTTATGTTTCTTCCTACTTTTAAAGTGCTTGGAAGCCCCTAGTACACCTGCCAGCACTGGTTATAGTACCCTGCAGCTTGTTAAAGCTCACTCTTAGCTTATTTTTGTAGGCTTAGTGTCAGTTTTACTTCAAGTTGATTTTTGCAAAGTTCACACATAGTTTTAGTAGGGGGGAAAAATAACTTGCATTCCGAAATTTTTTTATGTTTTGAAAATTTTGGTACTCACACACCTAGATAGCTAGCCCAAGTAAGTGGCCCAAGACCATGCATGCATAGCTAGTTCTCTTTTTTCTAATGTAAAGTTTTTTTAATATAGTTCAATTTTTTCACTAGGAATTTCGAGACTAGGATTGAATTCTTTGTAGAAGAGCAAGTAATCTCTGCTACCTTTGCACCCTCCGATGATCCTAGGTAAGCATATGAATGCTCCCTATTCACAATTCACCATCTCCCTATAGTTAGTCACATAGATGAACTAGGAAAAATAGAAGGGGCCCATTATCCGTGCATGTTTTTCATTTGAGCCAGGAACAATACAACATAGTTTAACTAGGGGATTTTGTAAAGGATCATTGCTATCCACACGTTCAAACTATGTTCTTGTCCACTTTGTGCTCACACACACTCACCCACTAAGCTAAACAAAGACACCTAAAACTAACTTAACCAAACTCACTAAATTCTCCCCAGAGGGGCCACAAAAGAATTTATAGCTTAAAATAGGATCAAGGGGGTAGGCATCCAATAAGCTGCCTTGATCATACTTCCTATTGAAACATAGAAGTTGTGTATTTAGGGAGCTTCAAATCCACCTATTAGCCCACAGCAAAGAAAACCCAAGCACGACAGAGACCTGTTTCAGAGGGGGTTAGGCTCAGGCGCAGTGCGGGTAGGTATCAGTCAAGGCTACCTGACTTGGTTGATACTCGGTACTGTTAGATGACTACCAAGAAGCCCAAGACTCGAACTCTCATGTGGGATGGTGGTTATTTAGTGGCCAAAAACTAGGGCAACCTTTTTCCCTATAGGTGACGGTGGAGGCAAGTGCCAGACCCTCTACCCTTACCTTAGTGGATTCTCTTCGGCTGACTGGGGGCGTCGCTAGCTCTTACAGGACGTTGTGCCAGCACTCACAAGAAATATTCTCAAGGCCTAGTTACTTTTGAGTGTGTGAGAACGCATAGGTCTTCTAGGATTTTGAGTATCACCTGCAAACAAACAAAAACCACTTTTTTGATTGCTTGATCACATAGATTAATTTAAAGGGAAATTTATTTTATTTTTCTCTTTGTTTTATGTATGTGACAAGAAGTTTTCTTTGATCATAGACTCTATCCTCTCAAATTTTTCCAAAACCAAACCTGGTTGACACCTGAATGGTCCCAACAGAACCTCATTGATCCATGTGTCTTTTGGACCTCCCCCCATTACAGGGAGGGGTTCTAGGTCTTTCACCATTCAGGCGTCAAATACGGAATGCTGACACCATTATTGGTTCATCCTTTATTGGGGCAACCATAGTTGGGAACCCTAGTTGGTCTCCCAACACCACACCACACACCACTCCTTCCACGACCCCTAGGGGGCAGAGGAGTGCGTCCCATTCGGGAAGCCATCCGACTACACAACAGGGTACGTCGTAGACTAACCCTCGTTTCAAATAGAACTATGTGTCTTCACATACTATAATGGCGTCAACCTCTCAGTCACCTTTCTTAGATTTGTTGAATCTGCCCGATTTAACCGAGCTGACGAATGACCCCATCACACATGATCCTACATGGCCTCTCATGCCCACGAAGCTCCCTTTGGATATACCAAATTTCGAAGGCAAGCAAACGGAAGACCCATGTAATCATGTAATGACCTTTCACCCATGGTGCTCATCGAATAGTATCATTGACGACACTATTAGATTGAGATTATTTCAACGCACTCTTATAGGAGTAGCCGCGAAGTGGTACGTGGAGCAACCCTCAGCTTCACATGGAACCTTTAGTGCCCTCGCTACTGCGTTCCTAACATATTTTCAGTTACCCATTCACCATTTTTCCGGAATGGAAATACTGACTCATTTTATAAAAACCCCCGTCGTCCATATCTCGGACCATCTCAATGAATGGAGGCGGCATCGCAGTTTATGTAAAGCTAAACTCAACTATCAAGTTCTCTTAGATTTTTTATTGAAAAATATTATGGAAGAGATTTCAAAGGATGTGGCGCAACAGAATCCCATGTCCGAAGATGATGAAATCAGCAAATCCCAGAAGCTCGAGTTCATTTATGCGCATTCAGGATACATTTACAACATCCTGCCTAATGCCCTGCTCTTGTAAACTTATCAAGAATTGCTAGGTGCGTCGAAATCTATAGATGGAATAGTTGGGTCATTGGCCCAAGGGTACCTAGGCAGTAGCATTCAAAACCCTGGTTACACATATAGTTCTACCTAGAATGTGTCTCAACCCAGTTTTCAAAGTCATCATATGCCCCAATAAAGTTTGACCAATAGGGCGCCAGCGTATCCCCAAGGAGGACCTTATCCTCTGACTCAGGGGAATTAGTACGCAGAAAGAAACACTGATGAAAGAACTCCCCTCCAATAGTCAGGTGCAAACCAGGGACCGCATTATGCTCAGTCCCCCGCACATGGCCCACCTATGCAAAAAAATGCATAGGTGAACTTTGTACAGCCATCCCAAAACCAACCACACCAATATAATCAGGAGTACTAGCATCCTAACTTGGTGAAGAAAAAATCCAAAAAAAAAGCCAAAATGGAACCTTGGATAGGGGGGCCACAACCAATAGCGCCCACCACGCTCCCAGGCTAGAGGTAACTCCAACCAGAATTAGAACCAGGAGCCTAGCAATGCCCAATGGCAGAGCAAAAGGCCACCTGTTTGAACAAACCATTCTTGTTCAATATGTGGTGAGTACAGTCACTATACTCACCACTGTCCCGATCTCCCTGAGCTGAAGAAGCTACAGAGTAACTGAGGACAAGGAGGATCTTCCCAGCAACTAGCCATAATGCAAGAACCTTTCCCCAATCAAGGGATGGTAAGCACTCACCAGCAAAACAAAGACGACTCTGTTAAAAGCAACCATGAAATATACATTACTGGTGAAGAGATGTTTTTCCAAACACGAAATCACAATTACGACACCCCACCACACACCACGATGTCAGGGGTACTAGTGCATTGACTGCACCTTTGACCATTTCAAAGATGCCTATAGAACCATTGCCGAAAATGGCAAAGAGGCCTAATAGGCGAGCAGGAAACTACACCAAAGCAGCCCATAATTATAGTATCATGGATGATTTGGCACAATCTCCTACTGCTATGTAAACTTTGGAAGTATTGCAGTCATGCCCAAAATAATGAAAAATCCTTCTTTTGGCCTTAGGCGCTATCGACCCTGTATATATGCACCTAATGGTTTTCGACTTAGACAAAGCCACCCCTTGGCTTCCTTCCATGGTTGCCTTACAAATACCAGTATCTGTGTAGAATATCACTATCCACCGATGTGTCATAGACGAGGGTGCATCCACGTGCATCATGTACCAAAATGTTTGGCAGAAGTTAGGTTCTCTTGAACTAAAACCCTCAGTCATTACGCTTCGAGCATACGATGGTCGTCCTTCGACCCCCGTCGACCTCTACCAAAACGTCCTAGTCTGCTTAGCTAGAAAGACGGTCCACATAGACATTGAAGTCTTGGACGCTCACTTGGATTACAATATACTCCTTGGATAGAGTTATATGTATGCCATGTCTGCCATATCCCCCTCTGTCTTCCACATCATGATGTTCCCCCACAAGGATCACATCATTACTATCGATCAATTGACGCACAACGAGAAGCAGCCCCTAACCAACACCGTTGTAATTCTATCCTAGGTAAATATATCCTCAGATGCTCTCTCATGGTACCAAGAATATGGCCCCGACCAATTCAAACCATCGTCTCTTCTAGGGTCCTTCTTAGGAGATCCTGCCATAATCCCTGAGTCATTACATGATGTCACAGGGGCTACGGTGTGCATGATGTCCACATCAAACACCAAAGTTGGCTAGGAAATGGACACAAGAAAAAATGGCACTGAGTCCTTGACCACGACAGCCTCTCTAGCCTACACCACCTCCCAAACCCCTTTCCTCTACCCCTCAGCTGGTTTGGTCTCCCAACAGGTTTTGGAAACACTTGTATTACCCAACATATCATTGGAAATTCTAGTTTGGTTCCAAGGAATAGGAACCACCCACGTTACTGCCACTAGATTGAAGCCCCTTAGTCCCGAGGAGGCCCCACCCATCCAAGAAATAGTTGAAACCACCCATGCAAAGGAAACTTCCATTGAAAAACCAGTAACTACGACTAAGAAAATCGAGAAGAGAGGTAAGAAGATGGTGACCCCCACCATTCAATGGGAATCACCAGTCTGTGCTATATGTGACGTTATAGGTCACCCTACCCATATCTGTCCAAATCTGGATAAATTAAAACCACTACTTGGATCTGAGATAGACATCGCGATGTCGCGTTCCCGTAAAAAGGAACCTGCCACCAAAGGTAAAGACAAAGCACTACGTACCAATCACGCATGTGCTCTCTGCAGCAACTACGGGCACTACACTGACCATTTCCCAGAGATCCCGTGATATAGGGAAGCCTTACACGCCATCGAGCAATCCTATCAAGAGGATCCCTCCACCCAGGTATCTAGAAATGAACCTCGTGCCATCCTGTACCTACAGGAGGAACAACGAAGGGCATAAGAAATACCCCTAGTCATGCCCATTATATGTTGCACGCTATGCGATGAACATGGTCACTTCCTCGAAGAGTGCGCAGCCTTGGAGCTCATCCACGGATGGTATCCTATAGAATAGGTTTACTACGTTGGATTGCGGGCACTACAATTCACATGTCCATTATGCGTCGGCAATCACCTTTTGGAGAATTGTCACTATATCCCCCGATTCCGGCTAGCCCTTGCTAGCTTGCGCTCTACCATAGTCTGCCTCTCCCAAGAAGATGACTGATTAGGAGATCACTTCCAATTTATGTCAATTGCTCAAAAATGAAAGTGCTCAAAAGTGGTTGCAATCTAAAAGACTGGAAAGGTCTCTATTTGTGCTCAACCTAGTCTCCTAAATTGAGTTCATTTAATTGTCAACCAGGGTTGGTAAACTGCTGAAGTGAAGTGCACCATATGTGCCTAAGTAACCTTTTTCCTAATTCGTTGTGTTTAGTGTTTTCTGATGTTTTTGGTTTTATGGTTTTATTTTGAAAAGGAAAAGAACTAAGTGCTAAATGAAGGGAAACTATTGGTCAAAACAGAGTGAAGCCTAAACTATGATGGTAAATAAATGCAAATGCTGAAACAAAACAGAGTCTAACTATGAATAGCAACCAACAAATACAAAGCTTGATAATGACTCTATTGTAAACTCACAACATGAAATTGAAATGGACCTGAGAAAATGAACAAGCTAACTGTAAATGAAATTTTCTCCTAAATAAACAATCAACTCACAATATTACAAAAATCTAAATTATCCTATGATGCTGAAGTTATTCTATTCTGCAACTTGACTTATCACTACTAAGCCTTATTCAGAAATTTAGAGATTTTCTAGAATAATGTTTGGGAAAAAGGTTATTGATGAATTTGTAAAAGATTTGCAGAATAATCAAAGCCTTAAACTGATATTACTGACCTCTGTTCATGTGATGATATATTAATAAAAATTCAGAACAAAATTAAGTTGTGAATAATGAAGGCCGAGAGACTAATTTTGACAACTAGAACTACTTAAAATACAATGGATAACATCAAGCTAGAATGCTATCTATCAATATTAAAGGATAATGATTACAACTAAATTAGAATGTCATTAATCTACTTGAAACAAAATGAACTAAAACTAAACTAAAGAAAGTCATTATCAAACTGAAAATGAAATAACAGAACTGAACCAAATGCATTCTAACTCCGGAGTATTAAACCACAGTGCAACTAACTGTAATATGTAATGTAAATGAACGTGGAAAACATGAAGTTGATAAAACTATTGAAATTGGAAATTGAAAACGAAATCAAGCTAAGGCTACTTATCTAAATTACACAAATAAATCCGTGAAAGAGGCAGGGGCCCTCTACCACCTAACGGAATCTAACTCCAAATCAAATCAACGCTTTCAAAACAACACTGTATGCTTCATTAAAAGAGAAATAACTTGAACATAGCAATCTGCGTCTTCAGAAATGTAGCACAGAAACTCAGCAAAATCTAGAACAATATCTCTAGCCTAGCTCTCGGTTTCCCAAGTGTTTATATAACAAATGTTCATAACAGAACTTGCAACAATTCAAGGATTATTGTCTTTCCTTATCGAAATCATACTAGGACTCTTAAAGTGGCTGCGTGAAAAGGAAATGGACATCTGGACTGAGACAGTCCTACTAGAAGTCTGCTTTCTTAAATATGTTCCCATGTATCAAAACCATACACAGAATTCGTTTCTTCCTTCATGGTGAGCAACGAACCATGTAGACATGACGTGGAATATGCCCATATGCGGTTTTTCTTGAGACGACACCTGTAACCCACTCAAACTGTAAAACAGCTACGGAATGCGGGATCAGCTACGGAATGCGCAGTCAGCTACGGAATGCCTGTATTCTGTAGCTATTTTGCAGAAAATTGTTAAAATAGCAAAAATCATGAAAATACAATATGTTAATCAATTGCATGTAACCTTTAAGCAATCCTAATCATTCTTAATTGATTTTAGGCTTATGAAGTGATAAAATGATGATGAAATGAAGTGAAGGTTTGTAAAAGAGAAGGAAATTCTAGGGCTCAACATACCCCCACTGCAAGACTATTGCATGTCCTCATGCAATTTCATCAAAACTTATTCCATGTGCTCTGAAACCTCTGTTAAAACATCCAACTTTATCTTTCTGCTTCTTTTGGCCCTAATCTATTTTCTAATCTCTGTTAACTTTTCAGAAATTAGTTCTTCATCTTCCTCTTGTAGTGGAGTGTCAAGTTTATTTTCAATAACCATGTCAGATTTTTTTCTTCTGCTCTATCAAAAGATTTGGCAAAAGATTTTGTAATCTCCTTATGGAAGCCATCAGATTTATCTATAAAATTTAACCTCCTTGACTTGTGGATATCCTTCAAAATACTTGACTTCAACTGATTCTTTCCTGACAATTAGGCACATTCCTCCTTTGTGCAGATTATCTTTCTTTCAGAATTACTTTTCTATGCTTGAAGCTAGATTGACTACAGAGTCTAATGCTTTATTTTGAAACTGTATCTCTGTGTCTGAAGATGGATTAGTTGAAGAATGATGCTTCACCCTTATAATTACCTTTCTGCACTTACAGATGGATTGGCTGCAAAGTGTAAATGGAAGTGAATGGATGGAGGCAATTAAGCTATAAGGGAAAATGAAGTGGCTATGGATCTGATGGAGAATTTATGATGAACTTGTGGTGAAATAAATGACTGATGCAATCCTAAGGAGATGTGGAATAGTAGGTTGGAATGTTGGATAAGGGATATGGCCAAAATATGTTAATCAATTCGAATGATAGGTTGTTTTAGGAAACATATGATTATACACATTGTATCTATTTCATGTTTTAACTTTTTGCTATTAAAATAATTTTCACAATTTACCTCAGAATTTTGACCTTGTTAATTGCTGTGCTTGATGTTGTTCCTTTGGTTCCCTTTTAGCATGTTGGTCTTCAAAACAGAATCCTTCAATTTCCTGTAATCATCATCTCTTTGTAGGCTGCACAATTATGTCAGAACTGTTGAATAAGATGTGGCTGCAACGTGCAATCTATAAGAAGAAATGAAGTATGAATATGGAAGATGGATGTGAAATGTAATGGAGTGAAAGTGGAATAGGACTTGTGAAATGAAATGAAAATGGCGTGAGATGGAGTGAAAGTGGAATGGACTTGTGAAATGAAATGAAAATGGCGTGAGATGGAGTGAAAGTGGAGTGAGATGGAGTGGAATTATAGAATGAAATGAATTTTGCAATTTCTCTCAAATGGTACATCAGACTTCCCTGAAATTTTCTGAGGTTGTCACCAATATTATTATGCATCTTCCAACGAAAAATCTCTGCCATTGGTTACACGGATCTCCCGGAAGATGAGGAATGGCTGTAGGTGAAAGTGGCCAATTTCTTGAAAAATACACACTAAAATTTTCTGAAATTTTCTGTGTTTATTCACCCTACCTCAATGCATTTACCATAAAAGTTTTAGGACCAATGGATGCACAGTTTGAAAGTTATGATAAAATCAGTTTCTGCCCTGTTTCACCCTTCATTCTGCCCAATGTTGCAACAAAAAAGTATGCCACGGACTCATTTTAAGGCCAAATTGAGTGATTCCAAAGGGAAACTGTATATTTTTACCTTCTCTACTGCCACATGCTTCCAGAACTTCCTTTTGATGAAGAAAAGGCGCTGCTGTGCAAAAATACTCAAATCTGTCCTATTCTGTCCATAATGCTGAAAATTGAAAATCTGCCTGGAAAACCCTTCTGAAATTCCCTTGAAAATTGTTTTTTTCCAAATTTTGTCCGCGTTTTACTCAATTTATCATATTCTGAGAAAACCCAGAAGCTCATAATTTTTTATTTCTGCTCCAATCTCTTGCAATATTTGCGCCAAAACTGCCTTCTGGAAAAAGTTGCAAAAAGACGAAAACAGGTTGCTACAGCAATGGCTGCAGAAATTGCCACTTTCCGCAGCTCTTATTGAATTGAAAAAAAGATGAACATGCTGCTACAAGAAACTAATAAAAGTCACTACTGCAAGTTGTTGTTGATTCCATAAAACCATTAGTCTTCATCAAAGCCAACATTCATGGTACAATTCTTACCATGCGAATAAATGTGTCGAAGTTGAGCATGGGAAGAAATCATTGGATTACCGATCAATAATGAAAAATGGTTAACCAATGTGAGACAACTCACCGATAATGTAAATGAGTGTCAAGGTACCTCAGTGCATCTTGACAGGGATGAATGAATGTGTCGAAGTCGAGTCGCCTGCAAGATTTGACAATCAAGAGACATTGTTGTATTCCCATTGTTATGAACGAGGAGGCTTGCCATTGATGACCGTAAGTCTGGTACTTCAAATGGACCTTAATCTAAATCCTGTGACAGTGTTATGGTCGATGGACAAGATCTACTGGAAGGTGGACCTAAGGAAATTCACATCATCCAACTTTCTGAGTATAGAATCAAAATGATTCAAGAACCATGAAAGATTGGAAACCACTGCAAGAAAATTTGGCAGAATTTATAACTTTGCCCACCAATATCTGCAAAACTCTATGTTTAATTGCGCCGCTAAGCTGAGCCACAATAGGACGTATTTTTCTCTTTACTCTTTTTTTCTTTTTTTATTTTTTCCTTTATTTTTTCTCTTTTTTTTTTTATGTCTTACTCTACTTAAAAAAGAAAATCTTGTTCAAGTATATGAGTACTTCTAATGGAACCATGTCTGTAACAAGATTATAGATAAACTCATATGCAGGTTTGAAAGACACTCTTTGATATGTACCTGTATATGAGATGCCAACTATCTTGATTTAGATGATGTCAGAAGATATTGAATAATTGAGCATTGGAATCCGATGACTGAATGGAACCAAGATTCAATGTAATCTTGTCTTCCTTGTCTTTCCTCTATCATGAAATGCAAGTCTTCAAAGATATGATCTTCATTCATAGAATCTAGTGATAGGCATGCATGAGACTTTTCAATCTCTGGTTCCAATATCTCCTCTTTATCAATAGAAATTCTTGATTCTTGGACCTTATCTGAGTCTTCTTGTTCTGGTTGTTGTTCTTCAATGACAGCTGGTGAATCATTTTGCAATACCTCAGAATTGTAAGTTGATTGAGGTGTTTTATTGTTGGGGATATGAAATGGTTGTGGAGGTGGTGGAGTGGGGAATCTTTGGGGTGTTTGTGTGGATGGTAATGGGAAAGGTTGAATTGAGGTAAAATGAGGGTGATATTGATGTTGTAGTGGAGGCGAATGGTATGGATAACATTGATCATGGTATTGAGGATAGAGAGGGAAAGATTGAGGATATGGTGGATTTCCTTTATAGGGCCTTTGCCAACTTTGTTGCCAAGATTGGTTTTGAAGTTGGGATTGAGATGGCAAAGGTTTCCAAGGTTGGTTTTGAGGTTGGGATTGAGATGGCAAAGGTTTCCAAGGTTGGTTTTGAGGTTGGGATTGAGATGGCCAAGGTTGCCAAGGCAAGGGTGTTCTCCAATTACCTTGAGATTGTTGTGCATAACCTTGAAACTGTGCATAAGGATATTGCATCATATTGGGTTGATGAGGCTGCCATAGCCCTCTTGGAGCTACATAACAGAGTTGTTCTTGTGCTTGATTTGCTCCATTATCCTTCTGGTAAATTGCCTTCAACCCTGGTAATGATGGGCAATCTTCAGTAGTATGTGATCCTGCACAAATTTTACACATTTTAATGTTATCAAGTGGACATTCATGCAAAGCATGTTTCTTTCTACATCTAGGGCAAAATATAAATGAAGAAGCTTTCCGCTTGTCTTGCATTCTTAGCATGTCAGTTTGTTCATTTAAATTACCAAGAATGTTTAGCAGATTGTTAGGTTCAGTTTGACTTACCAATCTTGAAGCTGACTTACTTACTCTTGCCATAAATGGATCTTGAGGGGATCTTACACACTTTGCTTTTCCTCCTGATATGTTCTTACACAATTCACGAATTTCTTGAAATGGAAATTGATAGACATCTCCTTTTCCCACAAGATTAAGAAGATCAATCCATTCATCATTTATAGCATTTAGTAGGAGAGTTTTTAATGCATCTGATCCTAAATTATGCAATTTAGATCTTTTGATATTATAAGTAAATCTCTCCACTAAATCTTCTAGGCTTTCATCCTCTTTTTGGTTCATCTTAAAGACTTCATTTCTAACGTCATGGTGCATGCAATAACCTTTATATTTTTCCAAAAATTATCTTTTCATATCATCCCATGTCCTTATAGAATTTGTTCCTAAAGTCATGAACCATCTAAGAGCTCTATCCTTCAATGTTGCCGAAAACAAATTCAATTTTTGCATATGCAATGAGTAGCCATAAGATCTACAAATTATTTCAAATTCAAAAAGAAAGGTTTCCGGGTCTTCTAATCTCATACCTTTGAAGTTAGGAAGTACAGATGGATGGATGTTCTTCATTTGAATATTGATATCAGTTTCTTGAATGGGAAATCCAAAAGGATCTTCCTCATTATCATCATCTCCATCCATTTCTTCAACCTGCTTTATCACCTCTTCTTCTACCTGCAAAAATATGAATTCATGATGTGGATGTGTGGCTCTTACTGCACCACATGATATAGTGGGTGTGGTAGGTGATTGAAGTTTTTGTTTTTGTTTTTTGTGGATGTAGGAAATCAGGATACCTAGTTACACTTCCCCGGCAACGGCGCCAAAATGTTTGGTCTCAATCTAGTCTCCTAAATTGAGCTCATTTATTGTCAACCAGGGTCAGTAAACTGCTGAAGTGAAGTGCACCATATGTGCCTAAGTAACCTTTTCCTACTTCGTTGTGTTTAGTGTTTTCTGATGTTTTTGGTTTTATGGTTTTATTTTGAAAAGGAAAAGAACTAAGTGCTAAATGAAGGGAAACTATTGGTCAAAACAGAGTGAAGCCTAAACTATGATGGTAAATAAATGCAAATGTTGAAACAAAACAGAGTCTAACTATGAGTAGCAACCAACAAATACAAAGCTTGATAATGACTCTATTGTAAACTCACAACATGAAATTGAAATGGACCTGAGAAAATGAACAAGCTAAGTGTAAATGAAATTTTCTCTAAATAAACCAATCAACTCAATATTACAAAAATCAAATTATCCTACAATCAATTATTATTACGCAACTTGACTTATCTCTTAAGCCTTATTCGAGAAATTTAGACATTTTCTAGAATAATGTTTGGAAAAAAGGCCTATTGGTGAATTTGTAAAAGATTTGCAGAATAATCAAAGCCTTAAACTGATATTACTGACCTCTGTTCATGTGATGATATATTAATAAAAATTCAGAACAAAAGTAAGTTGTGAATAATGAAGGCCGAGAGATTAATTTTGACAACTATAACTACTTAAAATACAATGGATAACATCAAGCTAGAACGCTATCTATCAATATTAAAGGACAATGATTACAACTAAATTAATATGTATTAATCTACTTCAAACAAAATAGCTAAAACTAAACTAAAAGAAAGTCATTATCAAGCGAAAATGAAATAATGTTAGCGAACCACATGCATTCTAACCCCGGAGTTTAAACCATAGTCTGACTAAGCCCGTAATATGTAATGTAAATGAACATGGAAAACATGAAGTTGATAAAACTATTGAAATTAAAATTGAAAATTAAATCAAGCTAAGGCTACTTATCTAAGTCTGAATAAATCCATGCAAGAGGCGAAGCCTCTACACAGCAGAATCTAACTCCAAATCAAATCAACGCTTTCAAAACAACCTTGTATCTTTAATATGTAAAAAATAACTTTAACGAAACGTGCGTCTTGATAGCACGAGAAACTCAGCCAAAAAATCTAGAACAATATCTCCAGCCCTAGCTCTCGGTTCCCCAAGTGTTTTTATAACAAATGTACATAACAGAACGTGCAACAATTCAAGGGTCATTGTCTTTCCTTATCGAAATCATACTAGGACTCTTAAAGTGGCTGCGTAACAAGGAAATGGACATCTGGACTGAGACAGTCCTACTAGAAGTCTGCTTTCTTAAATATGTTCCCATGTATCAAAACCATACACAGAATTCGTTTCTTCCTTCATGGTGAGCAACGAACCATGTAGACATGACGTGGAATATGCCCATATGCGGTTTTTCTTGAGACGACACCTGTAACCCACTCAAACTGTAAAACAGCTGCGGAATTCGGGATCAGCTACGGAATGCGTGGTCAGCTACGAAATGCCTGTATTCTGTAGCTATTTTGCAGAAAATTGTTAAAATAGCAAAAATCATGAAAATACAATATGTTAATCAATTGCATGTAACATTTAAGCAATCCTAATCATTCTTCATTGATTTTAGGCTTATGAAGTGATAAAATAATGATGAAATGAAGTGAAGGTTTGTAAAAGAGAAGGCAATTCTAGGGCTCAACATACCCCCACTGCAAGACTATTGCATGTCCTCATGCAATTTCATCAAAACTTATTCTATGTACTTTGAAACCTCTGTTAGAACATCCAACCTTATCTTTCTGCTTCTTTTGGCCCTAATCTATTTTCTAATCTCTGTTAACTTTTCAGAGATTAGTTCTTCATCTTCCTCTTGTAGTGGAGTGTCGAGTTTATTTTCAATAACCATGTCAGTTTTTTTTTCTTTTCTGCTCCATCAAAAGATTTGGAAAAAGATTTTGTAATCTCCTTATGGAAGCCATCAAATTTCTCGATAAAATTTAGCCTCCCTTCTTATTTTAGTAGCTCCTTGACTTGTGGATATCCTTCCAAATACTTGACTTCAACTGATTGTGTCCTGACAATTAGCCACATTCCTCCTTTGTGCAGATTATCTTCCTTTCAGAATTACTTTTCTATGCTTGAAGCTAGATTGACTATAGAGTCTAATGCTTTATTTTGAAATTGTATCTCTGTGTCTGAAGATGGATTAGTTGAAGAATGATGCTTCACCCTCAGAATTACCTTTCTGCACTTAGAGATGGATTGGCTGCAAAGTGTAATGGAGGTGAATGGATGGAGGTAATTAAGCTATAAGGGAGAATGAAGTGGCTATGGATCTGATGGAGAATTTATGATGAACTTGTGGTGAAATAAGTGAATGATACAATCTTAAGGAGATGTGGAATAGTAGGTTGGAATGTTGGATAAGGGATATGGCCAAAATATGTTAATCAATTCGAATGATAGGTTGTTTTAGGAAACATATGATTATACACATTGTATCTATTTCATGTTTTAACTTTTTGCTATTAAAATAATTTTCACAATTTACCTCAGAATTTTGACCTTGTTAATTGCTGTGCTTGATGTTGTTCCTTTGGTTCCCTTTTAGCATGTTGGTCTTCAAAACAGAATCCTTCAATTTCCTGTAATCATCATCTCTTTGTAGGCTGCACAATTATGTCAGAACTGTTGAATAAGATGTGGCTGCAACGTGCAATCTATAAGAAGAAATGAAGTATGAATATGGAAGATGGATGTGAAATGTAATGGAGTGAAAGTGGAATAGGACTTGTGAAATGAAATGAAAATGGCGTGAGATGGAGTGAAAGTGGAATGGACTTGTGAAATGAAATGAAAATGGCGTGAGATGGAGTGAAAGTGGAGTGAGATGGAGTGGAATTATAGAATGAAATGAATTTTGCAATTTCTCTCAAATGGTACATCAGACTTCCCTGAAATTTTCTGAGGTTGTCACCAATATTATTATGCATCTTCCGACGAAAAATCTCTGCCATTGGTTACACAGATCTCCCAGAAGATGAGGAATGGTTGTAGGTGAAAGTGGCCAATTTCTTGAAAAATACACAATAAAATTTTCTGAAATTTTCTGTGTTTATTCACCCTACCTCAATGCATTTACCATAAAAATTTTAGGACCAATGGATGCACAGTTTGAAAGTTATGATAAAATCAATTTCTGCCCTGTTTCACCCTTCATTTTGCCCAATGTTGCAACAAAAAAAGTACGCCACGAACTCATTTTAAGGCCAAATTGAGTGATTCCAAAGGGAAACTGTGTATTTTTACCTTCTCTACTGCCACATGCTTCTAGAATTTCATTTTGATGAATAAAAGGTTCTGTTGTGCAAAAATACTCAAATCTGTCCTATTCTGTCCATAATGCTGAAAATTGAAAATCTGCCTGGAAAACCCTTCTGAAATTCCCTTGAAAATTGTTTTTTTCCAAAGTTTGTCCATGTCTTACTCAATTTATCATATTCTGAGAAAACCCAGAAGCTCAGAATTTTTTATTTCTGCTCCAATCTCTTGCAATATTTGCGCCAAAACTGCCTTCTGGAAAAAGTTGCAAAAAGTCGAAAACAGGCTGCTACAGCAATGGCTGCAGAAACTGCCACTTTCCGCAGCTGTTATTGAATTGAAAAAAAGATGAACATGCTGCTACAAGAAACTAATAAAATTTACTGCTGCAATTTGTTGTTGATTCCATAAAACCATTAGTCTTCATCAAAGCCAACATTCATGGTACAATTCTTACCATGCGAATAAATGTGTCGAAGTCGAGCATGGGAAGAAATCATTGGATTACCGATCAATAATGAAAATCGTTAACCAATGCGAGACAACTCATAGATAATGTAAATGAGTGTCAAGGTACCTCAGTGCATCTTTACAAGGAAGAATGAATGTGTCGAAGTCGAGTCACCTGCAAGATTTGGCAATCAAGAGACATTGTTGTATTCCCATTGTTATCAACGAGGAGGCTTGCCATTGATGAATGCAAGCTCCAATGCACTCTAAATAATCTCTAATCTTGATCCCAAATAAAGTGTTGAGGTCGATGGGACAAGATTTGTTGGAAGGTGGACCTTAAGGAATTCCACATCATCCAACTCGAGCATATAACCAAAAATGAATTGAAGAACCATGAAAGATTGAAACCATCATGAAATTGCAGAAATTATTATGAACTTTGCTCACCAGTTGCCTGGTTTTCAAGCAAAGCTCATGTCTAATTGCACCAACAAGCTGGTTTTCAAAATAGGACTTATTTTTTCTTTACTCTTTTTTCTTTTTTCTTTTTTTTAATGTCCTACTCTACTTGAAAAAGAAAATCTTGTTCAAGTATTGAATACTTCCAATGGAACCATGTCTGTAACGAGATGATAGATAAACTCATATGCATGTTTGAAAGATACTCTTTGATATGTACCTGTATATGAGATGCCAACTGTCTTGATTTAGATGATGTCAGAAGATATTGAATAATTGAGCATTGGGATCCGATGACTGACTTGAACCAAGATTCAATGTAATCTTGTCTTCCTTGTCTTTCCTCTATCATGAAATGCAAGTCTTCAGAGATGTGATCTTCATTCATAGAATCTGGTGATAGGCATACATGAGACTTTTCAATATCTGGTTCCAATATCTTCTCTTTATCAATAGACATCCATGATTCTTGTACCTTATCTGAGTCTTCTTCTTCTCGTTTTTGTTCTTCAATGATAGCTGGTGAATCATTTTTTAATACCTCAAAATTTTAAGTTGATTGAGGTGTTTTATTGTTGGGGATATGAAATGGTTGTGGAGGTAGTGGAGTGGGAATGAATTTTTGGGGTGCTTGTGTGGATGATAATGGGAAAGGTTGAATTGAGGTCAAATGAGGGTGATATTGATGTTGTGGTGGAGACAAATGGTATGGATAACATTGATCATGGTATTGAGGATAGAGAGGGAAAGATTGAGGATATGGTGGATTTCCTTTATAGGGCCTTTGCCAACTTTGTTGCCAAGATTGGTTTTGAGGTTGGGATTGATATGGCCAAGGTTTCCAAGGTTGGTTTTGAAGTTGGGATTGAGATGGCAAAGGTTTCCAAGGTTGGTTTTGAGGTTGGGATTGAGATGGCCAAGGTTGCCAAGGCAAGGGTGTTTTCCAATTACCTTGAGATTGTTGTGCATAACCTTGATACTGTGCATAAGGATATTGCATCATATTGGGTTGATGAGGCTGCCATAGTCCTTTTGGAGCTACATAACAAAGTTTCTCTTGTGCTTGATTTGCTCCATTATCCTTTTGGTAAATTGCCTTCAACCCTGGTAATGATGGGCAATCTTCAGTAGTATGTGATCCTGCACAAATTTTACGCATTTTAATGTTATCAAGTGGACATTCATGCAAAGCATGTTTCTTTCTACATCTAGGGCAAAATATAAATGAAGAAGCTTTTTGCTTGTTTTGCATTCTTAGCATGTCAGTTTGTTCATTTAAATTACCAAGAATGTTTAGCAAATTGTTAGGTTCAGTTTGACTTACCAATCTTGATGTTGACTTACTTACTCTTGCCACAAATGGATCTTGAGGGGACCTTACACACTTTTCTTTTCCTCTTGATATGTTCCTGCATAGTTCACAAATTTCTTGAAATGACAATCGATAAACATCTCCTTTTCCCACAAGATTAAGAAGATCAATCCATTCATCCTTTATAGCATTTAGTAGGAGAGTTTTTAATGCATCTGATCCTAAATTATGCAATTTAGATCTTTTGATATTATAAGTAAATCTCTCCACTAAATCTTCTAGGCTTTCACCCTCTTTTTGGTTCATCTTAAAGACTTCATTTCTAAGGTCATGATGCATGCAATAACCTTTATATTTTTCAAAAAATACTCTTTTCATATCATCCCATGTCCTTATAGAATTTGTTCCTAAAGTCATGAACCATCTAAGAGCTCTATCCTTCAATGTTGCCGGAAACAAATTCAATTTTTGTATGTGCAATGAGTAGCCATAAGATCTACAAATTATTTCAAATTCAAAAAGAAAAGTTTCCGGGTCTTCTGATCTCATACCTTTGAAGTTAGGAAGTACGGATGGATGGATGTTCTTCATTTGAATGTTGATATCAGTTTCTTGAATAGGAAATCCAAAAGGATCTTCCTCATTGTTATCATCTCCATCCATTTCTTCAACCTCCTTTGTCACCTCTTCTTCTACCTGCAAATATGAATTCATGATGTGGATGTGTGGCTCTTACTGCACCACATGATATAGTGGGTCTGGTAGGTGATTGAAGTTTTTGTTTTTGTTTTTGTGGATGTAGGAAATCAGGATACCTAGTTACACTTCCCCGGCAACGGCGCCAAAATGTTTGTGCTCAACCTAGTCTCCTAAATTGAGTTCATTTAATTGTCAACCAGGGTTGGTAAACTGCTGAAGTGAAGTGCACCATATGTGCCTAAGTAACAATAGGACTTATTTTTCTCTTTACTCTTTTTTTCTTTTTTTCTTTTTTCCTTTTTTTTTTCTCTTTTTTTTATGTCTTACTCTACTTGAAAAGGAAAATCTTGTTCAAGTATATGAGTACTTCCAATGGAACCATGTCTGTAACAAGATTATAGATAAACTCATATGCAGGTTTGAAAGACACTCTTTGATATGTACCTGTATATGAGATGCCAACTGTCTTGATTTAGATGATGTCAGAAGATATTGAATAATTGAGCATTGGAATCCGATGACTGAATGGAACCAAGATTCAATGTAATCTTGTCTTTCTTGTCTTTCCTCTATAGAGATATGATCTTCATTCATAGAATCTAGTGATAGGCATGCATGAGACTTTTCAATCTCTGGTTCCAATATCTCCTCTTTATCAATAGACATCCATGATTCTTGGACCTTATCTGAGTCTTCTTCTGCTAGTTGTTGTTCTTCAATGACAGCTGGTGAATCATTTTGCAATACCTCAGATTTGTAAGTTGATTGAGGTGTTTTATTGTTGGGGATATGAAATGGTTGTGGAGGTAGTGGAGTGGGGAATCTTTGGGGTGTTTATGTGGATGGTAATGGAAAAGGTTGAATTGAGGTAAAATGAGGGTGATATTGATGTTGTAGTGGAGGTAAATGGTATGGATAACATTGATCATGGTATTGAGGATAGAGAGGGAAAGATTGAGGATATGGTGGATTTCCTTTATAGGGTCTTTGCCAACTTTGTTGCCAAGATTGGTTTTGAGGTTGGGATTGAGATGGCCAAGGTGTCCAAGGTTGGTTTTGAGGTTGGGTTTGAGATGGCCAAGGTTGCCAAGGCAAGGATTTTTTCCAATTACCTTGAGGTTGTTGTGCATAACCTTGAAACTGTGCATAAGGATATTGCATCATATTGGGTTGATGAGGCTGCCATAGTCCTCTTGGAGCTACATGACAAAGTTGCTCTTGTGCTTGATTTTCTCCATTATTCTTCTGGTAAATTGCCTTCAACCCTGGTAATGATGGGCAATCTTCAGTAGTATGTGATCCTGCACAAATTTTACACATTTTAATGTTATCAAGTGGACATTCATGCAAAGCATGTTTCTTTCTACATCTAGGGAAAAATATAAATGAAGAAGCTTTCCGCTTGTCTTGCATTCTTAGCATGTCAGTTTGTTCATTTAAATTACCAAGAATGTTTAGCATATTGTTAGGTTCAGTTTGACTTACCAATCTTGAAGGTGACTTACTTACTCTTGCCATAAATGTATCTTGAGGGGATCTTACACACTTTGCTTTTCCTCTTGATATGTTCTTACACAGTTCACAAATTTCTTGAAATGGAAATTGATAGACATCTCCTTTTCCCACAAGATTAAGAAGATCAATCCATTCATCCTTTATAGCATTTAGTAGGAGAGTTTTTAATGCATCTGATCCTAAATTATGCAATTTGGATCTTTTGATATTATAAGTAAATCTCTCCACTAAATCTTCTAGGCTTTCATCCTCTTTTTGGTTCATATTAAAGACTTCATTTCTAAGGTCATGGTGCATGCAATAACCTTTATATTTTTCCAAAAATACTCTTTTCATATCATCCCATGTCCTTATAGAATTTGTTTCTAAAGTCATGAACCATCTAAGAGCTCTATCCTTCAATGTTGCCGGAAACAAATTCAATTTTTGCATGTGCAATGAGTAGCCATAAGATCTACAAATTATTTCAAATTCAAAAAGAAAGGTTTCCGGGTCTTCTGATCTCATACCTTTGAAGTTAGGAAGAATAGATGGATGGATGTTCTTCATTTGAATGTTGATATCAGTTTCTTGAATAGGAAATCCAAAAGGATCTTCCTCATTGTCATCATCTCCATCCATTTCTTCAACCTGCTTTATCACCTCTTCTTCTACCTGCAAAAATATGAATTCATGATGTGGATGTGTGGCTCTTACTGCACCACATGATATAGTGGGTGTGGTAGGTGATTTGAAGTTTTTGTTTTTGTTTTTGTTTTTTTTTTTTTTTTTTGTGGATGTAGGAAATTAGGATACCTAGTTACACTTCCCCGGCAACGGCGCCAAAATGTTTGGTCTCAATCTAGTCTCCTAAATTGAACTCATTTAATTTTCAACCAGGGTCAGTAAACTGCTGAAGTGTGGTGCACTATATGTGCCTAAGTAACCTCTTCCTACTTCGTTGTGTTTAGTGTTTTCTGATGTTTTTGGTTTTATGGTTTTATTTTGAAAAGGAAAAGAACTAAGTGCTAATGAAGGGAAACTATTGGTCAAAACAGAGTGAAGCCTAAACTATGATGGTAAACAAATGTAAATGCTGAAACAAAACAGAGTCTAACTATGACTAGCAACCAACAAATACAAAGCTTGATAATGACTCTATTGTAAACTCACAACATGAAATTGAAATTGACCTGAGAAAATGAACAAGCTAAGTGTAAATGAAATTTTCTCCTAAATAAACAATCAACTCACAATATTACAAAAATCTAAATTATCCTATGATGCTGAAGTTATTCTATTCTGCAACTTGACTTATCACTACTAATCCTTATTTAGAAATTTAGAGATTTTCTAGAATAATGTTTGGGAAAAAGGCTATTGGTGAATTTGTAAAAGATTTGCAGAATAATCAAAGCCTTAAACTGATATTACTGACCTCTGTTCATGTGATGATATATTAATAAAAATTCAGAACAAAAGTAAGTTGTGAATAATGAAGGCCGAGAGACTAATTTTGACAACTAGAACTACTTAAAATACAATGGATAACATCAAGCTAGAACGTTATCTATCAATATTAAAGGATAATGATTACAACTAAAGTAGAATGTCATTAATCTACTTGAAACAAAATGAACTAAAACTAAACTAAAGAAAGTCATTATC
Organism: Pinus albicaulis; assembly: GCA_034641835.2. Taxonomy (NCBI): domain Eukaryota; kingdom Viridiplantae; phylum Streptophyta; class Pinopsida; order Pinales; family Pinaceae; genus Pinus; species Pinus albicaulis. The sequence continues at coordinate 106,917,409 of CM076580.1, read as the reverse complement.
AAACTGAAAATGAAATAACAGAACTGAACCACATGCATTCTAACTCCAGAGTATTAAACCACAATGCAACTAACTGTAATATGTAATGTAAATGAACGTGGAAAACATGAAGTTGATAAAACTATTAAAATTGGAAATTGAAAACGAAATCAAGCTAAGGCTACTTATCTAAATTACGCAAATAAATCCGTGCAAGAGGCAGGGGCCCTCTACCACCTGACAGAATCTAACTCCAAATCAAATCAACGCTTTCAAAACAACACTGTATGCTTCATTAAAAGAGAAATAACTTGAACAGAGCAATCTGCGTCTTCAGAAATGTAGCACAGAAACTCAGCAAAATATAGAACAATATCTCCAGCCTAGCTCTCGGTTTCCCAAGTGTTTATATAACAAATGTTCATAACAGAACTTGCAACAATTCAAGGATTATTGTCTTTCCTTATCGAAATCATACTAGGACTCTTAAAGTGGCTGCGTGGAAAGGAAATGGACATCTGGACTGAGACAGTCCTACTAGAAGTTTGCTTTCTTAAATATGTTCCCATGTATCAAAACCATACACAGAATTCGTTTCTTCCTTCATGGTGAGCAATGAACCATGTAGACATGACGTGGAATATGCCCATATGCGGTTTTTCTTGAGACGACACCTGTAACCCACTCAAACTGTAAAACAGCTACGGAATTCGAGATCAGCTACCGAATGCGCAGTCAGCTATGGAATGCCTATATTCTGTAGCTATTTTGCAGAAAATTGTTAAAATAGCAAAAATCATGAAAATACAATATGTTAATCAATTGCATGTAACCTTTAAGCAATCCTAATCATTCTTCATTGATTTTAGGCTTATGAAGTGATAAAATGATGATGAAATGAAGTGAAGGTTTGTAAAAGAGAAGGCAATTCTAGGGCTCAACAGTCTCGTCGTTGTGATTCTAGCACCATGAACGATTCTCAAAACCGAGGTCGTATGCAAAAGTTATTCAGGTTTGAAAATGTCTAGTAAACTCCAAAAAAGGACTTTTGACTCAAATTAACATTTTCATTTTATTAAAAAAAACATATGTCAAAAATTAAATTTTTTAATATTTTGATGGAGGCCAATAGGAGGGCATCACGTGGCCTGCTCGAAGGCTGCCACCTGGCCCCAGGCTTGAATGAAAAAGGTTAAAAATGGGGGTTAAGCCCGACACCATGGGCACTCGGGTCACAACTGCATGCAGTCGGGTCGAGGATTCTACACGCACATGGCAGTCAGGTCGAGGCTGCACGCATATGGGTCACTCTGCACGCGAGTCAGGTCGGGCTCATTTCTTGAAACTAAATTTTTTTTTGCAAGTTCAAATGATTTAGCGCGGGTGGCTTGGCTGCCAGCCCACGGGCTCGACCGACCTGCCCAATGGTGTTTCTTAACCACTATGGGCGCAGGGGGAAGATAATATTTCTGATTGGAATGGGCAGAGAAAAAAAAAGGCTAGCCCCTCCTATACCATGTGACCTTCAACTGTGACCAGGGGCGCACGTCTTCAAACCTATCCACAAACAGTTAAACCGTCAGTGGAATGTGTGCATGTGAACACGATTTTTTTTAACCATGACATTTATTACCACCACCTATTTAGGGTGCAGTTCTGCTATTCAAGGAGGTGCGCTGTTTTTGGAGCGCTAAATAGAGTTCTTCCAGTTTTGGAGGAGGTTTTTGAGGGACATTGGGCAAATTTTTTTTTTTCCATAACTCTCTCATAATTTAACGAAATTGAAAAGAGCTCATCTTCAACAGTTTTATCTTCTAGGAAGATGAAGGAGCCATCAGGGCCATCATGGAGAAGGCAGTGTATAGGGCATCCTTTATTAGTTTTATGTAAATGAATAGTCATCTCTGGCTAATTCATATCTTCTAAAGTTGATTTTACAGAGAGTTTTGCCTATTGAGGCTTATTTTCACTTGTACTTACATTTTGAGAAAATTAATACCTGAGGGACATGCCATTGGGAGTTGGACCATCAAAATGTAGCCCAGGATGGGTGAACTGCTTCAACAATTTGTTGAGTAATGTGCTTTGTGAAGTTTATTTTCTCTATTCTTTACTACTATACATTGATAAACAGTTAAAATACTTAATCAATCCTCACACAGAAATCTAAATAACAAAGCTAGAACTATTTGTTTAACTTGCAATTTAAGGAGAACCTTATGCACACATTATTATTATTGTTTGGATACTCAACACAGAAAAATGAATACATTCCATTCAGATCAATGACATGGATGCGGAGTCCACAGATAGCTCCATAACCCAAGAAGATGAAACGAGCAGATCCATCATGTTCTCGTCTGTCGAAGAGAGACTGATTAAGGAACCCCTAGTTACCCCTAACCACCCTCCTCAGAGAAGACAAGCATACATGTTATGAAAAACAACACATCATGCAGTTGTCCATTGCCCTGATTTAGCAGCCTTCCGACGCTAGTTCCCCGCTAGACCTCAAACTAAGCTCGAAAAAACCTTCATATCAAGGATATTTTGCATTATATGTTAGGGCAATCAATATGAATGGCATGGTACTCATGCCTCGCAAATTCGTCCCACCATCGACATGATTAATACCATAGATAAGAGACAGGACGACCTCCAAAAATGGCATAAAAAGTACATTGTCGGGTCAATGTCCCCACACCCATAATGGTGTATCAAGCAAGACAATACATCACACTAGCCAAGCATGACCTCGACCAAACCTAGGATAACATGCGGTCTATGCGACCTGAATGACCACTAGATCAACTAGTGTAGAGAACTGAAGCAACTTGCACATAGTTTTCGTATAGTCTCTTCTCTCCCTCAGAAAATTTTCGCTAACCAAGAGAAAATGACGTGCACCTATTGTCAGATTTGTTCACAATTTCACCATAAAATTAAATGTGTACACCTCCCCAAGCTAAGAGCGACAAGAGTAGAGTTGAGTCTACATTCCCCCAAAGAAGTAGATGCACCCAGGCAAACAATATGGAAATGGAAACAGAAGACAACCTCTTCTAGAATAGACCCTTTCCAAGAATTCACATCAAGAACAAAGAGTAGTACTGAATCCCACACAATCTACTCTGTTGGCACAGTGATACCATGCACTATCTGCATGGCCAAAAGTCACACACTAGAGGTATGTCTGCTAATGGAAATGTTCAGGCACCTCTGCGGCAGGCACAATCTCCACCTACCGGAAATTGACCATCCTAAAGGGGAACCAAACTTTGCACTCACGCAGAATCCCATTACGGAGATTCTTTCCCCACCAAATGTGCACGACACAATCCACCATATACGATGTGTATCATCACATATTGGAAATAGGATTTCATCCGCCCCCACATCCCAGGAATCCCACCTTATTCCTATGGCAAAAGGTCAAGGTACCTACCACTTTTGCATCAATTTCCGCGAGATCCAAAATTTACATGCCACCATGGAACTCTGATAATCCCAGCCTCTAGAACAACGCCTAGTACAACTAGATCTTGTTGATGAGAACCGATGGCAGTTGCTGCAACACAATGAGGCCCATAAGAAAAGGGTAAAAGCATCATTCGACTGCCACATCACCCCTCGCTCATTCACTGAGGGAGAATTGATCCTCCACTATGATGTCACAAAAGAAGGCCTAGGTCCAGGAAAGTTCGAAACGTTGTGGAAAGGACCCTACATCATTAAACACTGCCTCCAATAGGGGGCATACATATTGATGAAACCAGACAAGACCTACCTCAATAACCCCGTCAACGACCTTTACCTCAAGAAATTCTACCCATAAGGGCCAAGACGGCCCTTCCCTAGAGTGTTTGTACGCACAATCTCAACCACTTAATATTTTTTGACCAAAGGACTTACTTAAAAAGTGCTCAAAGTATCACCATGGATCACCAATTTGAACCCTATTTCGGATTTGCTGATGGAGCATAAAGATGGTCTCAAAGTTTAGCCGCAGCTTCCTGTGTCATTTACCACCCTGACCGATTGCCACTCTACTCAAACGACGTATGCATCAGTTCAACAACAAAAAATCAGGCAAAATATGACACCATCATTGGAATTATGTACGATGCCCTTCATTAAGGTATATGCCATATGCATATCTACCTCAATTCCTAGTTATTAGTGTCACAGTTAAACCAAGCATTTGAGACAAGAGATACACATCTGTTTAGAAAATATTTGCGTGCCAAAAGATTAAGCAAACAATTTGACTATATCACGTTTACACATGTACCAAGGAGTCAAAACCAAACAGATGATCGCATAGCTAACAATATCCTAAACTGGAATGCATCTCGAATAATCCATCATGCATAAAAAACCAAAAATATAGATACCCATCAGCATAACATCATACATAAACCGAAACAAGTAACACATCATATAGAGCCACAAAAAATATCTCTCATATATATCACAATATGTATGTTTGAGTACAAAAATTAGTGTTGCTGGCCCAACTGCCAGCCGAAAGAGACTGAAATCATCAAAAAATAAGGGAAGCATCCTCATAATGGGTGCTTTCCCTGTGTACAAAAATACTCTAGGGTGGTGCCCCCTCAGGAGGGGCACCTGGACCCACCACCACCCTTGGTGCCACTACTGGAGCCGCTATCGCCGCCGCGATTTTCACTGGCCAAAGAACAGGCTGATAGTCCCTCTCATGGGCCATCACTGCCTCCAGCGAGACCTCCTCGAAGTTGTCCATGAAAACTCGAGCAGGCAGCCCCTTGGTCAACAGATCCACTCGACCCCGAAAATCCTCAAAAACTGACACCTGAGCTGTCAGTTCTGCTATACGAGCATCTGTCGTGTCTGCGTGAGCCACTATCGCATCGGCATGAGCTCGCTTGGCCGCAATCTCTCTAGCAGTTGAGATGATGCCCTCCCTAGAAGGGCCAACACCACCACCATGTCCCCCAACAACACCTCCCCCCTGATCACCCCTAGGTCGTCGAGGAGCATCATGGCTGACCAACTGGGCCATAGGGTGACCAACCTCACCAACATCTGCAAGAGTAACCAAAATAATGTCAATGTCACTAGCAAAATGCATAAGTACATGTATACTTAAATAAGTGCAGAAAACATACACAACATACTTGTCGGACCCCAAGCGTAACCATAAGGGAAACCCATGTCTAGATCCCCTCGGAAGTCCATCCTGCATATGGGTATGGTAAGAAAGTCTGCGGGTTGGCCTCAAACCAGGCCTTTTTCATGGCCTTCTAGTAATTCCCCACCATGCCACCACTGCCTCGCAACATCACCAGAGCCCATCTCCTCATCTGAGGCTCCCGTGGCCCCCCAGGAGGCACCGCCACTACTGGCCTCAAAAACACTACTTTCTCGTACATAATTCTTCACAAGATACTAGAGTATGCAAATGAATTAGATCCACATTGGACCTTGTTGAGTTGCAACACCATCTTGTCAAGACAAAAGTGGGAAAAATTGAAAAAATGTCCGGTCCTCAACTGGTGCAGCACTCCAACCTGTGGGCCTGATGCCCGACGTGGAGAAACCAACCTTTCTAGTCTCACAATCGCTGTTAGAACACATCTCTCTGCCAGATCTGTAACTGATGCAATGTCGATGCATCCTACCCCACCATAGTGGCGTCTCCTACACCTCTCCAGATCTACTCTCCCGGCAGGGAGTGGATACCTCAACGCCTCACCCTAAGGTATAAATCTGGTCACAAAGTAAACATCCATCTCTGGACGGATAATCAAATGTGGCACGCGCAATACGAATATGTTGCGCCTCCTGCACCAATGACGGATCACGTAGCGTAGTAGCAGTCATGCGACTAGAGAATATCATTCTCCAAGAACTTCAGGAGTCCCCATAGTGCCAGCTGACGATGCGTCCCAACATCATCAACCATCTTAGCATGGAGCTCGGGCTAGTCCCACTCCCTCCACAATAACCTGTCATCAAAATAGGTACCCATCAGTACAGAAAAAACCCAAAACAGGAAAAAAACCAAAAATATTTTCTACCTTGGCCTTGCGCGCTTGCCCCTTAGACATGTGCACTTAGCACGCGCCTGTATTTTTCACAGGCACGCTTGAGGTGCGCTCAAAAGATGGAAATGAGCGTATTAGCACGCTTATCACCCGAAAAATGCACGGGGGGCATGCCTTTGCCCTAATCGCCTGCGTAATCTAGGGAAAAAATCATCTAGAATCCATACAAACCCATTCTGTATGGACCTCGACACCATCAAAATGAAAAATTTCAAGTACAGGATGTCATGAAGGTTACCTGGGCATGATCTCATGAATCCTTGGTGCTCAGGCTGACCGTAATGGTAAGAGATGCTATGCAGAGTCCTCTGACCTCTCAAAACTTAGCAAGTACAAATGAACTGAATTAGGGCCATATCCACGTATATATTGCCCTTTTCAAAAAATTTGGAGGACCATAACGAGAGATTAGAAGTTCTGTTCTCCGAACCATAAGTTGCACCACAATCAGTACTTCATGATGAATAGAGGCAATGCCACACATTCGCACTCTTGAAAAATTAATTTTTTAGCGCCGGCAGGTATGCCCTCTCTCATATTATTTCTTAAAGCTCATGAATTTCAATAATATTTGATAAAAAAGATGCTTTCACTTGAGGTAGTTGTTTTTGCAGGAAAATCTCGCAAACCATCCACAACGTTATCTGTTGAAATTTCTAGAGAAGGTATCATTCTACTCCCAGCATGATAGAGTCCCAGAATACTCTGCATATCCTGACATCATTTCTCCATAAAAAATTAACCATAGGGTTCTCATATCTGACCATGTTTATCATCACCTCACCCTGCACATGATAAACATTTGCGTTGGTTGGTAGAGCCTCCCCTCTATGGTGCCCGTCACCCATAGTAGACCATAGATCACAACATAAGTGATGCCATGGCCATACCACTTCAGTTCGAGAAGCACCTCATGCCCATCCATTCACCATGCATAAGTTCAAGTTTACCATACAAGCTAAAATCCCCTTCCTGGATGACTAGGTTGTACAAGAAGATCAAGAGCACACCACTGCGCCTCTCTTTTGGCCCACCATTCCTCCACCAACATAATCCCATATGCGATACTTTCTCAGCCGCTTCATCAACCCCACATATGAGACCAACCAATGGGACCCCCACCCTCTGCAAAACACCTTCCTCACACTATTAGTGAGTGAACACTTTCATTTTTTGGGGTCCTCGTCTCGGTGTTTTGTACAAAAAAAACCCCATTATTTTATTCTTTTGGTAAGCGTACAAAGACCGTAAATGGTGCACTACGTCCGTCACCCTCTCATTTCATCTTTTCTCCCATGGCAACATTCCTTGAACACCCTTGGTCAAAGTATTATATCCCCCACGCACATGCCATCATGACATTCGTAGCTAGTTTACACTCGCCCTAGAAGTCCTGCTGACTCCAGGGATTTCCCTTCATAAATAAATATGACTGCCGCCAAGATGCTTAAGTATACTCCAACCTCAGGCCACTGAATCCCCATCATCATTTTTCAGTCACCCCTTTCCTACATGCTTATGTTAAACCCATCACACCCAGGTCATTTAACCCTTATGTTAGTGACCCCTCGTTCGGTCGAGGCTTCCTTTTTGTCGACTTCAACCCTTATATTCCAAAAAGGAAGCGGTTCCTTGGATCACACCTCCCCATACAAGGGGCATCCTCAAGTGGCACTATGGGAGACATCATTATCCACATATGTCATCGATCCTCCTGACATTCGAATTCAAAAAAAGCTTTTATGTCACGATGGTATCGTAATTTACAACCATTTCACTTTGATCAAATCTGTCGAAGACCCGTGCCTCCATAAGCACCTCAGTCAAAAATTCTTACACGGAAAGGTCCCAGCCAGCACCTATGCGTACAATGTGCAGCTATATGCCATACCAAGTGTATGCATATGGGTACCATATTCCACTTGTTTTCAAAGAAAAAATTCCCCTGAGGGCGTCAGCAGTCGTTTTCAGCAACCACCAACATCACTACCATATCAGTGATGCAGACAGAACATATATCTGTCAATTAGATTTGTTTAACTAGCCATAACATCATGAGCATGGGACATGCCCGCCTCGTTGAAAATTTTTATATGTATTGTAAATTTTATTTGCCTACAGGGGTTCCTTAGGTCATGGTCATTCTTGGAAACGGTGCAGGGTGTTTTCAATTCCAATCTTGACGCAGGCCTCTCTCTCTCTCTCTACACACGATACAGAAAAGAAACTATAATGTATTTCGGCTATACAGTTCTTCCTAGACCTCACACATTAGGGGGAAATTGTTAACACTGGAAAATCGTACAGTAGAAGACAACATTAATTAATGTCGGGCTAAAGGATTTACAGGGTTGGAAGACATTATAGGATCTGGAAAGTATTTAAAAATCTCTAAGGTCTGAGGAAATCAAATTTGAGCTAGTCCTAAAATTCTATTTGCGCGCATAATCCTTCATGAAGAGTGCCTTCCACGTGCCTTTTTCCCCGATATGCGCGCAATCCTGGGACCACACAAAGAAAAAGGACAAGTGATGCCTTACTTGTAGCCACCTAAGGACAACAACCAACACCTCCTTAGACACTATGTGAGCACACAATGGAATATTTGAGCACACAAATGAATCATACCCCTCTCTTGGTTCACCATCCTTCATGTACCAAGAGAGGGAAGGGAAGGTTTGAAATCCATATATAAAGACCACCATGGGTTGAAGAATGGGTGAAACACATTGTTATGATATCTGAAATTTCCCAAGAAATTCTAACAGTGTGTAAGCTGGAGCTGAAGATAGAGGGGACTCAATTGTTGGCCACCGAACAAGTTCAGTCCAACACAATAGAGAGAGAGGGAGACTGCACTGAGTCAAGGTTGGGAAAAAAACATCCTTGCATCAAGACCTAGAACCATTGTCTAGGGGCCCTTTGGAAAGAGTGTAACGTTACACTCTTAATACTACTAGCACTTAATAGAAAGGGGCCTGGGGCCACCGTTCATATTATTGTTGTAGTTTGACTTTGCTCAGAGCTCGTGTTTATTTGTTTAGTTTTTAGTTTACATTTGCATGCTATTTCTCTATCTAGTATGTTTATTGATTCTAGCTTGTTCCATTAACTTGCTTGACTCCACTTCTTTTTCTACCTGTTACCAATAACTTAAGAGGGTAAACCACACCCCTTAAGCTGGTATGATTTCATACATACATGCACCAAACACACTACAACACAAACTATAATTTTTTTATTGATATATTCGGAAAATTATTCAGATTTATATTGATTTTATATATAGTCTTTGTATAATTTTAGCAATTTTTAAGGTAAAATATTTTATATTGTAAATTTTTGGCAAATCATTTTTATAAAAATTGGAAATTGGTGAATATTTTTTATGGAGAAATCATGGAAAATTAGCTCACCTGCGAATATTAGCCCCTAAAATTTTTCATGCAAGAAATATTAATTTAATTTAATAAACATTATTGTGACATATTTTATGGATAAGTTCAGGGAGAAAATATATAAATGATTAAGCACTTTCATATAGCACAATGGTAGGACTTATAGTTCAAAAAATTAAGTGATGTGTTCCCAAAGGGAACAATATTATTGATGGTTTATTTTGTTGAGAATTACACATTCTCTCCACAAAGGGAAATAAAAAGTGAATATTATCAATCAGATCAAGTTCCTATACTCATGTATACTTTTTATAGGCATGTAGAGCTTCGTATTGATGGTTCTGATAGTAATAAAAATACTCGTGAAGTGATTAAAGACTACCATTTCTACATCAGTGATGATCATACACATGATACATGTTTTTTTCAGATTTTTTTTTATATTTGTTTGGTAATTTAATTTAGTTTAAATTACTTACATGAATTTTCAACTAGGGCTAGTAAACTGATGAAATGTATGTGCACTATATGTGCTAGGAGTATTTGTCACTCACACAATTTTTAAGTTAAATTGAGTTATAAAAATGCACATGTTATATTTAAAGTTATTTAAGTAAATAATCACTCATACAAAATGAAATTAACTCTAAGAATAATGATTACACTCTCCTTGAAAGAAACTTCACACTTGCCTCCTAAGATCACACTCAAACTTTTCATGAAATAAGATCACTCATTCACTTTCTTTTAAACATAATCACTCTTGCTTATAAAATCACACACTTGCATAAATGGAAATCACTCTTGCTTATAAAATATCACCCTTTCTTGAATGGAAATTACACATTTTCATAAATGGAAATCACACTTCACACTTTTAAATGAATCTACTTCAAAAAGGAATATTAACTATGCAAAGGAAAATCCTATCTATATCATTACAGTGTTAAAGTCTATTATGTTCATGTGGATCTGAAATATCTGAATAATAAAAATGATTAGAAAAACGATTTCAAACTCAATCTAAAATAAATAAAAAACATAAACACTCAATCGAATTGACGAGAATCTGTAGGAAAATAAGAATTGAAATACTAACTGTTAATAAATAAAATACCTTATTGTCTCAAGGGGGGCCTCCATGAGAAGTGGGTAACACTATGATGCTTTCACCATGCATTTGAATACTCAATGAGAAAATGAAATTTCACTTATATAAAACATAGTATCATTAACATAAAAATTCAGTCTCTGTTCATCCCTACCGAGAGGCATATTTATAGAGCTCCTACACATTTATTGCTCAAAGATATATGCCTAATACCTATCAACATAAGCTAATTTTAACTCTTAAAGATAAAATTTCACTATTCCCTCATGATTTTCTATCACCGTAGCAAATCATGAGGCATAAAATCTGCTTCTCGCTCGCTTGAGTCGCTGACTACAAAGGTTGAATTCACCTTTGGTCGATTTTCTAGGATGTTGTTTTCATTTATCTGGCTCATGAGAGTAGGAGGAAATCGTTGTGTTCATCAATTTCCACCTACACATGTGTTCCTTTCTCTAGTTGGCACCTCGGAACCTATCAGACCATGATCTTAGTTGAAGAATCATGTGTTAGCTACAGGATCATTGTAATTCGGTAGCTAAAGTAAATATTACACTAAATAATAAAGAGAATCATAATTTTATGAAATAAAAGATAATTTTATACCTTACATATCTTATTCCCAATGTGACATTATTAAGATCAAGAAGAAGGAGATGGAGTGAAAAAAGGTGTCAAAAAGAAGCAATTATGGGGTTCAACATTCCCCCACACGGAGGTCATTGCATGTCCTCATGAAAATCTTCAAAATTGATGAACCCTTCTTGTTATTGAACCTCTTCAGATACTTGAGCCAAAACATCCATATTTTTCCTTTTTTCTTTCGTCTTGGTGACCACCATCCTCAGTTTCTTCATCAAAATTTTATACATTAGACTTATGACCTTTCTCTTAAGGGATTTGTTCTTTCCTTTCAAATTCTTATTGTTTTCGTACCACAGACCAATATGTAGAAGAATTTGTCATTCTTGGTTCTTTTATTTCATTCCTCACTTTCAATGTTTCATGCTCTTCTTTTAAGTGTCTATTTAATTTCTCTTATTCATAAATCTTTTGCTTGAGGGTATCTACAATTGGAGGTTCTTGTGGAATATCAGAATGCATTTCTTTTTCTTGGTTTGAAGAGGATGAAATCGCCTTGCATGTAGCTTTCCTATTAAAATTTTCTATATAGTCATATATTTCTTGTTGGACTGGGTCAATTTTGGGCATTCTTCTTGCTAGACTAGAAATTGGTGTCAAAATTGTTTGCGGTGGAGCCCTCGACTCTTCTTCTTCCTCTATGGACTGTTGAGATGGTTCCTTCATTGTTTTATTAAGTCTTGCAATCCTTCTTACAGTGGATGAGGTCTTATAAGATAACTTAGTAATAGGAATTTGCGCTTGAATTTTCCCCTTCTTTGTCTTCTCTTGCTCTGTTTCCTTTGTTTTAGTTTTAGATGTACTTTCTTCCTTATCACTAACTTACTTTCTTCTAACATTATTATATTTGATATTTTCTAATACATACGCAAGAATAGTTTCATCCTCTGAGAGATTCCCTTGTTGTGGAGGTAGGTCTTCATTAGGGTTTTTAGCTAACATTCTTCTACTTTATTTGTTTTACAGTTGGGTTCTTCCTGTTCTATCTCCTTGAAATGGGTTCGAACTAAGAAACCTTCCCAATCATATCCTATATTTTTGAGGTGGGTTTCAATCAACATTTTTACCAAACCATGATTATATATGGTATTATAGATGAATTGTACCTTTCTCTGAGTATTACCAGTAATTTTCTTTAAGCTATGGAGTAAGAAATAGGGAAAATTAATATCATTTCGTTCAAGGAAATGCATCACCAAATGTGCATGATAGAAAAAAATATTGCCAAATATTCCTTCACAAGTAATAAATTTTTGAATAATGAACAAATTTCTCTATTTGTTTTTCAGAGCTATAACTCGTATCCCTTTCGTAACTACTGAAGTGTCCATACCTGGATTTTTGAAAAATATTTTGCATTCCTTTTCTTCAATCTTCCTAATTTTGAACCATATTTCGCCAATCCTAGGTAGTCTAGTCACCTCGGCTACAAAGTTTTGTCAACACTATCTTCACATCTCCAATTTATTCCTCAACTCCATCAAACACTCGAGCAAAAGACTTTGTGACTTATTTTTCATGGACATCAATTTTTTATATAAAATCCAGCCACTGTGCATGCTATAAATGTTTTTTGACGTGTGGATAGCCCTCCATGAATTTCTTCCAATTTGGCTTTGACCTCACAATAATCCCCATCCTAGAGAAGTTTTAACCTGAATCTGCTTCTTTTGATAGGGTTATGGACTGAAAAGAGCTTCGGATTTGAGGTGAAACAAAGTATGAATGAGGGTAGATTTGTCAATGAAACAGAGTTAAATACAAAAAAATAGTTGTGCATGAAAGGGAATGATGAATGAATAGGAGTGGTGAATTAAAATTATGATGGTCTTATGGCTATTTTTTTGACAAGACAGAGATATTTTTTGGTTAAGACTGAAGTCATATTAATGAGATTAATCATTACTCTAAGTGGGGGTAGCAACGCCTATATTTCACAATCTAATGTTTCTTACCTTTATCATTTAATTTAATACTTACATACCTTGGATCCATGATTCTAATGATTTGATTGGTATTTTTTAGGTTGTCCTAGGATGCCTTCAGTTGCAAACTTGATCAATTTCTTCTTGTGCCAAGATATTCAATTATTGTGATTGAAACTTGTCAAGTCAATTGCCAAATTTTGTTAAAGCTGGAGATTTTCACCAATTCCATAGTTAATCATTTTCAAAAGAACAAGAGGGTTACAAATAAAATGGTATTAGAATAGGGTTTAAAAATAAAATCTAGGGTGCCAATAGTGCTTGGTTTTCATCCTAAATTTTATTTATAAACATGCCAACAATGTTGGTTTTCATGTTTATACAAAATAAAATGTGAAGTTGGGTTACACTTCTTGCCCTTTTTTCTATTCTTCAACTTTCTGCAAGCCAAAACAATTTCCTTGTTTATAATTTAATTTTGCGATAAAAATAAAAGTCGTCAGAAATTTTATTAGCTTTCTATTACTTATTTTTTGGAATTTTTTTATACACATTTGATATGTAATCTTAGTGTTTATTTGAGTGTGTGTTTTTTAACAATCAAAGGATTCATAAAAATTCATGTTAATACGTGTTGGTGTATTCTTTGAAAACTTTGTGTTTTTTTGAAACAATGTAGTAAAAAAATCTAGACAAAGTCTACTTCGGTTTCGTTATATTTACGAAACCAACTGATGCATATCATAATTACTAGAATTTTTTGAACTGATCCAATATGAAAAAACTGCATATTTTGAATAAGTTTCGGGACACACGGAATTTCTCAACATATAAGTTATAAACTAAAAATATAAAACTACCCATTACAGACGACAACCTAATGTACTGCACCATATTTTTTTATTTTTTTTTACAGTGTATTTTGGAAGATACAAAATATTGATTTCACTGAATCATGATGACCTTCAGAAATTGTTTGCACCCATTTTATTACAAAATTAATTAAAATTAGTAAATATTTATGAATTACATAAAAGTTATATTTCCTGAAAGTAGAATGAATTCTGCAAATGCTTGTCTTGGTTCTAACAGTTAATTCACAAAGTTTCATGGAATTTAATCAATCCAAAGTTGAAGAAATGTGTTCAGAGCTCAGCTCTGCGTAATTGCAGATGTGTTAGTTCGACCGAACTTTAAAAAAAAATTCAGCCGAATTTTTCTTTGCCCCGATGGCCTGTCAAGTCTAACGACACAAAATTTTGGCTGAAATTTTAATTGAATTTATGTCGGCTAGAAAATTCAACGAATCCCCTCCAAAAAAACATTTCGCGGCAATATAAATTGACGTAAACGCATTCATTTTTTTCGCATAATTTCGCATTTTTTTTTTCGATATATATATATATATATATATATATATATATATATATATATATATATATATATATATATATATATATATATATATATATATATATATATATATAATAATAAAGGCTTCTTCTAGTTAAGTTGGAGAGGAAGGAGAATCCTTCCTAACCACCTTTAAATCAATGTTGTCTTACAGATGTTTAACAAAATCCTCCCTTGTCAATGGCTAGTTCATAATCGATGACCATTTACAAGGAAGGTTACTCTTTCTTAATCAATGGTTATGATTCTAACTGCACCATTATCAAAGACAGTTTCAATATCATAAAGCCCAAGCCAATGAGTTTGAAATTTTCCTTGAAAATATTTAAAATTTGATTCAAAAAGTAATGCCCAATCACCAGGTTGGAATTTTCTCTCTTTGATAAACTTATCATGCCACCTGGATCTTTGTTGTTGAACTATATTTGTCCTGTGAATAAAATCATGTCTTATCTCATCAAGTTCATTCAATTGCTCCATTCTTTCTTCTTCTTCTTTTTTCTTTTTTCTTTTTTTCTGATAGATCAAGACCCAATTTTACTATTGTCTTGAAAGTATTTATCTATAGCTCAATAGGAATTGGGACTTTCCTCCCATAAAAAATTTCATAAGGAGTATGTCCTATGGTGTTTCTCCATGTAGTACGGTATGCCCACGAAACTTCTGGAAGCTTTTCCGCCCAATCTTTTCTATGAAGATACACAGTCTTGGTACGAATTGCTTCAATTACTTTATTGGTGGATTTAACTTGTCCACTTTCTTGTGGATGATATGGAGTTGAATTTCAATGATTAATTTTGTATTTCTCCATTATCTTTTGTACCAAATTGGGTGTAAATTGAGTACCTTTATTTGTGACAATTTCCCTTGGGACACTGAAACAGGTGAAAATATCCTCGAAAGGAAATGAAACTACAACATTTCAGTAGAAAAAGGAAGTGCTTTAGCTTCTACCCATTTTGTAACATAATCAATGCAAACAATAATGTGAATTTTGTTTCTTGATGGTGGATTAATTGGACCAACAAAATCCAGAGCTCATTTCTCAAAATTTTCTATAAGTACCTGAGGTTGTAAAGGAATTTCATCTGAAGGAATAGGTTCCCTATTCTTTGACAACTATCACATCTCTTAACATATTCTTTGGCATCCTTAAAAATAGAAGGCCAATAGTATCCTAAGAGAAGGAATTTATAGGAAGTTTTTTTATCAACAAAATTTCCTCCATGTGGTTCATCATGACAAGCTTTCAATATCTCTAGTACTTCATCTTCTCTAACACATCTTCGAATAACTAAGTCAGGCCCTGTTTTGTAAAATTCTTCATTTATCCACAAGTAAGATGGACTAGTTTGAATTACCTTTCTCTTCCCATGAGGAGATAATTATGATGGTAAATTCCCTGTAAAAAAATAATTAGCAATATCTACAAACCAATGAGATTTAATAGATATCGCAAAAATATATTCATCACGAAAATCATGCTCTACAAGAATATCATTATTATCATTTTGGATTCTACATAAGAAATCAAAAACTGTGTTTTGTTTGTAACAATAGTAACAATATTGTAATTCTTCCATTAGTAATTGACTTATTCATTAAATATCTAATTACAGAACAATATGTGTAAATGAAGCTTTCATAACCAGTGATATAATTTCAGAATTTATTTATGGTATGTACAACTACTAAAAACTCCTTTTCAGTTACGGTATAATTTAACTCTGCAAGTCAAATTTTTACTTGTGTAGTATATGGCATAAGGAGTCAAGTATTTTTGTCCTAACACAGCTCACAAATTTGTATCTGAGGCATTAGTTGAGATGTGAAAAGGTAATTTCCAATTTGGTCCTCTCAAAATGGGTGCTTCAGAAATATTTTCTTTCAATGTTTCAAAATATTTCTAGCTATCATAATTCCAGGTGAATTCACAATATTTTTTAAGTAATTTAAAAACCGGACATGAAATATTTGTAAAGTTTTCTATAAATCTTCTGTAGTAACCGTTAAATCCAAGAAAAATTCTGACATCTTTTTGACAAGTAGGAACTGACAATTTAGAAATAACTTCTACCTTAATTCCATCCCCTTAAATATGGTCGCTTAAAAAATTTCCTCAGTAAACATCATAAAACATTTTTCATGGCTTAATGAGAGATTTTATTATTTACACCTAATGAGAAATTTTTCCATATTTTTAAGAGCTTCTTCAAAAGAGTTTCCATAGACAGTAAAATCATCCATGAATACTTCCACACAATCATGAATTAGATCAGACAAAATTCCTAGAACTTCCCTTTCGAATGTTTCAAGTGCATTACAAAATCCAAAATGAAGTACTCGATAAGCATAATTTCCCCATGGACAGGTAAAAATGGATTTATCTTGATTTTTTGGAGCTACTTGGATCTAGTTATATCCACTAAAACCATCCAAGAATGAAAAATACTTCTTACCTTCTAATGTATGAAGAAATTGATCTCTAAAATAAAGTGGAAAATGATCTTTCAAGGTGGCTTTATTCAATTCCTTATAATCAATGCATACTCTACATTTCCATTAATTTTTGGAACAATTACTAATGGTGAGACCCATTGGCTATTATTTATAGGATAAATGAAATTCACATTTAACAATTTTTGGAGTTCTTCCTTAACAATTTCCCTTAAGTTTGGATTCATCCTCCTTTGGGGTTGTCTAATTGGTCTGGAATTTTCTTCAACATACATATTATGCATACAATTATTGGGATCAATTCCTTTCATGTCAGTGTATGCCCATGCATATGCAGAGGAATTTTCTTGTAGCACCTTTACTAATTATCTCTTTTGATATTCTTCCAGATTATCATTAATATTCAAATTTTTCCCTAGAAAAATTTCTATTAAATAATTTCCAAATTTCTCCATAGAATGTAAAGAAATTTGACGAGATTTTAGATATTCAATATTACATTGTTCGTGAAAATTTTGACTAGATTCACAATATGAGAAGATTCATTATTTTATATTGAATTTAAAATCTAATCTTCTTCATCTATTTGTGAAGTAGAAGATATTGGTTGTATATCAATATCATCATCTATCCATTCTTCACTTTCTACCTCTATTGTTGTTTTTGTAGGAGGATATGATGTGAATTTATTTTATGAATTTCCATCAGAGATAAATATATCACCATATATACAACTTATAAAAGCATCAAATGTAGATAACCATGGTCTACCTAGGATTAATAGGTTTCCTCCGAAATTATTCTTGGGTTTCAAGATCATAAAGTCAAGAGGATATTCCCAAGAATATATGGATACAAACACATCTTCTAACACACCATCATGTTTGATAACATATATATTTGCTAGTTGCAATAATATAGGTGTATATTGAATATTAGGAAGTTTCAATTGATCCATTGTGTGTTTACTCATGATGTTTATGGTTGCTCCTAAGTTAATCAATGTGTTTGGGATATCTATGCCATTGATATGTGTTTTCACAATAGGAATTCCTGGATCAAGATATTTTGGAATTGTTGACTTTCCCATCATAATATCTACAATTTTTCCAACTAGTTGAATCCTTTTAACTTCTTTCCTTTTTCTTTGAAGTATTTTAATGCCTAATTCCTTAATTGACTTTGAAAATATTGGTATTTATTTGATAGCTTGTAAAAAAGGAATTTTTATGCAAACATTCTTCAGTTCATCCATTATATCATAATCATGCAACATAATATGTTTCTCTGTCCCTTCATCAATTTTTAATCTTTCAAGAAAAGGTGGATTTTGCACAGCAATTGAAGGTTGTTCTATAATGGGAGTTAAGTTTATTGGAGCATCATCGATATGTACAAGAGTGGTTTTTTTCTTTTTAAAGTTTTCTTCTCGAAGAAGAGGTGTCTCTTCCTCAGAGAGGTTTTCTTTTTTAGATTCTTAAATAACAACAAATGGTGATTTATTTTCCAATAATCTACCAGATATAAGTTGAACATTATTTAGATCTAATGGAGTTATCATGTAAATTTGGAAATTCTATCCTTCCACATTTTAGACAAGTTGTGAATTTTTATTGTTTGGATTTGGAAGTGGCTGGGCAGGAAATTGATTTGGTCTTTGTGGAAATGGTGATGAAAGTTTTGGATTTGGATTTTGGGGTTGAATGTGTTAAACAGGCTAAAGAAAATATTGTGGTGGAAAACTAGGGTAAGGTTGAGGATATTGAGGATACCAAGGATATTTTCGATAAGTATTTTTCCATCCTTTTTCCCAAGGTTGATGCCAAGGTTTCCAATGCATAGGTGAAGTCCAATTGCTTTGTGATGGTTGTACATATGTTTGGGTGTTTAAACCTTGATTTTGTGCATTTTTCTATGGCATTTTAGCAATAAAACAAAGAGGATCTACTTGATTTGGTACCACTTCCTCTTGATGGAAAACATTAAGACCCGGTATTGAAGGAAACTCTTTTGTATCATGATTTTCTACACATATAACATGGGTTATACAATTTTTAAGTCAAGAGGGAATTCTTTCAAGGAATGTTTTTTTCTACATTTTGGAAAAGAGATAGACAAAGCAACATTTTCAGCTTTTTGCTTGTTTTGTATTTTAAGAGTTTTTATTTGTTCACTAAGACTTCCTAAAATATTTGCCTTGAAATTATCAAGCAAATTGCCTATTCAACCCTACTTAGTGTCCCAACTGCAGATTTATTAACCCTAAAAATAACAGGATCTCTTGGAATTTTTCCAGTTCTTGACTTTCCTCTTGAAATGTGTATGCTTAACTCGGAAATATCTGGTAATGATAACTGAGAAATATCCCCTTTACCCATCAGGTTTAGAATATCTATCCATTCATCCATGATTTTAATAAGATAGCTTTCAAAGTTTCTTCATCTAGATTTTCCATTTTAGCTCTTTTAAGATTGTAGCTAAACCTTTCAATCAAATCCTCAAGATTTTCATCTTCTTTATGCATCATCTTAAAGACTTAATCTTTAAGGTTATGGGGCATGCAATAGTCCTTATATTTTTCTAAGAATTCATTTTTCATTTTTTACCATGTTTTGATAGAGTGTGTTCATAATCCCATAAACCATTTTAATGTTGCATCTTTAAGACTGGTTAGAAACAATTTCAACTTTTGAGTATTGAGAAAATAGTCATAGGATCTACATAAGACTTCGAACTCAAAGAGAATATTTTCAAGATCTTGGTTTCTTAATCCATGGAAATTAGAGAGGATATAGGGTGATATATTTTTCATTGTATTTGTGGTATTTTCATCAAATATGGGAAATCCAAAAGGTTTTTGATCTCTTCTACCTCCTCCTCTTCTTCCACCTCTTCCACCTCTAATCCTAGGTTGTTCACCTTTCACATTATGTACTTCTCCTCCCCTTTCTATAGCCATTATAGATTCCTCAAAACTAATGTAAGGTTAAAAAATTTGATTTTCAAGTTCCTCTTGTTCTTCTATCAATGGAATATTAAAGTATGTTTCTTCTTCTTCTTGTTCACTAGGGATTTCTAGTTTTTTTCCTAGAAGTTTTTTTCCACTTGAAGATAGAAAAATCACTTCATATGTTGGGGATGTATGATCCTCTTCTTATATTATGGATTCATTTGATGAAGTTGGTGAGTCTCTAGGTTGGATTTCAGATCTAAGTACCTCAGGAAGTTTATGTATGCTTGCAATGGATGGAATACGAGTTTGGGTGGATGGTGTAGCACTACAAGGTCATGATGGGGTGAGTGGTGATGTTGGAATCAAATTTATACCTCTACCTATAAATCTACCTCTAGAGTCTCTTTCCCTATGCATATCAAATTTTTTTTTAATGAAAGGAAAAAGAAAAAGAACTCCTATATACACTTCCTTGGAAATGGCGCCAAAATGTTTGGTAATTTAATTGATGTTAAATTAATTACATGAATTATCAACTAGGGCTAGTAAAATGATGAAATGTATGTGCATTGTTTGTGCTAGGAGTCTTTGTCACTCACACAATTTCTAAGTTAAATTGAGTTATAAAAATGCACATGTTTTATTTAAAGCTACCCAAGTAAATTAATCACTCATGAAAAATGAAATTTACTCTAAGAATAATTATCACACTCTCCTTGAAAGAAACTTCACACTTTCCTTCTAAGATCACACTCACATTTTTCTGGAAACAAGATCACCCATTCAATTGCTTTTAAACAAAATCTCTCTTTCTTATAAAAGCACACACTTGCATAAATGGAAATCACTCTTGCTTATAAAATCTCACACTTTCTTGAATGGAAATTACACACTTTCATAAATGGAAATCACACTTCACACTTTTAAATGAATTTAATTCAAAAAGGAAGATTAACTATGCAAAGGAAAATCCTATCTATATATTTACAGTGTTAAAATCTATTCTATTCATGTGCATCTGAAATCTCTGAGCAATAAATTTGATTAGAAAAATTATTTCAAACTAAATATAAAAGAAACAAAAAATGTAAACACTCAATCGAATTGACGAGAATCTACAGGAAAATACAAACTGAAATACTAACTGTTAATAAATAAAAGACCTTACTGTCTCGAGGGAGCCCTCCACGAGAAGCATGTAACATTATGATGCTTTTAACCAGGAACTTAACCATGGATTTTAATACTCATTGAGAAAACTAAATTGCACTTATATAAAGTAGAGTATCATTAACATAAAAATTCAGTCTTTGTTCATCCCTGCGGAGAAGAATATTTATAGAGCCCTTGCGCATTTAATTGTTCAGAGATATATGCCTAATACCTATCAATAGAAACTAATATTAACACTTAAATATAACATTGTACAATTATCTCATGATTTTTTATCACTGCAACAAATCATGAGACATAAAATATGTTTCTCACTTGCCTGAGTCACTGACTGTGGAGGTTGACTTCACCTTTGATTGCTTTGCTAGGATGTTGTTTTCATCGATCTCGCTCATGAGAGTAGGAAGAGATCATTGTGTTCATCAATTTCCACCTACAAATGTGTTACGTTCTCCAGCTGGCACCTCAAAACCTATCAGACCATGAACTTAGCTACAGAATCATGTGTTAGCTGCGGGATCACTGCAATTCCGTAACTGAAGTAAATGTTAAACTAAATAATAAATAACATGATCATTGTATGAAATAAAATACAATTGTATACCTATCATATCATAAGTATTTTAATTTAATGCCCAATTTTACATTATGAAGATCAAGAAGAAGGATATGGAGTGAAAAAGGGTGTAAAAAAAAAGCAATTGTGGGTAAAGATTTATTGAGATTACAGATCACTTTCAAAGAAAATTTGGTATGGTAAAATGGTTGTGCTAGTTAATTTAAATCACTGATATCATGCTCATGGTTGTCTCGCCTTCATAATAAAACTAACATTCACCATACATGTAATTTCTTTGAGATGGGCATGGAAAAGGAGAGCACAAAGGTCCTGAGTCATGTGTAAAACATGCACTTAGGAAGCATCAATTAAGCTGAGAGGATTCTCAACTTGTACATTCAAATGATGTTGTTAACCAGTGCAAACAAAATATAAGCCATGTATTGAATCCAAGGATGGATGAAGTGCATAGGTAAGCATATATCTATGTATGCATGTATAGTTATAATAATGTACATGTGAATTTGTGTGTAAATGTGCGTGGATATGTTTTTCTATAAAAAAAATATATTTATAGATCAATAAATTTGATTTACATGAGTTTTTTTTGTCAAGAACTTACTTTTGGAATATTTCGATGCCTAATTTTGATAGACTGATGCCATATCATTTTCAAAAAATCCATGGAACAAGAGGTTTTCACTCCATTAGAAGTGAGAATGTGAAAAATATATTATTTTTTCAAAAAATCCCTGGAACAAGAGGTTTTCACTCCATTAGAAGTGAGAATATGAAAAATATATTCTGCATTTAGAAATGAAACAACTCTTTCTTTTGTCGTACATGTATTGATAATATAGTTTCCATCAATGAGTGTGTAAAACATAATAACAAATATTTCAAACCATGGATGCTTGAGGGATTGCTACAATTCCCCGCATTTCCAAGGTTGACTAATGAGGAGATGGACAATCAAGTGGTTGTGATTGACAAGAATTATAATCGTCTTTCTAATATGGCTAAAGAAGGTGATGTATTTATTGTCATTTCACAAGAACATAATCTAGATAAAGTGCATTATTGTTTATTGAAATGTGTTAAGTTGAAAATCACAGTGATACAAGAGTTTAATGATCCTTCAAATTGTACATATCTAGTTTGTTCAATGGTGTTAATAGGAAATTTCCTTATAGAAGTAAAGAAATGTAAATATGACATTATTTTTCAACACTACTAGCCAGATGTTATATGTGCCAAATATAGTCATTTGGTCATAGAATATCGGTTGCGGTTGAAATAAGTTGTTGTAACTTATTTTTACTCCTTTATATCTTGAAATTTTATCTTTATTTCAAAAAGAAAAATAAAAAAGAAAAAATAAAAATAAGAAAAAGAAATAAAACAATCAAAAGCAATGATGAATAAAAAAAATAAAAAGAAAGAAGATGTAATGTTCCAAAATTTTAGCCTCAAAGCTAAATGGAACATTAGAGTTAGCAGTAGCCTTAGCGGTGAAAAAATGGGTAGAAAAGCCCATAAGTCTCCTAACGAGGATAAAAACACTCCAGGTGTGAAAGGGGACACTCTTTATAGCTTAATAAAACACCTCCATGTGTGAATAACGATAAAATCAAGCTGCTTTGACTAATTCAACAACGCAGTTTTAGAGGAGGAGGAATCCTAGGAGGAATAACACAGTTTTGGAGGGAGATGTATACTTAGATAGAGATGACCTAATTGAGTGGGGCCAAGGGCAAGAAAACTCATTATTTATATAAGGAAGAGGATGGTAGCATTATTCTTCATGTCTTAGATTATTATTCATGTCTGCTCAGACTTTTTCTTCCTCTTGCTGTTTAGCAGAGTAGTAGTGTTGTTTAGCACCGGGCGTTCCCGAGCAGGAATCCCACCTCTTTCCTTGAGGAGACTCTTGGGATAGTTTGTATTCATCATTCCACATCAATTTTTCATGCCAAGCCTTAGCCTACTTCATCAGCGCAGTTTTTCCGGAGATTGTGCAGTGTTGCAGGGTGCAATAGTGGAAGGGATTGGAATCCCGGTTTTTGAGCTAGTTTCTCATTAGAGGAAGATTTACTTCACTTGAGGGATCCGTTTGGAGAGCTCCAGAGATGATTTCATATCTATGGTATAATACCACACATTTCCCATACATTCCCAGCGTTTTCCCAGCTAGGGAATGCATTTTTCTGGAGGCAGTATTCAGTGCATGGTTTGGTGGCTCTGTTGCAGTGTTTCCTTGTGATTGAGAGGTTCAACCTTTCATGGGAGGGAGCCCTTGAGGGATCTACATCTGATCAGAAATATTTCCAGCCTTCTACACTCATGTGCTTCAATGTTGCAGTGGTGATTCAGTGAATTAATGAATATCACATTTTGTATGCAGAGTGTTTGACAAGAAACCATTGTCGGGTTATCTTGTATTTTGTATCAAGGAGACTAGATCTCATTTTCTGAGCATATTGTATAATATAATTGCAGATCTATTTGTATCTGTCATTTTTATGTGTAAACCATCTCTTGGACTACGCAGTCCCTTTTATGCATAAATTCATGTGTTGCAGTGTTTGGGGTTTTGGCACATTTTGGAAATCCTAGGTGTGGGCGATCTGTTTAACCCACCTAGTTTGATTTGTTTCAGCTCAATTATTGGATTTATTTTCACATCGATTAATTTATGGGATCCAAGGGTCCATTTCAGTATTTTACTGCATATATTTCTGAAAATGCGTTTTTAGTGCATGATTCATGAGATGTCCCGAAGTTGGGATATTACAGTGGTATCAGAGTTGTAATGTTGGCTCAAACTGTGGATCTCAGGCCATTACATTTCAGAGAAGGAGAGATGGATAGAAGTCAGAGAGCTTCAGTATGTGAAGGGAGAAAGGAAGATAAGCTTGAAAAGCTTCTTCCAAAATCTATGCAAAGCTTTCAAGGAGAGCTGAAGAGAATGATATTGGAGATGAGATCTCCAAAGGATGTTGGATCTAGAGCAGAATCCATATTTTCACATGGTGAGTGTGAGCATGCAGCTACACTCCATGATGCACAACGCAGCCAAGTGCCCAGAGCTATCTTAAGATGGATGGGAGGAGGAAGAATGCCTAAGAGGAGAACTCTTAGTGATTTGTTGCAGGAGTATGAATCTCAAACTGAGAGGTTTAGAGATCATTATGATTTCGAAGAGTTTTTCAAGATCCAGGTGGAGAAGAGAAAGCAGCAGGATGCAAGTATATTTCTCCTATCTACTTTTTTTGGATCACCTACATGTTCAGCTGGAGCTTGGGTGAAGGAGCTAGACTCCTATTTGAAGCTACACCATATTTCCAGAGATAAAGCCATCAGATTTGCAGCACTGCATTTCAGAGGTAAGGCTCATGCATGGTGGATTTTTGAATCTTGTTCTTTAAAAAATGCAAACACTTCCTCTTATGCAAGATTCATACAAAATTTGATGGGAAGGTTTGGTGGAAAGCTTCCTAAGGCACATGAGCAAGGAAAACTTAAGAAAACAAAACCCTTGCATGTGATGGAGGAAACTCCACTTCAAAAAACCATGGGAGAGGCTGACATCTTGCATTACAATTTTCCAGAAGCAACACCTACAGTTCATATTATTGAACAAGAGGGCATGGGGATCTCCTTTTCACAGGAGGATCCAACTATTGAGATGTTGCCCATACACAATTATGAAGATGAGGGCAACAACGCTGTCACATCTAGAGCACATCCAATACCTCATGAAGAGGGAGGAGGAGCACATGCTCCAATAGGAGGGATTCTTGTATCCTTACAAGAAGTTCCCTAGGATCTCATACATGAAGGTCCAAGTACAATCAGTGAGCAACATGATTGTGCAACATTGTAGCTGGAAGGAGGAGGTAGGGAGGAAGAGTAGCATCATGTGATGAGAGGCACACACCCTTCTCTATTTCAGAGAGCTAGTGCAAAGAGGAGGCAGACTGTATTGCACTGTGAAAGCAAGGGCAAGGTTTCCCAACCATATGAGTAGTCTACTCTTGACATTGATGTCTCACTATATGGAGGCATTCCACGTGGGAGGCCACCTGATCTGGAGTTGATGGAAGACATCTTGTCTTTGGATTCACCACTCTTAGATTTTGGAGAGGTGAAGAGTCTGGAGGGAGACTTTGGCATGGGGGATGTCAAAGTAGCAGGCAACAGCGTGAGGAGAGCTTCACATTCCAGATCACTAGCACTGTCTCCTAGGAGGATTGATCCTTATTGGAGATCTCAACTCTTGGTAGAGTACTCCAAGGATCTTGGTGCATGCATGATTCTTGATGACCCGGATGGAGATGATAGATACATGGTGGATGATGTGGTCATCTATTCCTATGGCAGGATCTTCTTGACTAGATCATCTAGTCTCAAGGAGAAGCTGCTACATGCAACACATGAGGACTTCTCTTCTATGCACTTTGAGGCATATTTCCATTTGATGGAGGAGTTCACTTGGGAGGGAAACTAGCATGACATATATCAACATATGGAGAGATGCATATCCCGGATGGTAATGAAGAGGAGTTCACAGCCACTTCCCTACTCTTTGGAGGTGAGGGAGAATTTCCAGTTGAGCCATTTCAACTCAAGATCTCAAGTACATGATGGAGGAGGTATCATTTCATATCTTGTTTTGTACTTCTTTTCCTTATTTGAGCAGCATGATGTAACAAGAATAATTATATCTTCTTGCATATTGTATGATGATGTACTTGTAGCTACTTGTAGCCTTGATTTTGGCTATATTTTTGATGGTTTGTGGGGGAAGCCACATGATTCATGGTGTGCACCATTGACACCATTTTGTAACTTCATGTTTTCATCTTATGAAATGACTGTGGTAGAAAACAAGTGGCTGGAAAAACACTTGTTATTTCTTATTTTGATGCAGGAAAAGGATGCACTGTGCTGGTTCCATGAGTGGAACTATGATTCAATCTCCAGTTGTCAATTGGAAACTTTTTCTCATTGTACTTTTCTTCCATATATTGCTGATATGTTTATGTTCATGGGGAGCTTTGTTTGGAGAGTGGGCTTGAGATTGAGGATGCCCATTGGGAGCATGATTCTCCCTACTTTATACGTTGTACATTTCAGGAGGAACCATGGGAAAACCATGATTGCCACATCACACTCTCTTCTTGTGGGAGGAACCCCTTGGAGAACTTAAGGCGGCACTTCATGGCTGAATTGTTTGTTGGGACATCACACAAGTTGACCATCATGATCTTACTCTATGGCTTGTATGAGGGAGAGATGAGGAAGCAGAAAAAGTTTTTGTTGCTATGGTTGCACTTGGGAGAGTTTGGGCAAAAATTTTCCCATACTTTTCATGATATTTCCAGAAAGAAGGAAGGCACATTCATGGTGCAAGGAGGCTACCCTTTAGCATTGAAGGATCATGAGAGACTTCCATGTCGAAAGGAGATCTTCTCACATAGTAGCATGATGGTGGATGGCTTTGGAATATGGAATGTCAAAGGGAGGAGTCATGGAGCCTTATTTCTAAGGCCTACAATGCTGACACATGGGAGAGTGTTCTTATTGATGGAGTGTTCCAAGGAGTATATGTATCCCTTCTTCTTGCAGATTTTTATGAGGGGATCCTCATGGGAAGACTCACTCTTGGACCTCACCTTCAACTCACACATGATGCATGGTAAGAAATACATTTATGTGCTTGTTGATTACTCTATTGAGTATTTGTACTTTCTCACCATA
The DNA here is from genome assembly GCA_034641835.2 of Pinus albicaulis. Classification (NCBI taxonomy): domain Eukaryota; kingdom Viridiplantae; phylum Streptophyta; class Pinopsida; order Pinales; family Pinaceae; genus Pinus; species Pinus albicaulis. The sequence continues at coordinate 106,889,947 of CM076580.1, read as the reverse complement.
TGTGAACAGTGCATTGCTCCACATGAGAGCAAGATTATTTATGGGTTTCATGGTTACTTTAGGGCCAAATCTTGTAATATTAATAACCCATATCTACATGACTTTGGACAAGTGTTGTATTGCTTTGATTGTACACAACTAGTATATATTGCAACTTACTACTTAATAGTAGATGAGCTAACATGCATAGCTGCAAATTCTTTGAAGAGCAACTTGCCACTTGATGCTCTGAATCAGCAATTGAAAGGACTGTGCTGCACCCACCAGAGAGACCATATGTATCATCCAAACTTTCACATAACCTTCAGCCATTTTCTGATTTGGATGCCATGTGGTGATGATGTTCCATTCATCTTGTATGGAATGGTTTGAGTTGACATGACTCATGACTTTGGAGGGAGGGTCCTAGCAGACTCAATCTTCTTCTTGCCATTGGAGGGCAATCATGTTGTAGCCCGAGATAATCATACCCTCTACACTTATCATCAGTGGAGAGGAGAATAGCATGGGATAGGCCCTCTTGCCTATCATGTTCATTTATTTAGCCCACCTACATTTCAGGAGCACAAGGTGGAGGAGACTTTTTCAGGATTTACCATGTTGGAGGGTGACTCACTTCATTTGGATGATAGCATGGGTGAGGGAGGCGCTCATTCACCATGATGATCATCACTCCTACTTTGTGGAGGCCATGAGACAGAAAGCAATTTTCCATTCACACTTTCCACCTTTGATTGATGTGGACCATTTGGTTTTGCACACTTGGGAGGAAACATTGGATTACAGTTTATTTGCAGATTCTATTAATGCAGTGATGGAGGCTATTGATGGGAGGCCACATGAGGAAGAGGGGAGAAATTTTTCTCTCCTTATACATTTTCTTGAGGACAAGCAAAGATTTTGGAGGGGAGGACTGTAATGTTCCAAAATTTTAGCTTCAAAGATAAATGGAACATTAGAGTTAGCAGCAGCTTTAGCCGGTGAATAAATGGGTAGAAAAACCCATAAGTCTCCTAAGGAGGATAAAAAAACTCCAAGTGTGAAAGGGGACACTCTTTCTAGCTTAATAAAACACCTCCATGTGTTAACAAGGATAAAATCAAGCTGCTTTGACTAAGTCAATAGTGCAGTTGTGGAGGGGAAGGAATCCAAGGAGGAATAATGTAGTTTTGGAGGGAGATGTATTTTTGGATAGAGATGACATAATTGAGTGGGGCCAAGGGCAAGAAAACTCATATTTTATATAAGGAAGAGGATGGCAGCATTATTCTTCATGTCTACTTGAATTTTCTTCCTCTTCTTTGTTTAAACGGAAATGTGATGTTTAACACCGGGGTGTTCAGAGTCCTCTTCCGCAAGAGCCTCTTGGGAGAGTTTGTATTCATAATTACACATCAGGTTTTTAGGCCAAGCTTCAGCCTACTTCATCAGCGCAGCTTTGCCAGAGATTGTGCAGTGTTGCAGGGTGCAGCAGTGGAAGGGATTGGAATCTCGGTTTCTGAGCTAGTTTCTCATTGGAGGAAGGTTTCCTTCACTTGAGGGACTTGTTTGGAGAGCTCCAGGGCTGATTTCAGATATGTGGTATCAGACCACACATTTCCCATACATTCCCAGCACTGTTCCAGCGAGGGAATGCGTTATTTTGGAGGTAGTACTCAGTGCATTGTTTGGTGTCTCCGTTGCAGTGTTTCCTTGTGATTGGGAGGTTCATCCTTTCATGGGAGGAAGAACTTGAGGGATATACATCAGATCAGACATATTTAAGCCTTCTACACTCTTATGCTTCAGTGTTTTAGTGGTGATTCATTGAATTACTGAATATCACATTTTGTATGCAGAGTGTCTGATAAGAAACCCTTGTTGGGTTATCTTGTATTTTGTATCAAGAAGACTAGATCTCATTTTCTAAGCATATTGTATAATATAATTGCAGATCTATTTGTCTCTGTCATTTTTATGTGTAAACCCTCTCTTGGACTATGCAGTCCCTTTTATGCAGAAATTCATGTGTTGCAGTGTTTGGGGTTTTGGCAGATTTTGGTAATCCTAGGTGTGGGAGATCTGTTTAACCCACCTAGTTTGATTTGTTTAAGCTCAATTCTTGGATTTAGTTGTAAATTGATTAATTTATGGGATCCAAGGGTCCATTGCAGTATTTTACTGCATATATTTCTAAAAATGTGTTTTTAGTGCATGATTCATGGGTTGTCCCGAATTTGGGATATTACAGAAGAAAAGGGATTCCAGAAAAAAAAAATATATATCCCATGGTTAGTGTGCAAGTTGAAATGATGCTTTATTTATTTTATTATATTAGTATAATCCTTTCTATTTATTTTAAAAAGGATTATTTTATTTGTAATAAGGTTGACATGAAGTTTTTTCAAGTAGTGATAAAGTCATATATGTTTTGAATGGACGAGATCGGGCCTACCCAAATCAATGACCCCTGACCAATTGCAGGACCCCCCCGCAATGTTGACAGTTAACGGCAGGGGGGGGCTCTGCAAATAGGTTTTCCTGATCTTGTCGTTGGACGCATGGTAATCCTGCGTGAATTGCAGTATCACCTCACAATTTTTTTTTACCATCCATACCCCCCACCCCCTGCAAAACACTATTCTTATTCTACCTTCTCGCCACTAGATTCTTCGCCATTTTATCCCTCCTGCTAGCAGATCACCATACTTAACTGCTGCTATCCCTCCCTCCAAACTACTAGATGACCATTGTCATTCTTCCCGCCAACGTTTCTCTGCATTAAAATCACACACGCCAATAACAATTAGACTATTAAAACCATTATCCGCTCCATAATAAAACATTTTCATCTATTCAAACCAACCTTTTACATTCATTCTGTTGCTACAATTAAGAGAACACTTCTACAAGAGAAATTTCACTAGACAGCTACCTCCAATTGTCGTCTTCAACTTTCAATCATCCGACAATGGGTTAAATTCTTATTAGTTGTCTCAAAAACTTGTTTTCTTAATGATTTCTCATAAGGAAAAAGCAAAAATGGTTACAGATAATCCCCTGCTACCTCCTATAATTAACCTATATGAACTCACATTAGTAGATACTCACTTTAATATTGAAGAGGCCAATTATGAATTAGATCTATACGAAATTCATAATTGGGCTTTTCAAAAGTACGCAGATGCCAGTGATGTATTTTATTTTTGGGAGTCCTTATTACCTTAGTTTTGTTTCCCACAGACCTATCACTTTCTAGAATTCGTTGCCTCGTGTGGAACTTGGTATCTATCTAGCCAAAGAGTTGTAATAGCCCAAAACAATGAGACTCATTTTTATGTGACTGATTTTTGGTAAAGAATCTACATTTTGAGGAGTGGAGTGTGCTGCGTGTAGATGTTTTAGAGTCAAATACCCTTATTCTGTAAAGTGATGGGATAGTTTTGTATATGTTAATCTATGCCCATGGTTTTTGTACCATGGTATTTTAAAAGTAAAAACTATATAAGGAGTTTAGGGATATTGATAGATCATGATAGAATGCATATGGATGTCATGTTAGATTTGAATTAAGTCTATATTCTATTCTTTTTTTGTGAAATGGAAGGCTCTGAAGCCATGTGCGCGAAACTTAGGAAGTTTGCGATTGGGTATACGGAGACCCCTACAACTAAATGCATGGGAAAGAAGTGTTGCATTGGGAATATATGAGCTAATAAAATAAGACTTTGAATATAAATCTGTGTATTTTACTTGTATGATTGAATTGTCCATGTTTTATGATATCGGTGCTAGATCAAGGTTTTTATCTATAATTGCATCGCGAAGACTTAAATACAGTTTATTATGATAATTAATGCATGTTAAAGTAGAAAAGTGAAGTCTTCAAAGTAGTTAAGTAGATTTGTTGAAAAACGTATGTATATTTTTCATATTGTTTCTATGAATCTTTGAATAATCCTTAAAAGAAGATAAGCCCTAAAACCACACTCCTTAGTCCCTTTGGATGTAGAAACCTGGTTCTAGCATCCCCTAATATTGCCTTGAGTGAGACTTTGGTTTGTGCAACAGATCATTGCCGAAAGTGTTGGTTATAGAGGGTTTTGTTGGTTCACCCAAGCTTGTAGAAACTCCGGTTGTATAATTTTCTCTCATTTCACCCACCTTTATATCTCTTTATATAATTATTTTTCTTAAACACAGTGACACTTTCTTTTATATTAGAGTATTTGATTAATGAAGTGATAAGTCATGGATGTTTACCTTTGCGAAAATTAACTCCGATATTTTCTGATTTGGCAAAAGCGGGGAAGATTACTTCTATGAGTCATGAGCAACTCCCTAATTTCTAGCGCTTATCCTTACTTGTGTTGCAACATGTTGGGAAAAATGCGAGGAGAAGGCGGGGGGAGGGGGTGAATCAATATTTAGAGCTTATAACTTGACTTTAACTTTTTCTTTTGCAGAATTGCATACGCGGCTTTTATGAACTGAACTCGCGTATACACGCGGATATGCTGAAAGAAACTCGCGTATACTGATATAAATTTCTAGTTTATAAAGTATCTCAGAAACAGACTTTAAAACAGATTTACCAGTTATGTATCAGGTTAGATAAATAGGAAATATGTGTAGTAACAGCAGTATAAAACATCACACAAGTGGAACACACATGAACACCAGTATTTAAGGTGGAAACCCAATTTGGGAGAAAACCACCGCTGCTTTCGTCTCTGTCTTCAATATTTATTATATGGAAAACTGTTTACAACATTTTACTGATGCAGACTCATATCAGTACGCAGGCTTCTACCTGCAGAAGGATGCAACCTTTACTCATTTACCAGCTCCTACTGGAAGGGAGCTCCAACCCCCTGATCTCGTTTACCAGCCACTCTGGAAGGGAGCTTCAACCCCCTGAACATAACACCAGCTTCTACTTCCATATTGAAGGCTTCAACCCTCAGACCCACTGCAGACCACGTTTCATCAATTTTCATACTGGATCAAACAGCTTCAACACAACCCTTTATCAACAATCATAAACTTTTCCCAACACTTCAATTCGAACAATGAAAACACAGTGACCAGGACTTCAGAAATAACCCAAACTTTAGAATATATATGCAGTACAAACTCAACCCTGAATAGTCATTGATTCAAATAGCATATGCTACGTTGCTTCACTGAAGCCGCGTACATACACACTTTCCTACACATCAACCCGCGTATACTTCTGTGTATTTTATTCTTCAGCAAACCCTAACTTCCATACGCGCTTTCCATGAAGCGAACCCGCGTATATACATGCTTTTGTTGAAACCAACTAGTGTATAGATCTGTAAAAATAAATTTTTCAGAACGGACCAGATCTATAAAACTTACCCAGATTTATTCATTTTCTTCAGCAAACTTGCGCCAGTTCTTCATCATTCCTTCAGTAGGTCATCCTAGAGATTCATCATCATCGGATCTAGAGATCTTGAACCGTCATTATATCCATGGGTGCATCATAGATTCAGATCTATCAATTAAGAACATAGTTCATCCATGCAAATATTCCTTAGAGAAATTTATTCATCAACAACACTTACACATGCACACCTTGCACTATGATCTTCTTCTCTTTAAATAGATTTAGCTTTTACCAATACCATGAGTCAAAACCACTCAAATTCCGATGGTATTCTTAGACGGAATCAAATAGACAATGCAACACTCAATACTGTGGGCTAATACCATGGTAAGCCCCCCTGGTATTATAAATTTGGAGCACAAAAAGGCATACGTGACTAGGGACGTACGTACCCGTGTATATACGCAACTTGATCTTTACAAACCCGTGTATGCATTGTGACATATTATATTTATCATTTCTCTGGCACTTGCTGGAATTATTTTCTCTGTCACATCTGAACTGATATGTAGATACATAATTCTTACATATTTAACAAATAGGTTTCTTATCATAGGCAACTCCTCAAGTAGGTTTCCATCAAGGACAAATTCATCAAGTAGGTTGCCATCAAGGACAACACATTACATCATATTGCCAACAATCTCCCCCTTTGGACTTGATGGCAACCACGATGGTGTTTGATCACCACAACAGATAGATACATTAAACATAACCATTAATCAAACACAATGATACTCTCCCCCTTTGACATCAAGGGAAAAGGATGGATCAAAACCAAAATAAGGTTTCTCTTCCCTTGTAGAGATATGAGCTCTGTAGATCTGAAGTGCACTGAATTTACCATGCTCCCCCTGAGTTCATGCTGAATCTTTAGACATATATATATATTTTTTAATGAAGTACATGACTCTATAAATCAACCAAGTATTACCATTCCGATCACCAAGGACTCATACTTATATCAATGATCCAACCAAGTGGAATTACATATTTGACTGAACTACCCAACCAAGTGGGTTTACAAGTTTTGACTCATCTACCCAACGAAGTGGGTTTACAAATTTGACCAAGTCCTTACATGACTGAATATAACAATTTTACAGCATAGGTCTCAACATGATCTTTTCATCAAATGACTTTTTATAAACAAGACCAATGAATCTCAATCATGAGATTAGACTATAGCAAACACTTAGAATTCCAACAATGCATCCTTTCCCACAGGACAAGTGCTCCCCCTTAGTTTGTGCATCCTGAACACTTTCAACAACAAATCATCAAGGCATCTTTATCAACAATATATTAGAGAATGAAACAAAAATGTAAGAACTGGAACATCACCAAAGACACCCAACAACACCGCAACTGTTCTAAAAATGCTGACCCAGAAAATTATGCCAGCAAAAACCCATAAGCGGTTTTCTGTATATAAACTCGCGTATATACGCGACTGTCCTTTATGAAATCCGCGTATCTAATTTAATCTTCTGAATTTAAGCAGATTTGATCTTCTGAGTGGCAGAGACAATTCCCAGCTTTTTTCTGAGATATTCGAAGGCTTCCCTGGGAAGAGGTTTAGTAAATATATCAGCAACTTGTTCTTTGGAGGCTACATACTCCAATTTCACCTTTTGTTCAAGCACCTGTTTATGTAAGAAGTGATACTTGATAGGGATGTGCTTGGTCTTGGAATGCATAACAAGATTCTTTGAGATACTGATGGCACTTGTATTATCACACATAATGGATATGGGAGGTGAACATGTGATTTGAATGTCTTTTAAGGTCTGCATCATCCAAAGAAGTTGTGTGCAACATGATGCAACAACCACATATTCTGCTTCTGCTATAGATAAGGCAATAGAGCTTTGCTTCTTGCTGAACCAAGATACTAATCGTGGCCCCATATAGAATGCACCACCACTAATGCTCTTCCGATCATCAACATTTCCAACCCAATCTGCATATGTGTAAGCATGAAGAGTGAGATCAACATTCTTTGGATACCATAGTCAAAAGTCTTGAGTCCCTTGTAGATATTTGAATATTCTTTTGATAGCCTGAAGGTGAGACTCTTTTGGATTAGCTTGGAATCGTCCAACAATACCAACTGCATGCATAATGTCTGGTCTTGTCCTGGTTAGATAAAGTAGACTTCCAATCATGGATCTGTATTCTGGTTGATTTAATGCGGGAGAATCATCATGAGAACTGAGGTTACACCTAGTTATCATTGGCGTACTTACAGGTTTGCAGTCTTCCATCCCATACTTCTTCAAAATTTGCTTGACGTATTTTGCTTGAGATAAAAATATGCCATCGGTTGCTTGTTGTACTTGTAAGCCAAGAAAAAATGTTAGTTCCCCAAGTAAATACATTTCAAATTCTTGTTGCATAACAGAAGCAAATTTCTGACTCATGGACTCTTCATTAGTTCCAAAAATGATATCATCAACATATACAACCACAATCAATAGTTTATCATTTTTAGTTTTTGTGTATAAGTTTCTATCAGCAGAACCCTTTGAAAATCCTTGTTGATGAAGATATTTGTCAAGACAATAATACCATGCCCTTGGAGCTTGTTGGAGACCATATAAAGCCTTTTTAAGTTTACAAACAATTTTTTCATTATTTCCCAAAATAAATCTTTCTGGTTGTTCTATATAAACTTCTTCTTCTAGGTCACCATTGAGGAAAGCAGATTTAACATCCATTTGATAAAATTTGATTTGTTGAAAGCTTGAAAAAGCAAGAAACATTCTGATGGCTTCAAGTCTAGCTACATGAGCAAATGTTTCTTCAAAGTCTATACCTTCTTGTTGAGAATACCCTTTACAAACAAGTCTAGCCATGTTTCTAATAACATCTCCATTTTCATTTAACTTGTTTTTGAATATCCATTTTTTTCCAATAACATTTTTATCATGAGGTCTTGGAACTATTTCCCAAGTATGATTCTTTTCAATTTGATCAAGTTCTTCATTCATGGCTTGAATCCAAAATTCATCTTTGCTAGCTTGATTGACATTCTATGGTTCAATGGTGGATAAAAATGCTAGATAGCTAGTAGACCCTAAAAGAGTTCTTCTTGTTTGGACACCTGATCCCTTTTCTCCCAAAATTTGAGATCCTGGATGATTCTTTTGAACATACCTAGGTGGAGCCTTTACAGATAGATCTTCTTCTGCCACTTCATTGGGTTCACGCTCTATATTATTTGATGCAGGAATATATACATCATCATCATCTTCATTTGTTGTTTCTATTTCCCCTTTTGGAGTTGAGAGAGATTCATCAATTACAACATCAATGCATTCAACAATGTTTCGAAGTCTTTTATTGTAGCATTTATATGCTTTACTTCTAGAAGATTAACCAAGAAATATTCCTTCATCTACCCTAGGTTCAAACTTTCCAATTTTTTCATCATTTTTCTTGATAAAAAATTTTCTTCCAAAAACTTTAAAATGATTTACAGTGGGAAGATTACCATACTAGAGCTCATATGGACTTTTATCACTGTTTACACGAACATGTGCTTTATTAAGAATATTTACAGCAGTATGTGTTGCTTCTCCCCAAAATGTGTCCGGTGTTCCTGAATCATCAAGCATAGCCCAAGCCATCTGTTGAACTGTTCTATTAATTCTTTCTACTACGCCATTTTGTTGTGGGGTACCAGCTACAGAAAACTGTCTTTTTATGCCATGTTGTTCACAGAAATCAAATAATTCATCTGATATATATTCACCTCCTCTATCAGATCTAAGACACTTGATTTTTAGATCTAATTCATTTTCAACTAGTGCTTTGAAGATCTAAAATTTTTTGAATGCTTCATCTTTGTACTTTAGCAACCCAATCCAACACATTCTAGAGAAATCATCAATAAACAAAATATAGTATTGTTCTCCAAGGGGTGACCTTTTTCTCATAGGTCCACATATATCAGTATGAATAATTTCAAGAGGCTTGCTTGCTGATCCTTCTTTGGCATTAAATTGCACTCTAGTTTTCTTACTGAATTGGCAAGATTTGCATATGGTACTCTCAGGCAGAGTAATATTGGGAAGATCACGAACAGCTTTGAGTCTGCTGGATTTGTTGATTTGAGAGAAGCTCAAATGCCCCAATCTTCTGTGCCATAACCAATTTTCTGAAGATTTACCCAAGTAACATTTTTCTTTACATCCTTTCAATACATACAAGTTGCTTAGTGTTCTATTTCCTTTTATAATTGTTTTTCCTGTATCAAGATCATGTACCACACATTCGTTTGAGATGAAAACAACTTCAGTTCCTTGATCACACATTTGAATTACACTTAATAGGTTATGCTTTAATCCATCCACATACATAACATTGTTAGCTTTCACATTTTCCTTTAAAAAAACATAACCTTTTCCCTTAATAACAACAGGAGTATCATTTCCAAAAGTAACATTATTTTCTCTTTCTAGAGCATTGTATGCAAGAAGTTTATTTATATCACCTGTCATGTGTTTTGAGCATCCACTATCAATGTACCATTGATTTTCTTCTCCTTTTGCAAATAAATCTATGCCACATTTCTCAAATTTTAATTCCTTCTTTCTCCATACTTTGGAAGTTGAGGGTATATGCTCTTTTGGCTGAAATTTGCTCCTACATTCAGACTCTTCATGACCAAAGTTATTGGAATAAGCACATTCAATTTCATTTTAAAGAGGAGAAAAGTTGTTATATGTATTCTTCTTTATTCCAGTATCAATTCTTTTCTTTCTTGCTTCTCTAGTCATGATGGTTTTTTATGCAACACATTGAACAACTTTATGACCAAAATTATGACATGAGAAACATTGTCCATTGAGAAAGAAATTTCTGCGAACATGAAACCTTCTATTTGTGATTACCTGTTGGTTGATATTTCTCTAAAGGGTATTCCTGATAGTGTTCTTTGTATTGAGATGATCATGTTTTACCTGTAAAGTTTTTTTTTTCCTTGTTGAGTGGCAGAATGTTGTAGGCTGGCTGTAGCTACTTTTAGATAGTTTGGTGTTGAAGACTGAGAAGATTCTCCGACATATCCAAGACCCGTCTTCATAAGAGGAGAATGTTGTACCTTAATAATTTCATCTAAGGTTTCAGATCCTTTAGAAAATCTAAGATTCAAAGTCTTTACTTTCTCAATTTCTTTTCTTAGACTTACTACTCCACATTCTAATTTCTCATTGTGTCTCTCCTTTACTTCAAGCTGATTTTTTAGAGTTTCTATGGATATTTTGTTCTCTTCCAAACGTATTTTGAGGTGATTGATTTCTTCAAGAAAATCATTGTCTTCTAGAGCATCCATAAAGGTATCCTTTTCTTCGCTAGACTCTTTTTCAAATGCTATGAGAAGTCTAAGATCTTGATCAAATTCTTCCTCACTGTCTGATAACTCATCACTATCTTCATGAGTATAATAAATTTTTCTAGTGTTAAACCAACTCTTATTTTTTCTTGCTACTTCCTTTCCTTTTTCATGTGTTTCTTTATGAGTACACTTAGCAGCATAATGACCAAATCTTCCACAAGAAAAAAATTTGAAAGGAAGCTTACCTCTGAACCTTCCAGTGCCAAGTTGGAGCTTCTTTACAAAATTTACCTCATCTTCTTCTGAAACATACCCTGATCCTTCTATTTCTTGTACTTCTTTTCCTTTTGTAGAAGCTCTAAAGACGGCTTCTTTGACTTCAGATGATCCTCCTTTTCTTATTTCACATGAAGTTGAACAATAGTAAGACTTTGAAGATCATGATTCTCTTCAATAGAAGACACTTTTGACTCAAATTTTGAAGTTAGAGATCTTAAAACTTTTCAACCAGAGTAGTATTAGTTATGGTTTCACCCAAATTTCTCATACAATTTACAATATCATATAGACGTAAAAAGAATTTGGCAATCCTCTCTTCATTATGCATCCTTAGATTTTCATATTGAATTATGAGAGTTTGGAGTTTAGCACTTTTTACCTTTGTATCACCTTCATAGCTTAGAATTATTTTGTCCCATATTTCCTTTGTTGTATTCAACTGCATGACCTTGACAAATTATGATTCTGTTAGACTCCCCAATAGTGCATTGATTGCCTTTGCATTTGTTTCATAGTTCTTTCTTGTCATTGCATCTATTGGAACTGAGGCTGGATATTGATAACCTCCTTCAACAATAGCCCATACATCTGCTCCAAGAGACTGAAGATAGGATCTTGTCTGTGTTTTCCATAAGATTAAATTATTTCCATTGAAGAGTGGAGGCCTGATAGATGTTGTCCCATCTTGATTGCTCATCTTGGCTGATCTTCCTTCTAGTGGCTAAGCTTATTTAGAAAGACCTGCTCTGATACCAATTGTTGGGAAAAATACTGAGAGGGGGGAGTGAATCAGTATTTAGAGCTTATAACTTGAATTTAAATTTTTCTTTTTCAGAATTTCATACATGGATTTTATGAACTAAACTCACATATACATGTGGATATGCTGAAAGAAAATTGCGTATACTAATATAAATTTCTAGTTAATAAAGTATCTCAGAAATAGAATTTAAAACAAATTTACTAGTTATGCATTAGGTTAGATAAACAAGAAATATGTGCAGTAATACTAGTATAAAACATCACACAAGTGGAACACACATGAACACCAGTATTTAAGGTGGAAACCCAATTCGGGAGAAAACCACCGCTGCTGTCATCTCTATCTTCAATATTTATTATAAGGAAAATTGTTTACAACATTGTACTGATGCAAACTCATATCATTATGTAGGCTTCTACCTGCAGAAGGCTGCAACCTTCACTCATTTACTAGCTTCTACTAGAAGGGAGCTCCAACTCCCTGATCTTGTTTACTAGCCACTCCTAGAAGGGAGCTCCAACCCCCTGAACATAACACCAGCTTCTACTGGCAGGAAGCTTCTACTTCCATACTGAAGGCTTCAATCCTTAGACCCACTACAGACTGCGTTTCATCAATTTTCATACTAGATCAAATAGCGTCAACACAACCCTTTATCAAAAATCATAAACTTTGCCCAACACTTCAATTAGAACAATGAAAACATTGTGACCAAAACTTCATAAATAACCCAGACTTCAGAATAGATATGCAGATACAAACTCAACCCTGAACAGTCATTTATTCAAATATCATATGCTAATTTGCTTCACTGAAGCCACGTACATACGCGCTTTCCTGCACATCAACCCATGTATACTTCTGTGTATTTTATTCTTCAGAAAACCCTAACTGCCATACGCGCTTTTCATGAAGCGAACCTGAGTATATACACGCTTTTGTTGAAACCAACTAGCGTATAGATATGTAAAAAATAAATTTTGCAGAACAGACCAGATTTATAAAACTTACCCAAATTTATTCATTTTCTTCAACAGACTTGTGCCAGTTCTTCATCATTCCTTCAATACGTCATTCTAGAGATTCATCATCATCAAATCTAGAGATCTTAAACCATCATTATATCCATGGGTGCATCATAGATTCAGATCTATCAATTAAGAACAGATTTCATCCATGCAGATATTCCTTAGAGAAATTTATTCATCAATAACCCTTACACATGCACACCTAGCACTATGATCTTCTTCTCCTTATATAGATTTAGCTTTTACCAATACCATGAGTCAAAACCACTCAACTGCTAATGGTATTCTTGGATGGAATCAAATAGACAATACAACGCTCAATATTGTAAGCTAATACCATGGTAATGCCTCTTGGTATTATAATTTTAGAGCGCAAAATGCATACGCGACTTGGAGCGTTCGTTTCCGCATGTATACGCAACTTATCTTCATAAAAACTGCGTATATGTTAACCCTGAATGTATATGTGGGCTGCCTTCACAAAAGTAGTGTATACATTGAGAAATATTACATTTATCATTTCTATGGCACTTACTGGAATTCTGTTCTCTATCACATTTGAACTAATCTGTAGCTACATCATTCTTACATATTTAACACATAGGTTTCTTATCATAGGCAACTTATCAAGGAGGTTTCCATCAAGGACAACTTCATCAAGTAGGTTGCCATCAAGGACAACACATTACACCATATTGCCAACACTACAGCATAACATATTCCATTTCACCCCAGAGATATTTTAGGCTTTTTCATGCTTTTCTTTTGGCAACTAGGTTTTTGTTATAACGAATTGTATAATTGTAGATACGTAGTTGTTAAATAAAATCTGTGAATTCCTTAACAGGGGTATAAAGAGGGCCTGTGAGCTATGAATCAGGGTTAAGAAAGCATATACATATTTTGTAACATAATTATTTCCAATTAATTGAATGCACAACACTCTGCTGTTTTACCTATAACATTGTGAGTTTTCCGCAACCTTGATCAGAGAGTTGGGCCCACTCTTCTGATCAGGTGCTGTGTTATCTTTATTTCTGTTGATTTCATGTGTTAGTTTGGTCTTATAACTATTGTTCAGTAGAAATATACAATTTTTGTGAATACCTTTTTAATTCTGTAATCTATTTTAATTTTTGTTATATTAGTTTGTATGTTCATTGATTTAAGCCTGTGATCTAATAGCTGATTGTGTGATTTCTCTTGTATATACTGTGTGTGTTAGTCTTGAAATAACTAACACCCTCGGGTTGATCATTTATGTGGAAAAAGGGTTTGAATATTTTTCACATCTGGACACCAACATTTTGGCGCCATTTCCGGGGAAGGCTAACAAGGTGTAAGAACATGATCTGCAATTGATCTAATGTTTGATCTATCGTCTTGGGGAGGGAATTTATTGCCCTACTTCAAGTCCTAAGCGTAGTGTTCTGTATTTTTCTACTTTTTATTGTTTTCCTCAGAATTAATCTCTCATCTTGGGGAGGGCATCCATTACCCTGAACCAAGTATCGAGCATAGTGTGTTGTTTTTCCTTTTTTTTCTTTTTCATTAAGACTGATCTCTCATCTTATGGAAGGTATTTTTTACCATGCTCTAAGTCATGGGCATAGTTTTAAGATTTTCTGCTTTTGATTATTTTTCTAAAAAAGGCCAACTTCTCGTCCTAGGGAGGGTATTTTATTACCCTACTTCAAGTCCTGAACTTTTATTTTCTTTTTTAGTTTATTCGATTTTGTTGTTTTGAACCCACTCTCCCATCCCGTGGAGGAAGCTATCTGTCCTGCTCTGGGTCTTGAGCGCTTTTTCTATTTTGATGAATTATCCTCACCAATTGTATGAACAAGGATTTGAATAAGAGGGGCAGGGAAGAACCCCAAAGAAAGGAAAGGATCTGGGAAGGAAGACCTATATCCAGGATATCATCAAAAGGGCTAAATCCGAAGCATCATCTTGCACTACTATCAGGGTAAGGGTTAAGACAAAGTCCAAAGGGCAGTCAGTTGAACAACTAGTGCCATACACGGTACCATAGGAAGTTCTTTCGACAATGGAAGAAGCAATAAAAAATGTATTAGTGGAGGAGACATCTTTGCTGTCATCAGAAGGGGAAGAAAGAGCAAGTAGAGGGTCAAAAGAACTAAGTAATTCCAATTTGGAAGAAGAACTTCCGAAAGGGTTTGCGTCACCACGAGGCCAAGGGAGTGTTGTGAAGCCTCCTACAGTTGAATTAAGAAATTCCGATTTGGAAAGAGAGTTCCTGAAGGATTTTACGTCACCAAGGGACCAGTGAAGTGCGATGAAACCTTCTACAGTTGAATCACCCCAAGTACCAACCACAGAACCGGTTGAAATCCCAGGTGAGTATTGAAGAATATTTATGGCACCTGCAAGTTCTTCTATTGATTTTCCAATTGGAAACATTATAGGTGATGCACCGATAAAGCCCATTCCTTTAACAACTCTACCTAATTTTCATGGGCTTTCTTCGGAAGACCCTGATACATTCCTCTTCAAATTTGAAATTGTCTATGGAGGGTATGATTATATCTTCGATGCTTAGAAAATAAAAATATTTCATTGTACCTTAAAACAACAGTGGTGCAGTGGTTCATGGGTTTAGGAGAGAGAAATATTTCCTCATGGGATGGGATGAAAGAAGCCTTTTTGGAAAAATACCAATATTACCGTAAATCCTGTGACATTAAGGAGGAAATCTTTAAATTTGTACAGAAAGAGGATGAGAAAATGGAAGATTGTATGGAATGATTCAAATATATATTGCAGAGATCAGGCCATAGTGACCTGGATAAGGATATTCTGAATATCATTATTCTATGAGCACTTAGGGAATATTCCCTGCAACTTCTAAACATAGTAGGAAAGGGGGACATTTCAAAAGAAGACTTCAACACCATCTGTGACTATTGCATTCAGTGTTCATGAGGGGTTGTAAGGAGTGGACAAGGAATTCGGCTATTAAAGACTTCTGGTGGAGGGGTTACAAAGGTAGAAATTGGAAACCTATTGAATAACCTAAGGACTGATATCATAAGCACATTATCTACCTAAATGGACACTCTGTAAGAAAAACAAAAATAGATAGAATTGGAGAATTCTATGGCTATATTCTGTCCACAGTGCAAAAAGAAGCATCCTTTGAAAGAATGCCCATTAAACACAGTGGAAGCTCGTGCAATATGTGAATAGACTCATGCAACCATCTCATGTCCTTCCTTGCCTAGATTGAAGGCATTTTTTCAAGGGGAAAATGAAGAAAATGTTGTAGACCAACTGTACTTTATGGGGCCGAAAAATCCATGGCAACCTCGACCACCAGCTATGAATCCAGGTATGTTTCAGGACCCATCCCAGTATTTTAATAATTTTAATATGGGTCCCCAGTCTGCACCTTTCTGATCTATGTGGTCTCAATATCAATACCCCCCTTGGAAACAATGGGTTCCCTAGACCATTTCAAATCCTTCGTGGAACCAGAACTGGCGTGGACCTCTCCTATTGTGTAATTTCCCTAATATATGCCTCAAAAACAACTTCAGTTTCCCTCTAATGTACCTTCTAGTAATCCAGCCCTTCAACCCCAGCTTCCTATCTAGCCCAATCTGAATCCTAAAAATAAAGGGGTTGAACAAACATATACTCTTAACCTTCCATCTTATATAATTCTACCACAAGACTTAATGAAATAAACTTACAGTCTGGGAAGGTAGTAAATGCTCCCACCTCACCTATTATTATAGAAAAAATAGATAGTGAAGTTATAGAAACAGAAAAGAGGATAGTTGGGGATAAACCAGACCAAAACATAACAAATCAGACACCTCCCAAATCTATTCTTAATCAAGGTCATTCAACTTCTCCACCGTATCCTGAGAGACTGACCTTGAATAAACCAAACCTTCAAGCAGAGTTTGATTTCCTGGGGGAATTTCAAAATATCTTTTTCAAAATACCCCTGCTGCAGGCTATAAGGGATGTACCTATATATGCAAAAACTCTCAAATATTACTTTTGTAAGAAACCTAGGAAGAAACCAATGGATCTGTTAATTATTCATGTGATGCATAGATTGTCTGAGATTTTGCTAGGAAAGACTATGCCTATGAAATATGGAGACCCAGGAAACCCAATTCTAACAGTACAAATTAATGGGGTTGAAATCCCAAATGTACTGGTGGATTTGGGCGCTGTCATTAATATTATTACCTCTGAAACAATGAACACATTAGGTCTCGGGAATGTTAAGCAAACCCCTACTATCTTGGAACTAGCAGATAGGTTTACAATTAAATTAGTAGGGACACTGGAATATGTGACTATTTCGATGGATTCATGGCACTACCTTGTGGAACTCCTTGTATTACAGACAAGACCCTCAGTTGGTGGTCACCCATTGATTTTGGGAAGACCTTGGCTTGCAATTGTAGATGCTTACATAGGGTGTCGATCTGGGCATATGATCATATCAAATGGGATGATTACAAAGAATCTTACTCTCTACCCTCCTGTAGAACCTATCCCATTTGAAAAAATATTAACCAGTCAGAAACCTCTACCAATAGAAGAGCTTGAACCTAAAAATGAAGAAGTTAGACCAATTCTCACTATTGGGTAGGCCCTGCAATTTAAGACAGAAACCGAGGATGATACTATTAACACTTTTATTAATGATCCCGATTCTATTTCTAGTTCTATTCACTAGATTTTAGAATCTGCTATGAGTTGTGAGACGTAGGAAAATATTGAACCAGAGGATGAAATTGAAGATATTCCTGTAACTTTATCCCATGATAGTATGCCAATTGAAATTGAACTAGGGAAAACTCTCAATATCAACCACAACCTGTCTGAATCCTAGACAAAACAGCTTTTAAAAGTCCTTAAAGATCATCAGGAAGATTTTTCCTGGGATTATACCGACATGAAGGGAATCCCTGATAACTTATGTACTCATCATATTTATATTAAGGAATATTGCCGCCCTGTGAGACAACCCCAACGGAGAATGAATCCTGCTTTAAAGAACATTGTTAAAGAAGAATTACAAAAATGATTGGATGTGGGCTTCATTCACCCCATTTCAGATAGCCAATGGGTATCCTCGCTAGTCATTGTTCCTAAAAAAAATGGTAAGTGGCAGATCTGTGTAGATTACATGGAGTTAAACAAGGCAACCCAAAAAGACCATTTTCCTTTTCCATTCATTGACCAAGTCCTAGACACCTTGGCTAGGAAGAATTTATTTTCATTCCTAGATAGATTCAGTGGATATAACTAGATCTAGATAGCCCCAGAAGACCAGGATAAAAAAACCTTCACATGCCCATGGGGGACCTTTGCATACAAGGTCTTCCCATTAGGCCTGTGTAATGCTCCTGCTAACTTCCAGAGGGAAATTCTGGGAATATTTTCTGATTTGGTTGATAACAACATTGAAATCTATATGGATGATTTTACTCCATATGGAAGCTCATTTGAAGAAGGATTGGCAAATCTGGAGAAAGCACTCAAAATATGTGTTGGGCCTCAAAATAGTCCCTATTTTCACTCCATTATTCATCAATATCTTCACATTTTACCTTCATGTCACCTCCATTCCACCTCCATATCATTACATTCACCTCATTATTGGGTCATAACTATGTTTTTCCAAAGTTTATTAATTCTTAACATTTTAAAGTGAATTTATGGCTAAAACTTAGAAAATAATATGCTTATACTTATACCTAACAATTAGCATGAGTTTGTTGACATGTGTAGGCACAAAGGAAGCTTCCAAGACACCTTTATGTGGCCTTGGATGATCAAATTCGAATTTAAGGAGATAAACCTCATGGAAAAGATCATGGAGGAGATCATGGAGGATAGGGTTATGTGTCTAGATGGTTGAGAAATGTATGGAACTAAAAGAGAGATTAGTGGATCATCATTATGAGTTTGTTATCTCATCTCATTGTATAAATAGGAGTACCTCCTCCATTCCAAGGAGAGGACTCTTAGAGCATTGTATCCAATTGATGATGGAATAGAATAAAGCTTCATTTTTTATATATTTCCATTATGTAGTTTTAGATGTAAATTGTGTTAATGTAGAATATGAATTTATGGAATTTATGTAGTTTTAGATATAAGTTTCCTTAATGTAGTATATGGAATAATTTGTCTTGTTCTTAAGAGAATTGAGCTCACTCTAAAAGGATGAGAGAAACATTTTATTTCATATTAGATTTTGTTTCATTTTATTGCTTAGATGTTTAAGGATTTGTTTGTGATTGATGAATGAGTTTTAAATTAGAATCTTATCAACATGTGAGAGGATATCCAAGGGTCTAAGTTAGGCTCTCTCTCTATTTGATTTGCATGATAATTGAAATTCATTCTTTTTCTTTTATGTTTCAAGTCATTTCATTTCTTATGCTTATGAATGGATCTTAGTTTAGTTTGGATTAGTACATGAGAGGACAATCAAAAGACTAAGTTAGTCTTTCTCTCTCTTTGAATCTGAACAACAATTAAAGTTCATTCTCTTATCTTTATTTCAAGTTTCTGGTTTTATGAATGATTTCTCTATGATACTGTAGGGAAGGACAACCAGGACCTCCTTAGTTAGGAGCCTCTTCCCTTGCATATTATATTGAATCATAAATAATTTAGTTAGACATAGAGTTAGTTGCCTACTCTTGCATATATATTGCTGGCACCATCACAAGCTCACGACTTTCCCTGGTCGATAATTTAATGCAGCAATTTGTTCAAATAAATTGCCCAACAATATGTAAGCAAATCCATGTATCTCTGAGTACAATCAAATGCCATATGATGAGGGAAGAAGGAATAGTATTGGGACATTTTCTCTCAGCTATTGGAATTCGAGTTGATCCAGCCAAGGTAGAGTTAATATTACACTTCCCAGTACCAAATACACCCACACAGGTACATAGCTTTATTGGTTGTGCTGGTTATTATAGACGCTTTATAAAAAATTTTGCTAAAATAGCACATCCACTTTTTCAATTGCTAACAAAAGATGCAGAATTCTTGTGGACTGAAGACTGTGAAGTAGCTTTCACGAAAATTAAGGGACTGATTTGCAATGCTCCAATCCTTCAAGGACTTGATTGGGAATTATCGTTTCACAAACATGCTGATGCTTCTCCGACAACAGTAGGAGTTGTTTTAGGACAGCAGGTAGACAAAACATCGTATGCAATTTATTATGTCAGCAAGAATTTAATTCCTGCTGAACTGAATTACATGGTGACAGAGAAAGAATTCCTGGTTGTAATTTATGCTATCAACAAGTTCCGACACTACATCACCAAGTATCCTACTTTTTTACATATTGATCATGCATCAATCAAGTATTTTATGAATAAACCTATCACTCCTAGCCGTATTACAAGGTGGTTGCTATTGCTTCAAGAATTTGATATTACAATAATAGATAAACCAGGAAAAGATAATGTAGTTGTTGATTTCCTGTCTAGAATGGATAAAAATGATGAATGCACATCTATAGAAGATAGTTTTCCCAATGAGCATATTTTTGTAGTTTCTACTAAACCTCTGTGGTATGCAGTATTGCTAACTATCTTACTAAAGGGAAAGTGCCTCATCATTTGTCATACAGGGAACAACGAAAAATTATTCATCACAGTTCCCGATATTCTTGGATGGGAGGGTACCTTTTTCTTACAGGAGTTGATAAGCAAATTCGGCGCTGTGTATCTAAGGATGATATTTATGAAGTATTGAAGGCTGCCCATGATGGACCTTGTGAGGTGCATTTTGGAGACAAAAGAATAGGTCATAAGTTGCTACAAATGGGATATTAATGGCCTTCTATCTTTCAAGATGCACAGAAATATGTCAGGAGGTGTGATAGTTTCCAACGTATGGGGCAACCCAGTTGAGCTAATGAAATGCCTTTGTAGGCATAGGTAGTCCTTGAACCTTTTGAGAAATGGGCTATTGACTTCGTTGGGCCCTTTAACCCACACTCCCAACAAAAGGTACACATTTTGGTTTGCACAGATTACGTGACTAAGTGGGTAGAAGCCAAAGCTGTTGCAAAAGCAACAGAGAAGGTGGTCTTGGATTTTCTATTTGAAGAAATTTTTGCTCGTTACAGAACCCCAAGAGAGATTGTTTCAGATGGAGGAGCACAATTTACATCACACATGATAGCAAAGCTTATGTAGAAATATGGGGTCAAACACAGGGTGACATCTCCATACCATCCCCAAGCGAATGGACAAGTAGAAAGCACAAACAAGACATTGGAAAATATCTTGACAAAAACTATGGCATACCATCATCGGGATTGGGCCCAGAAGCTTCCTGAAGCTCTCTAGGTGTACAGAACAACATCGAGGAAAAAAACTGGGTTTTCACCATTTGAGTTGGTTTATGGGAAATCCCTGTCGTTTCCAATAGAATTTGAAATCAGTATGCTCATAACAAATCTTGAAGTTGGTTTGGATCTGTCAAATGCCCAAAAACACCGATTGGCCCAGCTCAATGAACTAGATGAAATTCATTCAATGGTTGTCCAGAGAACTACTGCTATTCAGCAACAGAGAATGAAATGGCACGATAATTTTATCAAGAAAAAGGTGTTTCATAGGGGAGACTGGGAATTACTTTACGACTCCCGCTTAAAGGATTTTAAGGGAAATATTTGCACTCGTTGGATAGTACTTTATGAGGTGGACATTTTATTTGATACTGGAATCGTCAAGCTAGTCACAATTGATGATGCACATGCTGCATTAATAGCAAATGGACATCGCCTGAGATTATACCACTGCCTAGCCTCTAAGGATGCTTTCATCAAACATCTCTCTAAGAAATCTGGTTTGAAGGTTATCGATGCAGAGAAATCTTCCTATGCATCCTTGTTGTAAAAAAAAAATTAAAAAAAATGAATAAACATTGTTACTATTTATTTTGTTGTCTTTTTGCAGGTGTTACTACTAAGGAGTGATGTTTTAAAGATCAAAAATTTCTTCTAAGTATCGGTTGCTACTACTCATGATGTTGTTACTCGGTTTCTGCTATTCATGATGTTGTTACTCGAGTGCTGCTACTCATGATGATGTTACTCAGTTGCTGATACTCATGATGCTATTACTCAGTTGCTGCTACTCATGATGTTGTTACTCGGTTGCTGCTACTCATGATGTTGTTGCTCAGTTGTTGCTACTCATGATGTTATTACTCGGTTGCTGCTACTCAATTTTGTTACTCCTTGGTTGCTGCTATCCAGATGTTGTTACTCGTACTGCTGTTACTCCAGATGTTGTTACTCTGGATGCTGCTACTCGCACTATTGTTAATCCAGATGTTGTTACTCTAGATGCTGCTACTCGTACTGCTGTTACTTCGGAAGTTGCTACTCGCACTGCTGTCAGTCCAGATGTTGTTACTCCAGATGTTGCTACTCACACTGTTGTTACTCCAGATGCTGTTACTCTAGATGCTGCTACTCGCACTACTGCTACTCCAGATGCTGCTACTCATACTATTGTTACTCCATATGCTATTACTCTGGATGCTGCTACTTGAAATGTTGTTACTCCAGATGTTGCTACTTGCGCTTCTGTTACTCTAGATGCTTTTACTTCTGATGCTTCTACTCACATTGTTGCTACTCCAGATGCTGCTACTCGTACTGGAGTTACTCCACCCGCATCATTATTGCGCTGTCATCCTACCAACCGTCACTTCATCCAGGTAGGCTGCCAAGTACGCCTCCACTTGACTTTTACTAATTTAATTAAATATCCCATGTGAATACATTACATGCCACAGATGACAACTGTTAAGTAAGTTGGGGGGGGGGGGGGGCGGTGTCGTCATAATTTAACGATGGTGTAATAATGATCTCATAAAGTCATTGTTACAATTACGTGTGTGGTACACCCTACGATCCTTATCAATATTCCGTATAATCATTAAATACGTATTGGGATCCATAACACATCCTTTCCACTTTATATGAAATAATTACTATTCTATTCATTTTCACTTACCATACTGTTTCATGATTTTCCTCGGTTTCCGAGAATTACCATCCATATTTACCGTTACCACCCTCCATTTTCACCATGTTGTTTTTCCAAATTTGGTATCCACCACTTTTCCCAACGGCCTACTATTCCAAAGTGTTGTTATAGTCCCCACAGTATGGGTAGAATGGCTGTGCGGCATGAACCTGAAAATACAGTTTCAGTCCCCAGTAATCTAGAGGTATGGAAAATCTTTGCCAATGCAGGATGAGATACCTACTTCGATAGATTGTAGGGGTTTGATAGGGGAATTACAATGGATTTTGCGCTTAATTTGAATGAGAATTTCTTGCGGGTAAGATGATTGGAAATTCATGTCACAGGAGAGATAATTTCAGAAGTTAGCGGGCTGGGACAATAAGGGCAGAAATGGTTTGCTCGGAGATTTCCTCTCCTAGAGTTTCCCGAATTATTCTTGCAGGCAGGATAAAGCATCATCTAATTGGGCATATGATATGAGTGCAACTTTGTACCGTATCCATCGAACAAAGTCACAAGTTTTGTAATGAAATACATAACTTGCAAGGGTCAGGCTACAACTTTGTTTAAATATCATTTTAAAATTCTAACTCACCTTCGGATTCCACAAGCTCAGGCGCATTCCTTAAATATGCCCTTCTTCTTATTGAAACAGTTGCAGCACATGGCACAGTCCACTCAGCGTTCACGCTGGATGCTGGCAGTGCTCTCCAATCATGGATTGGTGCATTTACTGGTCATACATGCAACAACCAGATTTCAAGTCTCTTGGGTGGAACTCTGTGGATCCTCAGAAGAAGATATAGCAGTCGTTATTGCTACTAGAGAAGAGGAACCAGCCTCTCTGGCTGGTTTGGCAGAGGAAGAATATTCAGAGGAAATTGATCAAGAAGAACCCAAAGAAATGGAAATGGAGGTTGATTAGGAGGAACCCAAAGAAGTAGAAATGGAGATTGATCAGGAAGAACCTAAAGAAATGGGAATAGAGGATACAATTGGCAACACAGCCGAGGCTACCCCACAAGAACCAACCTCACGTGAAGAAACCACAGATGAAGGAATTATGGATATAGTGCATGAAGTTGAGACAATAATACAACCGTCAACTTTTGTTAATGAAGAACGGGAAAATGGAATACCAGATAGAGGGACGGCAAGTGATGCTGTTTTGCAAGAAAAAACATCACCTGCTCAAGCAAATATGGATATTGAAACAAGTGGGGGGGTTACACAAGAACCACCCCCTATTTAGCTAGAACAGGGAAATAGGGAGGAGTCAGATTGTGAAGTCGATATTGTCCCTCAAAGACTAGTATTGACCGTAGAAGAGGAAGAAATCCATGAAGAACATGAAGATAGAGGAGGAATAACCCGCGGGGTCGATATTGTCCCACAAGAACCAGTATGGACCATAGAAGAGGAAATGATTTACAAATGGCAGGAGGACAGAAGGGAAACATGATTTAGAATCGATGTCATTCCACAAGAACCAGCATCGACCCTGACTGAGGTAGTAGTGCATGAAAATTTGGCCCAAGCTAGAAATGAGGATGATGAAGCTACTCCCTATTCTTCATTCTAGTCTATGATACCTAGAGGGGTGAGGGGATTTCTCTCATCCCAAATATTAATGGAGGAAGTGGCTGTCCCACCTGTGCCTAATTTTGTCAACATAGGAAAAGACATGGCCAATATCAGCCCAGTGATTGCTAAATCCAGGCTGGAACACCTAGAGGCCCACAAGGGAGATGAAACTACTGTGAAAACACTGGAACATAGGATGGTCAATGGAAATGCTGACCAAATGGTGGGATTCCCTGAGGGAAATATAGAGGAGGATGTCCCTGAAGATAGGGAACCTAGCAAGAAATACCTAACAAAAGAACCAGCTGATAATACTGACAGCATTCCACTGCCTTGTTACACTAAAAATTGTTATACGGACATTTTTCTATGTGTATGAGCTCATTATTACTCATACTTCTCCCTTTGCAAGTCTAATATATCAGTTCCTCATGTCAAGCCTTGAAAATCAGAGAAATGTTCCTAAAAATCTCTTAAACTTTGGTGTCGCACTTTCTCTCTATCTTGCCTGTGGTCCCACACCTAATGTTCAGCTCTCTTGTGTACCTGAACGCACTTTATTTGTGTTAAAGGTGCGGACCCCTTTAAGATCAAAAAGGGGCAAGTAAATTCCAAAAAATCTCAATAAAAGTGAATTTTAGAAGCTTCTAGAAAATATCTTGCAGTGATAGAACCGCTCTTATGAGGTGCATGTATCCCTTACCTTATGGAGCTAACCCCTTGATGTGAGGAGCTTATCCCTTTGAAGGAGGATTATATCCCTTCATAGTTGGAACAAGAAACCTCCTCTTTTCCACTATAAAAAGAGGTATTGGGTAGCCTCAAGGGGAGTTGAAGCTTTAGAATATTTGAAGTTAAGTGCTATTGAGATTCAGACTCAGTTAACTAAGACTTTTGTGAGGAGCGATTGTATACCTCTATTCATCTTGGTTAGAGGAGTGCAGAGCTTATCAAAGTAGAGGAGACTCCTGCTTCGGACCCTAGGAAGGCCTGTGCAACATCAAGGTTCAGGTTGTAAGGTATTCCTTCTTTTGAAATTAATACAAATATACTTATTTTTCTCAATAAGCTTTCAGTTAATGGTTTATTTCATAGATTCCTTGATCACTATGATAAGCATGGTTTATGATGATTTCTATACAGGTGCTATGTAATATTTTTCTTGTTTGTGACTACAGTTTTACGAGGAAAACTCCTTCAAGTGCACGAGGGACAACAACGACTTCAGACAAGCGCTGGACATACAGTAAATATTTTACACCTCTATAGAGCTCTTTGTAGATCATATGCTTAGAGAAAGATTAGTTTATTTGGTTGTTTGTTGCTAGATAATTTTATTACTAGGGAGATCGGTCTTGTCTGCAAGACGGATTAATCCACACAACAAATTGGTGACTCCACTGGGGAAAGAACTTGTTGTTTTTGGTTCTCTTTTATTTTGATTTGAGGAAACGTTTTTCCTGGTTTTTGATTGATAGACATCTGCCTGGGTAGCTTAGGTTTTCTTTGTTTTTGAAAATTTTGAGATATTTTATGTTTTTCTCTAATTTTTCCTGGGACCTCACTTTTCCTTATTTGCACAGTGCAGGCAGTTTCTCATTTTTGCTTAAGTAAACAGTGCGGTACCGCACCTGTTACTTCTGCAAGCCTGCGGACCCTGTTAAAATTTTGAAAAACTATAGATTTATTTCTTTATTTTATCTTTATTTTGATTTAGAGTTTTTTAGTTTCTTCCCAGATTGATGATTGTTTCCATCAAAAGCCTTTTGTGAATGAATCTTCGCAGTATTGGTGTTTTGATGATTTTCTAGAAGTTTTGCGTTTTGGATTGTTTTTCACTTGGTCTTTGTAGTGATTCGAAGCATTGACTGTTTGAAGTACCTAAGATTACATTGGTCTTTTGTATTTTTTCTGAATCTAACCTGATTGTGAAAGCATCCTTTATTGAGAAATAGAGCTACCTGTTTCTTTGCAAATCTTCAAAAAGAAACTTTGTTATTGGTTTTTGAATTTCATTATTTATAAAAAAATGTTTGAGTGTTTTTGATCTGTTTGTTATTCTGAATGAATAGATCCTTATTTTGTTTAATAACTAAGTAAAAAATTCTTCAAAAAAATTCTTAAATCTTTTATTCAATTAGATTGTTAAAAGTTGTAGATCTCAGAATTAGTTTTATAGTTTTGAGTGATTTTTAAAATTTGTAGATTTCTTTTGGAGGAAACTTGTTTTGTAGCTTCAATTTTTTGAAAGTGAAAGGATTTTCTTATGAGCTTTGATAATTTCTCTCATTTTGAGTTATTGTTGGAAAGACAAAATTATTTTCTTTCAATTATTCTTTATGTTTAAAGAAGGAATTGTTTATTAAAAGAATTGCATTCTCCAACTCTTTCTTAACTAGAATTTCATTGAAAGGAAACGATCTGATTATCATTCTTAGGTGCATTTTTAGTGTTTTTTGGAAGTCGATTCTTCATACCATCAGAGTTTCATTTCCACACCCATTGACTTAAGAAACAACTCCTAAAAGTAACGCTTAATTAAAATTCATCTAGAAATCTTTTTATTTTCTAGGGCTCTTATCACCAACAGAGCTTAGGCTAGTATCTTGGAGTAGGGAGTAATTAACTCTCCAAGATAGTAAAAACAAAAAAGTAGACAAATCTTGCGGTAGGAAATAAATCCAATTGTAATTTGTATAATCTGGGAAGCTTCTCTTAAAGAAGTCAATCATGAGATCATATCCAAACCTTTGAGATAATCAATTCTGTTTCATTGGGGAAGATAGAAGATTTTGCGCGCATTACAAATGGTAAAACTTGGATTAACCATTGTCAAGGAGCCTGGGGTCACTTTTCGGTAAACTTCGGATTAACCATGTCAAGGAACCTTCAAGGGGATTGAGCTTTGTTACTCTGCCCTTGCGCGTGGGATCGGATCGTAGACTGTTCCCCCAGTTATATTTTTTACTATTGGTAACCTTAGTGTCCAAAAACTTAAGATTATTTCCTAAGGTGACGGTGAAGGAAAGATCTCACTATACCTGGAACAGACGTCGACTAGACTCACTTGGACTCTCTGGGGGGTTCTCTTCACACGAGATGGTTTTGTGAGGAAACTTGTGCCAGTTTGTTTCATTAAGCAGGTTGTCGGGGTAACTATTCCAACCGCCCTTTCTGTTTAAATTTCTACTAAGTTGGATTTCATCACCAACTAGTGTTTTTAGTATGGGAAGTTACTCTTTGTGTGTGGTTTGAACTCTTAGATTTTTAAGCGTGTGATTCAGCTGTTTGTTTCTTTAGATACTTTAGGTGTTTTCATTGAATTTTCTTTGTTTGTGTGTGATTAGTTAAATATTTAATCATGGCGGAATTGCCGAGGCAATCCCGGAGACTACAAGGGAAACCCACTGAATAAACACCAAGTCAGCTTGAAGGGCTTCGTGCTCTGGTTTCATCTAGCAGCGGTAGGATTAAATCAACAGAAGTTGGAAATTCATCTATAGTTGTTCATCCTGATTATCAAACACCCATAACATAACACATTCAAGAGCCGATTTCAGTTTTTGAAGTTACTGGTAGTATTTCTCCTTCCAGTGAACTAGCTGACAAACCTGAAATCTCTGAACCTAAAACTAAACCTTCTGTTTTGGAAACATCCTCAGGATTTATTTAACCAACTTCTAGTGATCCTGGTTCACCTAGGGTAAGAAATATCGTCACTGATTATCTTCCATCTGGACTAATCTCTATTGAAGAACTTACTAATCCAAATGAAGAGTTATCTCTTCCCGAATCCCCTCATTCTTTAAATCTTAGGGAACATGAATCTATTTTCTATAGCCCTATTCGAACTAGTGCTTGGTATCTATCCTTAACAAATTTTTTAGAGAATCCAGGTCTTGTTTTTTCTCCACCTCGAGTTCCATTTCATCTAACACCCAGAGGTTACTATCCATCATCCATTATGGCAGGACAATCATCCATGTTTTCCCAGACACCGGAAGCATTTTTACATGGTGGTCCTTCTGTTCCTTTGGGATATCAGGCTCTGTCTGGTACTTTCTCGGGGGCATCTCCTCAACCGATTGAAAGCATGTTATCATCTGGTTTAAGTGGAATTAAAACCGAAATGTCGAACGCAGAGCAAATCTTTATGATGTCTGGTAATATTCCGAATCCGCAACCTCAAGGCCGTCAGTTACTGCCTGGAGGGAAATCTCAAGGAAATCAGTTACCGCCTGGGGGTCAACCTCAAGGTAGTCAGTTATCGCCTAGGGGGCAACCTTCAGGAAGTCAGTTACCACCTGGGGGGAAACCTCAAGGTAGATTTTTCCCAGGACAAACTGTGGAATAATATTATTTTGGGGGACAACCCCAAGGATAGTACATACCTCAAGGATATCAACCTTCAGGGTAGTACATACCCCAGGGTCAACCCCAAGCTCAATATGCTCCTCAAGGTCCTTATCAACCCCAACTTCAGTACACACCTCAGGGTTATCAACCTCAAGGTCAGTACCCAATTCAAGGTTACCAATAGCCTTCTGGTCAGTCATCTATTCAAGGAGCCGGAAATTTACCACTTACTTATCAACCCTACGTTCAACCAGGTTATGGTCCTTACGTTCAACCTTTTGCGAGACAATACCCCGGAATGAATATGGTGTGGGATCATTCCTAGTATCAACAGCCTATGCAGCCTAATGTGTAGTTGCCTTTTCAACCTGGACAACCTTTGGTTTCTGGTCCAACCCAACAACCTATCTAGCCTACTATTCAAATTCCTGCACTTAGTTCTGTTCAGCAGTCTATGCCTAGTACAGCTTAGAGTCCGCCTCAAACTGCTGCAACTTCTACAACGTCTGTTCAACCTGTAACACTTTTTTCTGTAGTATCTGTAACTCTAAGTTCGTCTATCCCTACATCCGTGCAAATCCCTCAAGTCTCTATACCCCAGTTAGGACCTTCAGTTCAAACTTCGGTTCAGATGCCTGCAGGACAAGCCGATACAAGTACAGTTGTCACAATTCAACCGCAATTCACATACCAACTGTACCAGGGATATTCTCAATTCAGTCCTGGTTCACAAAATCCAAGTTATCAGTATCAATCGTACCTTGGATATACTTATCAGCAGCCTCAACAACCCCAGTTTGGTTTAGTTAATCTTGGTTTTCCGGGAGGTTACACAATTCCTAATGCACATCCGATTCCCAGTTATCCTGGGTATCCACCTCCTGGAACTTTTTTGGCTACTCAAGGTTTTCGTGATCCTAACTGTCAGTTACCATTTATTGCAACTTTGGATTTACCTAATTTGACGCGTCTTACGAATGATCCAATTTTCTATTATCTGTACTAGCCGCCAATGCTGTATAAGTTTCCCAGTGATATACCGAAATTCGAAGGTAAGTCAGGAGAGGATCCATTAAATCACGTCATGACTTATCACCTCTGGTGTGCATCTAATTCAATCATTGATGATTCGATTTGTTTACGTCTTTTCCAAAGAACTCTTATTGGTCTTGCAGCCAAATGGTACATTGAGTTACCACGAGGCTCGTTTAATAATTTCAGTCAGTTAGCAACTGCCTTCATGAGTCATTTTCAGTTGCTTGTCAGATATGAAAATGGCACAGAATTATTAACTTCACTAAAACAATCTACGTCTACATATATTTCTGATCATATTCATGAATGGTGACGTAGAAGGTGTTTGGTGAAAGTTTACATTCTGGATCAAATTTTGGAGGAATGGTTTGTTAAATCATTGTTGCCCAAAATCACTGAAGATGTAGCTAAGGCTGGTGTTGTTACTGAAGAGCAAGTAATTTCTCAAGCTCAGTACCTTGACCTCATTTATATGCAATCAGGTACTTTACATGAAAAAATCCCCGACCTTCCAAAACAAGGTCAAATAGCTGCTGCTCCTTCAGGGTCTCATGCCGCTGATGGTATGATTGGTACAGTCAATACTAAAAGTAAGAAGAAATCTTCAAAGAATTCTTCTCCTATTATAACTTTACCAGTTTCCCCCAAAGGAGAATCTTCCCCTGAAATTTCTGCCGACATTCATGTCGTAGAAACATCTATGGCTAAATCTAAATCCAGTGGTAAAAAGAAAGGGAAGAATAAAAACAAAAAGAATTCAGAAGAGAAAACTGATAAAAATGAATCCAATGACGAAAAGCACAAACCACGCTATCCTTGTTACATGTGTGACGAGGATCATTTTACTAAGGAATGGCCACATCGAGTAGACGTTGCAAAATTCGTTAAAGGTTCACAACAACCTGCTGTCTTGAAGGATCCTTTTCCGACTCAAGATAGCAAAATGGTTGGTTCCACCTTGACTGCCTCAGAAGAGCCCATTTTGATGATGTCTCATGTAAGGATTGTGATGCGATCACAAGATTATGGTACTAAGAATCTTGTTGATGGTAAAGAAGCAGAATCTTCTAGTGCAAATACATCAACTACACCTCCTCCTATTTTTGGTCCACTACAGATCGAGAAACAAAATCCAGAATTAATAA